>JABUIW010000214.1:4226371-4272135 GCA_013363375.1 Menidia beryllina
TATCTATCTATCTATCTATCTATCTATCTATCTATCTATCTATCTATGCAGGTAACTAATATGACATCTTCTAGACATCTAGCTTAATCTTTGGTCTGTTTCTTCCCCTCGCAGTCTGAGCTTGTTGACCTGGCAGAGAGTATTCAGCAGAAACTGTCATATTTTAATGAGCTAGAAAACATAAACACGGTGAGTCTCGTTTTATTTTCTCTCATCTTGCCCTAACGTATAGCATGAACTCTTAACATATGTGTCAGTGGGATGGTCGATTACCTGTAAAGGCAACTTGTGTCTGACTATGTTCCTCATAGAATGTACAGTTTCATTTAATTTGATTGGTTTTGAAAGTATTTGCAATTCAGTTGTGTCAGTGTCGACGTCAAGTATAAAACTAACTTAAAACTAACTCTTTTTCCTTTTATATTTGCAGAAACTGAACTCCCCGACTTTATCAGTAAATAGTGAAGGTTTTATTCCAATGCTGTCCAAACTGGATGACTGCATTGAATATGTTTCCTCGCATGTAAGTAGTTTATGCCCCTAACCAATTTTTTTTTTTTTTTTTTTTGTGCGCACCTTATTTGAATGTTTTATGCAGATAATTTTGATGTGTCTAGTCCATATGAATAGCCAAAATGCCAGTATTCTGTCTCTAAAGCCCGCCTTATACCATCTGACATCTCTTTATTTCTGTCAATTACAGCCCAATTTCAAGGATTATCCAGTTTATTTGGCCAAGTTTAAGCAATGTCTGTCCAAAGCTATGCACTTCATGAAGGTCCATATTGTAAACACTATGCAGTATCTCACCAGCCAGTTAACAAAAAGGGTAAGAACACATTGTTTCCTTCACCTACAAAGTGAAAACCATGCATTTTTCTAGAACTGCTCATTACAAGACATATGGCTTAAAATATAATGTTTTGTCCATTTTATTAATTGTTTTGAGGTTTGCAGATGTCATACCAGCTTTACTAATTATGCACAATGTTTTCAAAAACATGACCTGAAAATCTGGGTAAAGGCCAATTAGATACCAGAATCTGAATATACAGCCCAAGTATTGTGGCTCCCTCTTTACTCAAGCTGTACTGAACATCCAGACTTTGTTTGGGCTTTCATTGCATTAGTGCAGCTGTGAAACAGGTTTAAGAGCATTGGTTTTAAATGAAATGACACAATGTTAATATTATGTTATGTTAATATTATTCTTTCTATTATTTTTGAGGGCCATTATAGTAAACAGAAATAAAAATATGTAAAATGTTTAGCCCTAAAAATGTATTTGATTGCCGAGTCTTTGGTATCATATTCATTTGCGTTTTCTATCATTTTCTCACTTCAGTTAACATTGAACTTTTAAACTTATTTTAAAACTCAGTTGATGATGGTGAAATGAGGACTTCCGGGCAAGTGAGGCCAACCAACCCTAGGGCACAATTTTTAGTAATAATAACTTACACTGCTGTTTTTCGTTTATAGGTCAGAGAGCCCCGGGATGTTTGTTCATAGCTATGGCAGGCCCTTTTGGTTTAGCAAAGGCACTGTGTTTATTGGGTCTCTGTTTAAAACATTTAACCCTCAGGTTTATTCTAAATTGATGTAAATGGTGTGATGTTGTCACAATTCCTGTACAAATGAATGAAAAGGTGTCCCCGATGAGTCTGAGGCATTGTGGCAGCCTTAAATGCGTAACGGACTGACAAAAACGAGTGAAAACCGTTGCTATAGAAATTTAATTAGATTCTAATGTTTTTTTCTATTCTTGTTTCTTTAAGGATCCTATGGGTTTGACTAATGCAGACAACGCGTTTACCCTTTACTATGTTAAGTTTAGAGCAGCTGCACCCAAAGTTAGAGTGAGTATTATCATTCACCTCTCACTCAATTCATGCAGCCATGTGCGTTCCTGAGTTTCTCATTAAATTTCTTCCATCCAGTCACTGATTGAGCAGATAGAGCAGCGAGCAGAGAAGATTCCAGAGTGAGTATTATCATTTTCTATAAACAAGGTGACAGCATTACCCTGCCTCTCAGAGTACAGTTTTTCCAAATGTTCTAAATTGGACTTCTTGTGACGCGAGCAGATACACGCAGCTTCTAGATGAAATCCATCAGTGCTATCTTGATCAGAGAGAGCAGCTCCTCAGTCCCTGCATCACCTCCACCATTACTGACTTGACCAGCCAAAACAGCAAAGACCACTGTGCTCTGGTAAGGCATGACTAGTTCAAAGCTTGATCTGCCCTTTAGATATAATAAGGTGACATTTCAGTTTGCATAGAATGGACAGCATGGGTCCTCTGGGATATTTTCTGCTGCATTTGGAAGAGACACAAAGTTGTGCACATGATAAATGACCATGACCTCAGATTGTGTACTGCAGGCGTAGAGAGATTTGTCCTGCTTTGCTCCAAAGTGAGTTGCTGTGCAGACACTGGGTGTTGTTTGTATACGTTCAGTTTTAACTGATCTACATAACTGTGAGTTATTATACCCCTCTGATTCTGAAAAATAGCCTGACCTGGAGTTTGGCAAAAAAAAAAAAATAGTACTGGAAAATTCTCCTATTTGGGTTTGCTTTAAAGCATTGTGTAACCACTGCAAGATCTGATGGTTGTGTGTAATTGTGCAGGTTCGCAGCGGCTGTGCTTTTATGGTTCACGTGTGTCAGGATGAACACCAACTGTTCAGTGAATTCTTCTCCAAGCCCACGCCTAAACTTGAGTGAGTGTCACCAATAATTTGATTGTCAGCCACACACAACACACACCAGCACCCATTGTTTGTTAATGGTGGGGTTTTCATGCATTGGCAAAAAGTAATGGCCTTGACATTTGTAAGCTCTATAAAGGACTGAAATGGTTTTTCATCTTTGGCAGTGAGCTTCTTGAGAAGTTATGTTTGTCACTATATGATGTCCTGCGGCCACTGATTATCCACATCATCCACCTGGAAACCCTGTCCGAGCTCTGCAGCATCCTTAAGAATGAAATGCTGGAGGACCACGTTCAGAATAACGGTAAGTGAGAGCTTTTCCTCGTGTCCAATCTTTTCTTATGCCACACTGCGTGCCAAGTACAGTTAATTTTCTGTCTGCATCGATAACATTCTGATGGGAGTAATGTGCTTATACTGAGTTGCAAAGGATTTGAATAACTGAATTTAAAGCCATGATATGGCCTCTTTGAATTCACCTTCTGGTCCACTTTGTTGTTTGGATGTCATGTAAAAGAGCATGGTTTGAATGCTGTGTGTGTTGTCAGAGAATCTGAGACATATTTTCTCAAATGTTGTCCCGTGAGGCATGTGGACTTTTGACTGATGGGGGGTTCCAGTTGTTTTGTTTTTTTTTTCTTGTTTTTTCAGGACTGATGTAATGGAAAAAGCAAGTTTCATTCATCCATTCTGGTTGGGATTGTGGTTAGTTGCTGTCTCAAACATGTCGTAGACAGCAGTATCTCCGAGTGCCTCCGTTTCAGTTGTTGACATAAATTTGTAGCACACTCACCTTCGGTGGAAACAGTTTTAAAACAGATTTTGTAACGCGCTTTGTTGCTCCTCGCCCAAAGCTGCAAAACCGAACCATTGCCACTTTTTCGGAAAAAGCTCTCTGAACCTAAGGAAGTTAAAGGAGTATATTGACAAAAGGAAATCCAGATTTTCCAAAAAATGTCATCTTTATAGACATAAAAATTAGAATTAATTGATAAAATCAATTTATCGCCCAGCCCCATATGAAATATGTTTTTTTTTTCTTAGTAATACACTGTTAAACTAAAGAGCTACTGACAGCCTTGGACACAATTAAAGACTACCAGACATGTTGATAAAAGAATTCCTTCCTTGATGAAAGAAAAAAAAGAAAAGAAACTATGTCAAGAGCCCTCTTCAGGAGGTTGGCACAGCATGTCATCAATAAAAATCTACAATCAAGCATTCATGAATTTAAACACAGGAGATTACTTCAAGGGTCCAGATGCTACAAACACAAAGGAAGGAGCCAGAAAAACCTCTAAATGATAGATTTAGTGTTTGAAAAACAAGAATCGGTTTGAGATTAGCTCATCATAGAATAAGCTTCTATGAAAATGATGGAGAGGGAGGTTCATCTTCCAAAGCATGTAACACAGTTACCGCAAACGACTGGTGGTGGAGGTTGTTCTCTCGGCCATGAGACGTTTTGAGTGCTTGTAGAAGTGTACAAACCTGTACTGTGAGTTCCGATCCAGTCAGATTGTACGAGAGCTGATAGAAAACATATTCACAGATGGATTATTACTAACACAAAGGCAATCCAAATGCTTATGATGGCAGATGAATAAAATGTTCTGACCTTGCTTCAGTACAGATTTTTATTTATTTAATAAAGACTGAATAAGTGGCAGAGACCCACAAAAAAATCAAATGATTGCAGTTAAGGCCTGACTGTTTCTGATAGTGTTGAGAAAAATATATTATAATTGCCTTCTTGATTAAGACTGCAATAAAAAAAAAAAAAAAATCTAAAATAGTAGTAGTTTCTTCTCCAAAATCTGCCTGAGAAAAACAACATTAAATCATGCCTTCTGTTACACAGAAAACCCTTTTCTCAGTGTCCGTTGGGCTCTTTGGCTTGTGGGGAGGGTTTTCATGTTTTGGGCTTGCTTCCCACAGATGCGCTCATATTCCATCAGATTGCTATCTGGGGGGGTTTAGAGGTCAGGGGAATACCTCACATCTGACATCATATATATATATACATATATTAAATACTGTTTCTTTTTGGTAACTGACCCAGTTTATATACAGTAAATCACTTTTTATATACGTATCATTTTTAGGTCTCCATGTATAGATCCAATTTTGTATCGTAGATTTTTCGCTACTTTGGGGGATTTTGCTGTACCTTTAATATTCTTATTATTTTTGCATTTAGAATGTATTCATTTTATACCCTTGATATCCTATATATCGTTGGGGGTTTCTGAGCCTATTGCCTGTCCACTGTGTATTTGCATGTGCCGTGTTTTTGATGTTGGGTGAAGCGTTAACAGACCTGGGTTTGCTTTTATGCAGCTGCTCAGCTGGGTGCCTTTGATGGCCTTGTGAAGCAGATGCTAGAGGATGTTCAGGAGAGGCTGGTCTACAGGACTCACATCTACATCCAGACTGACATCATAGGCTACAACCCAGCTCCAGGTGATCTGGCTTACCCTGAAAAACTGGAAATGATGGAGGTGAGGTTTGTGTACAAAAACAGTTTTTTTTATTCCAGGTTTTTAATCTATAAAATATGTCTGACCATAACAATCCCCTAGGCAGTGTTGACAGTTACTACATAACTTACTGTCTGCAGGTTCCTGAAAAGAAAATGTATTTTTATTTCTAAATGGGGTGAAAAACACCCGGATGGCACAGACGCATTCTCTGCTATTCTTTAGATATTCATGAGAATATTCTTTTTTCCCCCTAGTAAGCGTACATTTTTTTAAATGTAAAGTGTTCAAAGACCTGTGGACTTCTGTAGCTGAGAAAAAAGGACTTGGAACTTCTAACGCTATCTACAGCTTCATAAAATGTCGTAATGCTTTAAGCCTTATGTATATTTAACGGCATGACAAGCCTTTGTTCTTGACAGTTATCAGCACATGTGGAAAAATGTTATAGTTTTGTCTTTAACAGCTCTTCCATGTTTTATATCTCCATCTTTCCTTACAATTGAATCCCAAATGCTGTTGATATTTATTTAGATTTGAATCCGTCCTTTTGTTTAGATGCCAATGTATAGGTGATTCATTTAGCCTTGGAAAAACCTGGACTTAAAATGACAAGATCTCTTGTATTACCTGTGTTTGTACTTGGCATATCCATTCCTTTTATTCTTCCTTTTCATCTTAGAGAATTGCGCAAAGTTTGAAAGAGGAGCAGATGAAGCAGATGTCACAAGAGCCTGTGTTTTCTGAAGTACAGCTGGCTGATGCTGATGGGAGAAGAAACAGCAATGCTGGTTTGTGTCTCCAGATAGTGGCTCTTCATTTTTAAAACATTGATTTTTATAATTTACTCATACGCACTCCTTACAGGCACTGTAGAAGCGTCCCGGCTACACGCATCTGTCTCTCCTGCCGATCTGCACGGCATGTGGTATCCCACGGTTAGGCGAACGCTGGTTTGCCTGTCCAAGCTCTACAGATGTATAGATGTGAGTCTTTCATTTTTATCAGTGGCTAATTTGTTGCTCTGCATGACACATAGTGTTTAGATATAGCACATTTGGGTCCCTTATCCGAGCGCTTTCTCACACCAAACTCTTGATCTTTTTCCAGAAAGCAGTATTCCAGGGTTTATCTCAAGAAGCCTTATCAGCTTGCATCCAGTCGCTGCTTAAAGCCTCTGATATCATCCTCAAAAACAAGGTTGGCACGCAGGGTTGGGCAGAAAAATGTTTTTCTACATGCTCCATAATTTGTTTTTATTCTGATTTAAAAATGAAATATACTTGAATGACCTACTGGAGCTTGGTCCCCACAAAATGTATTTCCTTCTCAACAGGCCATAAGATAAATATATCTCCAAAGTACACAGATTTTTGTCCCATTCTGTTGATTAGTTTAATTTTTTGATTGGTTAAAAAAGAAGCACTTTGCAAAAGTGCGTGCACCTCAGGGGGTTAGAGTTTATTGATTTCTTTTACTAAAGACTAAAACTTTAATTGGCTTCATAGGGCTTTGATTTGTTCACACTCATCTTTCTCCATGTTCAGATGATTTTGTTTTACAAATATCAAAGCTTTGTAAATACAGTGACTCATCATAGCTTGTCCCAGCAATCAGCCGCCGTGGGTACCTGTTAGCACCTTTGTTACCGTCTGAAAATAGAAAAAACTGATGCCCCTATTGAAGCTGAAAGCTACAGCAAACTGCATTCTACTTACTTAATTTAAGTTTATAATCTTATCAATTAATGATGGCCATAAGGAATGAGAATGTTGTTAGGCCAACTGAAAGACTCTGTGATTCAGCTCAAAAGCCATCCTCATGAAAGAGTAATAAGGAGAAAAAAAAGGATGTCCTTGAATTTAAATGTGTGATCAGAGTAGCTGAGCGTAACAACATGCCTGACAGAATTTCTAGTCCAGGAACAGTGAGAAACACAGAATGTCACGATAGAAGTCACGACAACACCTCATCTCCAGATGTTCAGCAGAGGGTATATCAGCCATATTCTGTTTGAGGAATTTCATGCTATCTCAGTGAAAGGATAAAAAAAAGCTGAAAAATAAAGAAGATGGCTCCTGTAACAGGATAATGATCCTAAACACCCCTAAATTCCCCAAATATGTAAGACATATTTGGTTCACCAAATTGATTTCTGATGGGTTCCAGATGATTTTTTCAATTTCTGATTGGGGGAGGTTGTAATTAAAAACAGCTATGATTAAATTATGAAAGCTCTTGGCTCTGACTGTACAGGATGGACGAGTATCACGTGAGAGTATCACTTCTGGCAGTTAAAAAAAATGGTTTTATAACAACATGATCTTTAACCAAAGGTGCTTTGATGACATGCGATTAATGTATTTAGTCTTATTTTAATAGATGCTTTATTACAGAGATTTCAGCCAAACATGCTGTATTTATGGGTTTTTCTTGCCTTCAGATTTACTGCCGATATCTTGGGATAAGTGGCACATTTGAACCTAACACTTAAAATTAAAAGAACAACATTAATCTCATGGGGATATGTTCCCATCCTGTTTTGATGATGTCCTTTTCCAATCTTTTACTTGCTTGCGGAGCAATAAATTATTTCAGCCGCCTGATTTGTCTCAGTAATATTCTTGTTCTGGCTGTGGTTAATCAGCAGTTATTAATTAGACGCTTTCTCACATCCCCATCGAGCTTTTTCGGTTCTCTGTAGTTTGGATAGTCAGCAGATGCCCTTTCGTGTTGGCTGCCTGCAGTGTGGATATGACTGTGTGCTTTCACTTTCTGCAGACACAAATAGATGGGCAACTTTTCCTGATCAAGCACCTGCTGATAATGCGTGAACAGATTGCCCCATTTCACACCGATTTTGCCATCAAGGAAATCTCGCTGGACTTGAAAAAAACACGAGGTAAGATAATTAAAGGCAGAGGGAACGTTGGTGTTCTGCTCCATAAAGCCAGTCATTACATTTTCATGCTCATTAAGCAACTTGTGCCTATCACATGCACTGGTGGCAACAATTAATGTGGAAATTGTAATCCAGCACCATAATGTACATTAACCGCTGGCTCAGAGGGCAGAGCGGCTTCTCCCGTCACCCTCATCTCAGCATGTTTAATTTTGAAGCACTAGAGGGCACTCCAATTCTATACCAGCCCTGATTTAATCTCTGCTTTTGTGTGAAGATGCTGCCTTCAAAATCCTGAACCCTAAGGCTGTTCCCAAATTCTTCCGATTTAACAGTCACAATGCAATACTCGAGTTCCTGTTGGAGGTAAAGTACTTTTTCCTTGATCTTTTATACTAAACATACCATTGGCATGCATACTTTGATAGCACACTGCCTAAGGGAAACGTCACTTGATACCACTAAAGCCTTTTTCCTGTGACCCCCCCAGGGAACACCAGAGATAAAGGAGCACTACATTGACTCAAAGAAGGATGTGGACCGACACCTGAAGTTCAGCTGTGAGCAGTTCATCCAGCAGCAGACTCAGATCTTTGTGGGGAACCTTGAGGAGTTTCTCACCAAGGTAACTATCGGACCAAAAGCAGACTTAGCCCTCAGGCGATGGCGCATCTTGACCTTCGTTATTTTCAGCTTTTCTTAAAAACCATGTACTTATTCAATGGTGATTGAAGGTCTTAGTACAGGGGTGTCCCGGCTGTCCTGCAGGTTTTAGAAATTTTCCTGCTTCAGCGCACCAGATTCCTGTCACTGCTCCATTAGCAGGCTTGTGCAGACCTTAAACATAGTCAAATCAGATTAAGGTGTGTTAAAGCAGGGAAACTTCTAGAGCTGGCAGGACAGCGGCCTCCGACGACCAGATTTGGACATCCCTGACTTAGTATGTCATTGACGAATGAAGGATGGATGTCTTTTTTTCTTTAAGGATACTTCATTCAGTCGGTTAATGCAGCCAATTTTTATTTTAATGTAAATGTGAGACGATTTCAAATTCATGATAATTGAGTCGGCTGACCTAAAATCATGCCGCGTTCTTTGTCAAATTGAAATGTATTTTACTCAGGTGGAAGCTCTGAAAACAATGGCAATCCAAGGCGGGCCTACATACAGCTTGTCTCAGCAACCTTGGGCACACCCAGGTAAGATTTGTCTCCAGAAACGCAACGAGCACCCTGGAACAATTAATCAAAATCCGTACAGGAAATGTTAGAGGGCATGCCAATGTTTTTCTTTGTCTTTTTTTCAGTCGGTACATTTTCTTTCCCCCTCCCTGTCTTTTCAGCCAAGATCAACGATATAGTGATGGCCACCTACCGGGTGATGAAGAGCAAGCTGCCAAGCACTTTACAGAGCATGTCCTTGTACTTGGCCAATAGAGACACAGAGTTCATCCTATTCAAGCCTGTCCGGGTGGGTGGTAGAAAAACTTGGCTTTATCATGTACAGCACAACTCTATTTCTTTTTCAACTAATTGTTAAGGCTATTAGAATATCCCAAATTCTTTTAGTTTGCTAATGTATCTACAGATCTTGAGTGCCATGCTGTTGCACTCCATGGTCCAATTTCTTTTCCCTTTTTAATCATACAAAGTGTTATTTACTGGTGTTACTGGAGAGCTGAACTCATTGTGTTTTTGTCTCTTCCTACATATATTAATATAATAGCTCTATTGTACAGAGAGCGTCGTTGTCATGTAAACAAATTTCCTACGATGTCAGATGTTATTCTTGATATCCTGTTGAAAAGGGTCTGTCATTTTTGGGGACACTGCATATATTTTCAGATGCTCTGTCGTGGTTTACATTTCCTTTAGACATGGCATTGTGATTTTTGCCTTTAGCCAAATAGTCAGTGTGAATGAACTCTAATAGAGGAATCTTTGTGCTGCCTGTGTAGTGTTCATCAAGGTGTCAGGTGAGACTGAACGAAAGAAACAAAATTCAGCGGTTGACATGGAAACAAGAGAGTGAGGGGGACAGAGGCCAGATGGAAATGTGGTTTAATTACCCTCCAGCGCTTAGTAATATGATTTTTTTGCCCCCCCCCCCCCCCCCTCACCCCCCCACCCCACAGAATAACATCCAGCAGGTATTCCAAAGAATGCACGCCTTGCTTCAGGAGGAGTACAGCGGAGAAGATCTTCAAATCATCGCATGTCCATCTATGGAGCAGGTGTGGTACTGTGGGATTAGAGCAGCCTTTAAGCGCTATGCATAGTTTACATAATTATACTGCAGCATCCAAAACCGCTGCCTGCAACTTCAAGAAGAAAACTTTAAATAACATGTATCAGCTCAGGCTCAGAGGCACTGTGAGCGCTCATAATTTTTCATGTCTCTCTTTCAGATTAACCTTCTGCTGTCTGTGAATAAGTAATGTCTGGTAAAGCCATGCAGGTGAACACTGTGGATAGCAACATGACGCCCCAGCCCCGGCCACCACGGGGAGCTTTGAGGTTGAGCTTTTGAGGTTGAGCAGACAGGATGACCAGAAAAACTGCGCCTTCTGGATCAAGGAAAGCGCAAAAAACAAACAAACAAACAAACAAACAAACAAAAACTCGCACAAGACCAAAGATTTTTCAGTCAGAGGTTTGGGTGCTCGTGTCGAAGTCCAAAACAACCTGGGAGACAAAGGGAAGCTTTTGTTTTTTTGGGGGGTTGGCTACTAAATTGATCACTTTGTTCTACTAAAAGTAAAGCTGGTGTTTTGATTCGGGTTGCTTTCGTGGAGAAATCCATTTTGACGAATGGATTTTTATGACAACGGTTGCATTTCTCAGCTCCAACTTGTCTGCAATAAAAAGAGAGTGCACTCTTCTTTGAACAGAAATGGGAAACGAGGACAGAGGAGATGCACATGTAGACCTACTCAGCTGTTACTCATAGGCTAGGAAGCTAACGGCCAGTAAGGGGGATGACGGTTGCATTTCCTTCTCGGTTTGAGAAGGGTGATGTGAGAAATATGCTGCAAAATATTTTATTCCTATATTTTAACATGTAACAGCCTCTGTAATACGCTCAACGGAACCCAGTGATGACCCGTGTTCAGGAGATCTCCACATGTCTGTTCCCTTAAGCTTTTTCATCCACCACCCCCTTTGTGAAGGTTTTTGTTACTGTGTTGCAAATATGTTAGAAGACGAAGATGAAATCATTATGTTTTATATGTTTTTCTTTTTTAAGGAACTTCAATTGGACAATGTGTGCATTTTCACTGGGACAATAATTTTCCCTTCGGTTTATGGTGTATGAATGTTTTTGGTCCTCACAGTGAGACAAAAGTAACCAGACATCAGCCGTGTAACATACACTTTGCTGGGTCCCATGTAAAATGATGTGTAGAGGTATTCTATTTATGGACATTCTAATTAAAAAAGATTAATAACATTCTTTGGCTTTATTTCGAGAAAGCACTTAGTCGTCAAATTCAAATTCAAGGGACGCCGCGGCTCCGGTCGCCTCGCTCAAATGAGAAACTGCCCATTGAAGGACATCATCGGCTTTAGGGGGACTTCTTGGCAGCCAGCTCCTGTTTTGCTGGCAGCTGCCGTCTTTCCATCTGTGAAATGAAGCTTTGCTGGGACTTGACCTTCCATGGACTGATGGTCTTTTGATAAGTGGTGAGGGACTGGATGTTCTGGAGCAGGACATTGATCTCTGCGCTCTTCTTCTTCAGATAACTCTGAAGCATGTCAGGTCGCGACACCATCAGACTTTTGCCTTGACTCATCTGCAGCAGCGGCGAAGAAATGCAAAGCAGAGGTAATTATTTGACTCAAAAGCGGAATGCTTTTCTGCATGTGGCACACCGGGAGGCCGCGGTGGCTTACATTCAGTTTTGCGCCCACGTTCAGCTGTATGCCGCATTTGCCAGAGGTGAAGCTGACACTGACGTGCTCCTGGGATTTGATGAAGATGCTGAGGTTGGGGCCCAGTGTCAGGCTGAATGGCTGGCAGGGCGGAGCATGAACATGATACTTATTGTCCAGCCAGCTCCAGCGTTTCCTCAAATCTCCATTCTTACTGCAGTAAATGCCTCCCCATGAGGTCAGGTTAACCCTAATAGAGACGAGCAGCTTGTGAGAACAGGCTTCCAAAGAGGCTTTGTCATCTCACGTGTATGTTTTTGTCTTTTTGTACTCCAGCTGATCTTTTAAAGAATATATATATATATATAATCTTTATATCATTTGTGGTAAAATATCTTAAAAAATGAAAGGCAGTCTTACCAAATGCTGCCGTTTTCATGGTAGCAGGTACCCTGTCCTCTGCTGGTGAAAAGTGCCTGAATGCGAGGCTGCTCGTGTTTGTCCTCCAGGACCACCGCACACGACCAGTCAGCTGACTGTGCAGCAGCCACAAGAATGGCCAGTCTTCCTGATGGGTAGCTTAGAAATGTGATTAAGGCAGTGAATCAAGCATCAAGCCAGTAAGCTGCAATTCTGAGTCACTTGAAAGGATACCGCACCTGGCCCGTTCCATCTGGGAGGATCACAGAAAATGTTTGGCCACTGGCGTAGTGTTTGACAAGTGGTATTGTCCCCTGTTGATTCACATGAAGCTATTTATTTTTCAATTCGATTTAACCAGTCCAGACTTGTAGACTTTTATTCATTGAGAGGTCAAGGAACTGTATGCAACAAACTACCTTTAGTCTGGCACTTTTGATATTAAAAGAGAGCATGCTTTCACAGTCAACCGTTTCCATTTCAGGGAAGAAAGCCACCACATTGGCAGCTGCAGCACCATGTGAGACTTCATTATTTGATGCTTGTATGTCTTCTGAAATGTAGTTAAAGGTGTTATGGCATGGATTAAGAAAAAGGGATGGAAAGGAAACTGCCATCTGCTCATAATAGACGTGTCCAACCTGCTTCAGGTAAATTATCTTCGGATTCCAAATCCTGCACCCTGCAAAGTGTCATTGAAAATCAAGCATTGCTCATAGAGTGAATTAAAATTAAGAAGAAAAAAACATTTAACCACAGCCAGAAGGTAGAAACAAACCAGGACACCTGACCTTTTATGTATCTGCTCATTGCTATCAGGCTCAGTGTTTTGGGCAGGAAACTCTGCATCATTTGGTGAAATCTCTGATGTCTTTGTCACCATATTGCTGCAGGTATCCTAAGAGAAAGACTAGTACCAGCTAAGGAGTACTAGAAATATTCTTAATTCTTACATGAAGCAAATTTACAGTCTTTTTTTTAAATATACGTTTCATTTGATTGTATCTATAACACCATCATTCAGCATGGAAGTATGTATTTATCTTTGAATGTTTCACCTCTGTGTCAGGTGTTGCTCAAAGAAGTTTCATTTCAAGAGTTAACAGATATTGTATTATCACAAAATCTTGATTAAACATATGTAAGATCAGGTAGCGCCAGTTTGGTGAAAATTAGTGTTAAACCGAGCTGCCAAGGACACCCTTTTCCCTTGTGGGCTGTGATGACTGGATCATGAAAGGTTGTGCCCAGTTCTCATTCATTCCAGTCTGCCTTGATTACTCATCATAGAATAGATGGCTTAATTTGAAAACAGTTGGTTGCACTTGGTTTACACAAGAGTTGTATCTATTTTGTTTTCTATTCATTTTCTACATTTCTTTAGATGCGTTTCCTATTCCTAAAATAGTTTTGTGTGAAAAATAAGAGTATTACAAATAAGTTTGGCCTCCAGACAATGTTAATGAGAAGCAGAGTCAAGAATCACGCAGGTCACAAATGTTGCCTTTTCTGCGCTTTTTGAAATATGCTTTTTTTTTTTAAATAGATCATTCAGTTATTATGATATTCTATCATAAAGCCCAAAAATGAGCTTCATGAGAGGACAACCGTAGGTGTGCACAGAGGTCTCTATTCATATTTATCCAGTGTAGCTTTGACACAGTGTTTGACCAACTGACATAGATATCCCCAGCAGCTGAGGTGCAAACATGGCCAGAATGATAAAATGTCTAAAACTAGTCAACTTACAGCTCTTAGTAGCATATTTCAGACATTTCACACCGGCTTTGTTGTTAACGTTTGCAATGCTATACTTTCAAGAATATTTACTTGATTAATTCCATAATCAATCCAATCAAGTGAAAATAGAAAAGCGCTTATTTGCGTGAATGTGCTACTATACAGAGAATAGTCTCAGTCCCACCTCTTTTGGGTCATCCCTGTCGTCTGACTGAACACTGATCACGGGGGATATCTGGCTCTGTTCGCTGTCCTCTGAGTCCTCTGTCCTCTTCTGCAACTGATCTGATCCACTCGAAGAGGAAATCTGAGAACCCTGGAGTAGATGCTAATCACGTCGTATCCATATACTGTGTTAATATGTATGGAGTCAAAAGCTAATTCATTGTCTGACATTGTGGAAAAAGAAATGTCTGCAGCTTTTATACAAAACAAAAGCCAACTAATGACGTGTTCTATAAATAGACTCATATTTGTAACAAAGGAGAAAAATGAGCAGTTGTGACATTTTCTTCCATACCTTGCCAGGATTAGTTGAAGTCTCTTCAGTTCCCTCTTGGCATGCTGTCTGAGATTGGGGAGTTTCCTTGCCGAGTAAATCCAACATTTCATTATCTGGGGATATCTCCAACTCAAGCTTCATGTTTTTAAAAACGCTCTGAAGAGAACAAACAAAGACACTTAATAATTTAATAAATTCTTTGAGGTCTTTAACTTGCTCCTCATGAATAAATCAGAAACCCGAAACGCCCTGTCTCTGGATAACATGTCGTATCATCTTCCACAAGATAAAACTAAAACTCCGTGGCAAGGTTATGAGAACCCCAATTCAGATTTTCTGAGCAAAAAGAAAAGTATCTGTAATGTGCACCAAAACCCAGCTCCCTTTCTATATGATAATTCTGTCAATGTCTTTTTTAAGGGGTTCTCTACAACGTGATTCTCCCGTGTAAGTTTAATATAAGTCAACTTAAGAGAAACATCCCCAAGCAAAACTCTGACTCTGTCAGGGACTTCTCATTGCTGCACTTCACACAAAGAGCTATTTCACAAGCCAGAATACCTCATTTTCAGATTGTTGCTGCAAACTCTCTTCTTGGCTTGGACCCCAGCTCAACTCCCCTGTCTGCTCTGTTAAAGATTCTTCTCTCTCCAGATTCTTCTCTGGAGACTTTGGCGTTTCACTGCTTGGTTGTTTACAGTCTAGAGACAATTAGAGAGAGACGGAGAAAAACAGGTTATCTTGATCAGTCAGGATCAGAGACTCATTCGAATTAAATATGACAGAAATATGACCTTGACTACACTCATCCACATCTTTGCAGTCGGTCTGAGTGCCAACGCTGATTCTGCTAATAAGTGTCCCATCCAATGCAGAGATGGTCAGGAATTCACGCGAGCTCACACTGAAATTAGATCCTCATTATCACCATGATGAGTCCAAACACATTTCAAAGATAACTTAAGCAACCGTGAAGCACATGTTGTTAGCGTCAAGTTCGGTAGTCGGTGTGTGAAGCTGAATTTTTTCCGTTTTTTAGTGAAGCATTTCTTTTAATAGCGATATATAAAACCAACTACATAATGTTTATTCTGAGATATGCTTGAGACCATATTTCAGAAATCCATGAAATCAGTCTATTTCCAGTTGCTTTAACTGCAAAATGTCCACTGTCCAAAATTCTGTGGCAAAAGTCTGGCAATTTTTAGCAATTCTGTCCTAACCTCTGTTTGTTTACGACGCCAGGATTTGTTTTCCCATCCATCTTAATTGATTTCCCTGGCAAGTCAGGTGTTTGCATCATCTCTATGAAATTCTTGACTCATTGTGAAGCAAAAGTGAGCGGGGAAGCCACAAAAAATTGCATCAGATACAGAATGGTCAAATAAAAACAGCATGTTTTGCCCCTAGTGTAACATAGCAACCATAGAACAGTGAGTAACTGTGTCCCTGGTACACACAAAGAGAAAAGGATCTTCAAATTTGGCCTCTTTTCGCTTGTTGGATCTTTTATCTCCTGTTGTTCTTCCCAAAGCCATTTCTGCACAGTATCATCATATCTGGTTTGAAGGAAAATGTAAGCACTTTCAACATTACGATTCCCTTAACTTCCTATAAGATGTTAATATGGAATTCATTTAGGTGAGACTTAATGTATTGTATGTATATTCGACTTTCATTCATTTTCCTTAGCCTTATTATGCGAGATTTAACATTTTGATATCCTGTTTTTTTCACTATTTGCAGTTCTTGCTGTAGAAATTTGAGATTTAAGTGTGAAACAATTACATTGTTTACTGTTTATTAGTCATATGAGCTCACTAATGTTATTGTCTAGGGGTGATATTAATTGTTCAGTCATCTAGTGGGTGATATAAGGGATCCATTTGGAAAATGAGTTACCTCTGGTAATTCAATTTTCTAAATAAACACTCCCACTTAATCATTCAAATTCAAATGCTAACTGCTTTTTTTAGATAAGATATCTCACTTCAACCTCGATTGTCTTTGTTTCATTCATTTGATTTAATTTCTTAGGCATCCAAATGTATAAAGATAAAACTGGTTCTGTGTTAAGAGAAGATATTTTTTCATTCAAGTAAATCACAATAGAAGACTACCGGTATTTAAAATATGGGATATTATATTGTAAGAAAGTTAGAAGCAAGGTTAGAAATGCACTAAAATGAACTTTTTAGACCTTTAGATCTTTTAGACTGAATCTATCAGCCAGAATTCTTTTGACATGGCATGAATTTGCATGAGACCCAGAAGACTGTGCAGTGCACTCCATGATGTGTATGTATTATATAATTAAAGCATGCTAATTACATGGTTTATTTATCACAAGATTCATGATGTTTCATTTCACTTCAGTATGTAGCAGAAAAGCACAACACTTGCCCTTTGCTAGAGTATCCAGGAAGCAAACTAAAAGCTTTTACCCACACAGGAGAAAAAGAAATGTAATTTGATTTACTGAGGAAAATGACTAGAAAATAGCTATTAATGAGAATCAAGCCTGCACATTGTTGACAGTATTAAAGAAAATGTAATCGAAAAAGGAGCACCATAGACTGAAAATCAACTTAATAACCTCCATATCTGTTCACATTTGTCTCTATTGCAGTTCACTCTGTGTGCAGCGTGCTCCTATCTCTGTTCACTCCCTTGGCAACTTTGAAAAAATATACAAAAACTAAAATGCTAGTTAGAAAAAGTAACTTGATCTTAACAGACTTTTATTGTGTGTCAGGAGTTTTTGACTCCATATTTTGAGGAAAAAAAGTACAGAAATAGAGGTAGTAATAGAGGTGTAAAGGCCTCATTACTACTTCTGTTGAGTGTTTCAGTCGGTGGATTTCATCCACTCTTACAGTGTGTTTTTTCGTTGGAAATAACAAGAAGCCCCCCCCTCCCCCTCATTCCCAAAGCATCACTGACATCTATTTCCTTTGGACAAGTAGATTTAACAAGTGACAATCTTATTAAATGGAAAGACGTGGATGGGCAATTTAGATAACTGATTATATCTCTTTGTATCATAAATCCTTTTGTTTGTCAGTGATCTATAAAACACAGCATTTTAATAGCTCTTGTACCAGCTTGTGAGCTTATTCCATGTCAGTAAATTCCTTATTACTTTGAATGTTTTTAGATCTGTTTGCAGATTTTAGAATCCATCACTGAACTTACTTTGGTGTAAATTGAATTTGAATCCTTTCACCATGTCACTTCTGCATTCATAGTTATTGATTTGAAAAACACTTTTCTCCAAACAGACTTACAAGTTAGAAACACAGAAGTTTTGCAGGGTTTAGTATCATGCCAAAGTGAATTTGCCTGGGATTGACCCTTAAATCTTTTAAACTAAGCCAGAACCTTTATCATAAAACCCATCCTATAACCCCGTTGGAGGGGTTATATATCTGTTAGATATCTGTGTGCATTAGTTTACAAATTCCACAACCAGTTTTCTCCTTTACTGGCAAAACACTTCATTCTGAAGGCTGTATTGGACAATCTCAGATAATTAGACTAGTTTGTTATTTTTGACAGGGTGGAAGGAATTAGCCACACATCAGGACTGAGGGGGAGCCACCAGAGGTCTTGCTGTCAGGTAAAATCAATCAGTCTCATCTCTTTGCCCGCGAGTTGTTGCTGTTAGTTTTCAGAGCCTCGATGCTGTTGCAGGCAGTGAAAGTATGTTTCTGTCAGAAAAGGGGTGCTCAGAAATCCTTAGTCACAGATCCACAGTGTCACATTTCCTTCACTGACATGCAGAGCAGCTGTGGCTCTGGAGAACGGTTGTCTTTCTTTTTCTCTTTTCTACCTTTTTAGAGTTTGGACTGTCCAAGTAAATTTTCTTGTATTTATGCATTAGCAAAGTCCATTTTATGGTACAATTTCTGTGATGAGACCTTTAAATGTTCAAGGAAGTGTTAACCCTTTGAACCAGAACCCTTCCCATCCTTTTAAAGCACCACAGTTTCCTGATGTCTTCTTTAAACAGATCAGACGTGCTTAGGTAAAAAAATCACCTAGCCAATGCTTAGCACGTGTTCTCTCCTGTGTGAACAACCTTTTACTGACCATCCTGTTTTAAGGATGGGACACAGGGAAGTGTGCAAGTACTTACTCCACCTGTTACTCCTCCTTAGGCCCCTTCCATGTATATTTTCACAAAACGGACTGCATTCATTATTTTCATAAAACTCTACCTTGAAGCAGGATTATTGTCTGAAGAATTACGATAAGAGATGTTTAATCAGCATCCATAAAAAAGAAATTAAATTCTTGACCACTTTTTCCGTTTTTATTAAATATTTTATTGTTAATAAAATTTTAATAAAATAATAATCAATGTTCTTATTTGATTTGAGTTCCAGCTTATTTTACAATGAGTTTTAGGGCCTAATAAAGACCGCTAATCCTTAATATGAACTAATTCTCTTGTGTAAATACCGTCAAGTAGGCACCTCAAAGTGCTATTTAATCACATTACTGCACATTTTCTAAACTTGTTCATATAGAAGTAGGGTGTTACAAAATCTGTATTTTTTTAAACTTAGGAATATTACTTTAGCACAAAGACGAAAAGGGTCACCAGAAAACATGAACAATTTTATGTTCAGACCTTAATCCAATCCATAATCATCAGGATCAACTGATAATGAGGAAATCCTCATGCTTCAAATACCTCAGTAAATGTTCTCTTTTCAGTTTTTATCCTGAAATGATTGAAGTGGCCCTGATAAGAACAGGTCGAATTTCTGTCTCAAAGTGTTAAGTGCAGGAACTTCAGTGGTTTCCTTATTATATCCTGAAGCACAGAAATACTGGACAATCCTGCATGAACGAGAGGGGATAATTCGACCCTGCAGTTACTTACAGCCACACTTTACCAAGTAATTATTCATTAATTTATAATAACCGTGATATTCATAGAGATATGAGGACAAGTGGTAGACTATGAATAAACCTGAAACAACTATTTCTCCACCATCTGTTTCTTCTCTTTTGAGCCTTTCAAACTAAATACTACTCCAAAAGACAAATCCAAACAGGTGCAACTGTGTAAAAAACCCAAAGACAAAACAAAACACAGAATGATATTCTTATCATTAGTTTTTGTGCTGGCTTTTTGCAACTTAATGTGTGGCTTGGTTAATATGTCTGGGAGCAGAGATATTTAAAACACATCATTATTAGTGACATATTTATCAGTAAGTTGGCAGCGTAGCTTAAGTGATAGATGTTGATAAAAAGCATATTTCATCTACTGTATTTTTAAAAAGCTGAAGATAAGACCGATTTGAGGCTATGTCCTCTTAAATTCTTTGCTTCTTGTTCAGGCAACAAGAGCGAAAATTCATTTTCAGTCACCAGCACATTTTTTAGTCCCCCTTGCATTCCCCTTGCTGTGTGAGCTTGAATAATTTTGCTGCTGACTGTATGTGGTCGGATGTAGCTTTCCCTTTCAAATAAACAATCTGCTGGCAAGTTGGTTTTCTCATTTCCATTTTTATTTCTTGTGCTTGATTTCACACTGAGCTGATTTTCACCATTTGGTGACCCCATCATCAGACACCTTTTAGAAATCCTCTAGAAAGTTTAAACCATTTTTGCTCTGAAGGTAATTATGGAAAACGTATAGCACAAGACTGTAAACAGATTTGAAATAATGTAATTCTGTTAACTCTGGCACTGCCATAAATGATCAGCCAGTTGTGTGTTTGTCTCTTAATTTGCATGAGCCTTCTTTTCGGGTGACTTCGCCTTTTCCATTTGCTTGCTAAGCCACTGCTTCCGGGCAGTGAAACGGTAATGTGGCTTAATTTTGTGCAGATTTGCAGAGGGATGTGACACGCAGGTCTGCATCTGGTCAAGCAGAGAGTGAATCTCTGTTTTCTTCATTCTGACGTATAGCTCCAAAACGCCTTGGCCTGGCTTGTGATGGCTCTCTGGACCAACGCGCTGCTTGAGAAGCAAAAATTAGTGAGTGACACACATTCCTCTTTTCTTATGGTCAGTAAGCTTTCATTTTCTCAGGCAAGTTTAAAAATGGACGCTCCTTGTTTTTACCAAGGCGAAAAACATCAACTGGCCTCTGTCCTGACCCACCTTAAGCTTTGACCCCACACTGAAGCGCACAGTGTTCTCTTGATGCCCAAAGGTGACGTAAATGTGCTCTTGTGAGTTTATGCGCACACTAATGTGGGGTCCGAGGGTGAGGGTGAGAGGCTTGAAGGGGAGGTTGCGCACATGTCGACCAAAATACAACCAGTTCCAGCGCCTCCTCAGAACCCCCGACTCACTGAAGCAGAGACCTCCATCAGGGGTCAGATTCAACCTTACAGAGACCACAGAGATTAGAGACACAGAGGCTCAAAAGCCCTCAGAAAACCAGAGAGATTTTGATTTGAAAACAGCTAGCCACTGGCAGAAGGCAAAAAAAAAAAACAACCTTCTAACCCCTTAAATAGCAAGTCCGTGATTTTGTATTTATAATATTCCCAAGAGAGAATGATTTCTTAGGTTTTAATGGAGAGTTTTAATATGCTTTCTTATCATCCAGTTATGTTTGTTAGTTTACCTAAAATATGCAAGTGTGTTTCTCACACACTGAAGTCTGGCTGAATTTTGACCACTGAATCCTTAATTTGCATTACTAACGTGACTCCGTTGGGCTAACAGTTACCATATCATTCCATTGGGATGGTAGCAAGTGGAACGGCCTTTATTTGTGAAAATGCCTTTGATGCTGGGCGCCGTGTCCTTGTCCTCCAAGATTATGTGAGTGAAGTCATCAGCCTCTGCTGAGGATACTATAATGGCTGCTTTCCCAGAGGGATAACTTTGTCTATTAAGGATCATTAACAATGAGCAAACCTTTTATCAAAAGAAACAAATGTAACATCCCATTTAGATTTTGACCCAATCATCCATCCTCCACCTTATGCAAGACATAAAAGGATACAAAACATTACCCGTTCCATCTGGACAGAGGGTCAGGAAACATGTCCCGCTTCTGTAGAACTTCTTGATTAGTTCTTTTATCTATGACACAAAATGCCCAAGTTATTTATTAGCCAGTATTTCTGGTAAACACTACCGTCAGTGCATTTTCCTGCGCCTATATCCCTTTTTCTTACATCCTTGACAGATGATCAAACACTGATTATGGTTTAGGAAGGACCACAACAACACCGGCACCATTACAAAAGCATAAACATACCTTTGGTTCGCCATCATTCAGCTCCCGTAGTGTAAACATGCCACTTGCATTTTTGTTATTTTTCTGAGGGATGCGAGGCTCATCTGTGATTTCTTTTGACAGTCTATAATAAGAGGCTCTATGTTTGATTTCAGTATGGCCTGAGCAGAGAAAAGAGAGTATGTGCACATTCATATCTCCTCAATAACAGGCAGTAAAAATGGCATTCTAAACGTTATCATTTGTACTTGTTTGTCTGGACAAGTCTAGACGTTTGCATACTTGATTGAGCTTTGATACCAGTTACCTTTTCTTGGTCTCCTCCGGGATCGCAAATACCTCAACCTAAATCAGAAAATGATTGAATTACATTCAGAAGAAAAATTTTCAGTGCAGAGAATTATGCCAGTGCTCAGACACCTCTTCCGACACTAAACTTTGCCATTTAATTTCATTCGTGCTGGGCATAATTTACGTGGGCAAATGCCGACCTATAACCATGTATTCACAGACACCTGGGACTATTTTAATATGTTCTAAGTCATCATTTGAAAAATGAACAAATACATTTTCTTTGGTCAAATGGCGCTCAAATCTTTCTTGTGACTGTTCACAGTGTAACTCTATCTTCCATCACCTTTATTATATCTTTAGTGAAATTTTGTAAAAGATATGGAATATTTCTAGACTCTTACAAAATGCAGTATACAGAGGTTTTAAATCCTACTGCAATTCAAAACTTCTAATTCATAGTATTACGATGGTCAGTAGTTTAAAAGGTAAATACACAAATATAAAACTGGTGGGATTCAGACAGCATGATTCACCTACTTTTTGAGCCTATTGTGTAATTGAAACATTAGTAATGTTGACCAAAACAGTATTTACACTTTCTGCTGTGAGACAGTGTTGCATATTGTGTGCTATTGTATTCACTACACAAAAGAAGTAGAGCTGTTCTATTGCATGCTACTGCACACAATACAATGCATGCCATTATAGTGAGTTACATGTAGGTTAAGGGAGGAAAAGAGGGAAGCATACATTACCCACCTATCCCTTCCCTGCAATGTAGGAGCTCCCCTCTCTTCATTACCGATGGATGAATGAGAGTTCACATCAATTTTTCCATCAGCCTCTATTTGTGCCAGTTTTTCTCTCTCTTCCTGGATGAACTCTTTCATTTTTTTAGCTTGCTCACAACAGAATTGCTGAATAAAAATCATTTCAACGGTATAAGTTTCCTTTCTCTTACAATAGAAGAGCTGAATTCAATAGTGCAAACTTTTTTTCAACATACAACAAAACAGCTGAGACCAACAGTAGACATTTCCTTTCACTTGCTGTACTCCACAGCTGTGAACCTTACCAACCCACAAATTGGGTGATTCTGTCACTCTGTAAAGGTTACCTGAGCTGTTCATTATTACTAATGAACTGATGTCAGGTAAAACAAACTACACTCACCTTCTCAAAGTGGGTCTGATTTTCCAGTGGTTCACTGTGTGTGAAGGGCTGATAGGATTTCTGGCAGTAGTCACAATGAACAAGGTGAACATCTTTTTCAGACTTAGACACTGAAACCTGCAGCAACAAACGCATCAGTTTTTTCTGAAGGAACATTTTTTTTGTTTGTTTTTTTAAGTGTATGGACTTGTTCAACATCACCTTTTTAATGTAAGGGGTGTTTTTTGGCTCTGGCTTGTGTGCTAAAAGACGAGGTAGACCTGGACACGGTAAATCATACTCCTCTGATGTCTCCTAATAACGAACAATAGAAAATGATTACAAATACTTTTTTGCTGTACTTATATTGACATGTACAATCAAGAGATACAATCCATAGAATTTCAAAATTCAAACATGTATAACCAATGTCTACTCCTCACTTAGAGTAAAGACTCCACAGGCACTCGTTAAGGAAACTGGTCCATTTTACAGAGAAATAGAGTGGAATTAAAATATCTATGCATCTATCGATAATTAAGTGGGTGGGGTGGAAGTAATTCTTGATGTATATCAACCTTAAACTTCAACAGAACATTGCTAATTATTTCTGAAATATATTTGTAGTATAGCTACATAACAAAACTAGATAAAGTTGCTATATAAATATGATAAAAAAGCATAATATTTGACTTGCAAATCAGAGGGCAGCAAAAGTTAACGTCAAATGGCTTAAATACCCCTGAACTCTATGTTATTAACACACAAGCAATACGTTCCTTGACTTTAACAGACTTCCAAAGAAGCCACAGTGACAGGATCTGTGCTCATCTTTACCTGCAACTGGAGATCCTGGAATTTTTTTTTAACTGCATCTGAAAGAAATAATTATGAATTTGACAGATGTCCTCAAGTCAGGAGAGGTAAAATGGGGAGCAGGTGACCCATTCACACCCAAACTGATTGCATAGCTTACCTTGACAGCTGAAAGAGAGGCTGTCCTCCACCCACTCCCAATCTGTCTGTGTTGGAGTGCTCTCAAGAGTTATACATCTTGTATCCAACCCGCAAACCTCCAAGATGAAACTGTTTGCAAGACCAAAGACAAGATATAAAGAAATTAATTTGCAAGACATAAATTCTCTCCTAGGCCTCTTGGGGTCCGAAGAAATCCTCCTTAAAGAATTTTTTTGGGGGGAAAAAAGTCTTAAAAATTATATTTCCGTAACAACAGAGTAACTGACACTGTTATCTGTGCGTCAGCAGGCACCACAGTGTTAGTTGATGGGATTTTAGTCCTTAAGATAAGTCAAACATATCTACATTGAACTTGTTTTTCACTCTGTTGGTGATGTTTTGTATTTTTATAGCATAAGGAAACCATTTTTAATAGTAACATCTTTGTAGAAAGTATGAATCTTTAATTTAAGCAATGTTTATTTAAGCTGCTGGGTGCTAACTCTGTACTGTATATGTTTTATCATTTGTGTTAGGTGATCTAGTGTTGCTTTTGGTGCATATTCCCAGCAATCCAGGCCCACCAGGTAGAATAAAAGACACATGACTTCCACTGGTTCTTGGGAAAAAATCCTCTGAAGTCATCCAGAGAGCTTTGACAGGAGAAATAGATATTTGGCTATTAAATCTTGACAACTTTGGAGGCATGCACATCCAAACAAATAGACTAGCCTAACAAAAATGTGAGTGCAAGGATGCTGGAGAAGGGCCAACAAGCAAACCAAAGAAGTTTTAATACCTAAACAAAATGCACAAAAGAAAGGAACTCCTAATAAATAGAAGTCTGTAGCGGGTAGTAAAAACAGACCTGTGAGCAAAACAGCTATGAAGAAGAGAATAATGACCATGAAATGGCATAAAATTAGCAATTTCCATATCCACATATAGCTTCATAACTAATGATATGCAGGTTAAATGCAAATGCCAAACATAGGTGTGGGTCATAAACACACAGGAAGAAAAAGGAAGAAAAAAAATCAAGTCCGAACAAGGACAAAAAATAACAAAACTAACTATAAGACAATAACTTTTTGTGCATCTTCCCAAGCACACTGAGTGGATGAGCATATGGGCCGTAGTAGACAATACGCACCACTTTCTGAATAATATTATGGCAATTAAATATTTTCTAAAAGTACAAGATATAATAAGGCATATATCTAACCTTGAGTAATATATAATATCCTTGACTACATTATATAGTCTTACACTATGTGTTTAAGAGTATGGTACTTTAAGCCGCTGTGTTTTCAGAGTAAATATCGTTTCACATACAGCAACTGGCACATGGAATTGCACAATGTTTTGAAAAAAATTGTTTTTACATGAATTTTCTTGTGAAAGCTGTTTTTGCACTGCACATACCACATCAGTAATGATAACTTTAAAAAGAAATATTAGATAGCAGTACTTAATGCTTACTTTTCAAGATGGAAGGCTTTTTAACCACTTTGCGCAGCACAAATGGCTGATGTCATTGCATGGTATTAAAAACAGTTTAAAGACAGGCATCCAAGGGTAGCAAAGAATTACAGGGTGTTACTTTTCATCTATAAGTCTGTCAGTCAAGCTTTTGAAACTTGCAGTTCCTTACAGATTGTCTTCGATTGATGATATGATTGAGCCTCTTGGTTCTTGCCATTGGCCTAGATGGAAAAGAAACAAAAAATGACATTCATATAGGGTCTGTAGACCGCCTTGCTATGAACATTTGTCATAGTTTTTCATTTCCAACTTACTTTTCTCAATCTGCTCTTGGGGAAAAATGCCAGCGCATACTTTCCCAAGGTCATTTGTCACAAGTGAAGCACAGATCTGAGCGTTGAAAAGAGAGCTGGAGTTGTTGTCAGGCTCGTTATTAACAATGGGATCTCTCTTGTCGTCACATGTCTCGTGCTCCTCCAGGCTCTTCAGGTTGTCATAAAACTGTTGAGGGGAGAAGTCACCTTCTCTAGGACTCTCAGGAGAGACAGAGGCCGAGGCAGTGTCTCCAAGGTAGGTTGGGGACAGACTCATGTTTTCTGAACTTATGTCAAATGAAGCAAAAATCTCCAGAGGAAACCCTGAATACAGTACGGTTCCATTCCTATCATATTTGTTATTGTTCAAGTGTGGTTGCCTGGCAGAAGCAGTGCATCGGTTTGATCCAAAATGTCACATAGTTGCAGAATATCATTCTCCAGGATACATTACAGTCATCAGTAATGACTTCTTACAGTATGATCGAGGCTTTGGCTGCTTTGGGTACACTAAAAGTTCTCATTGTGCAAAAATGTTATGTTTTTTTTTTATTTTTAGAAATACCTTCCTGAAAAATAATGGAATTGTTTATATTCATTTCTATTTTTTAAAAGGATAAAAACAGTAACAAAATATGCCCACAGAACACTGAAATGATCTCATTCTGTGATAACAGACAGTAAACGTCAACACCATCCTTTCTTTCAGGGTGATGCATCAAGGGAAGTAATTACAGTCAGTACTGACAGATCGATGACTAATGCTGACAATACCTTTGTCTATAAAAGTCTGATTTTCCTCAGCTGGGTTCAAACATTTGCAGCTGCTCAACAACAAAGAATTATTCTATGTATTGAGCAAAGAGCCTGTTTTTTTCCTCGTTTTCAGTGACTTGTGGTGTGTGTGTGTTCATCTGAAGGTAAGGTGGAATTATTTACACCATGTGAACTTTGTTTGCTAATTTTTTCTTGTCTTTTTAATTAGAAATACCTTACACTTCCTCAACATATGACTGTACATCTAACGAGAAAATACTAATTATTGCAATTCTCATTTTCAGCTCGGATTTAGCAAAAACCCTTGTGGGCTTTTCTGAGGAAATCTTCAACAATGTGGACCGTGACACTCCTTCTGTTCTTTGGAAATATTCTCTGCGGATTACAGGCCAATGATCAGCTTTCAGAGCCGTTCTCTAAAATTGTGCACTCAGAAACAGCTTCCCCTGCTCTCTTAATAGAGGAAAGACAGAAATTGAACAGCTCAGTTCTTCCCACCCAAGTATCGGGAGCTAAAATGCCACCTCCTATGTGCTCAGAGTCCGCTAGAATTAGAGACACTTTTAAATGTGTTAATATTATGGTATCAGTGCTTGTGTTTGTTGTTGGAATAGTGGGCAATTCAGCCTTACTTAGAGTCATATATGTTAACAAAAATATGAGAAGCGGACCCAATTTCATTATAGCAAGTCTTGCTTTAGGGGATCTGATCCATATCGTGATAGACATTCCAATCAACTCATACAGGGTGAGTTTCTGGCCTTCTGATGTGCATTTACAATGAGAAAACATTGTTGCATACCTATTTCTCCTCTGTAATCATACTATTTCTCTTACTTCAGACGTGACTTAGAATCTTTTTCTAAAAGAAATGTCCTTGTCTTTGTTGCAGCTTGTGGCAGAGGATTGGCCCTTTGGTTTAGCACTATGCAAACTCGTACCCTTCATCCAGAAAACTTCTGTAGGGATTACTGTGTTGAGCTTGTGTGCTTTGAGTGTTGACAGGTAAGGAGATAAGCTACACTGTCCCGTGCCCTCCAAGAAAATTGTATTGCTTGTTACCATCTGTATTTCATCTGGCAGGCATGTTTGTTTAGAATTGATCGTTGAAATGTGTTTCAATTGAAAAAATACATCACCGTTGCGCACAAAAAGTTCCCCCAAGCTATGACATGCTCTCACTGATTTTGCAGATACCGTGCTGTTGTATCCTGGAATCAAATCAAAGGAATTTGGGTTTCTGTGTGGACAACAATTGAAATAACCCTGATATGGGTTGTTTCTATCCTGCTGGCTGTCCCTGAAGTGGTCGCCTTTGATATGATAACAATGGACTATAAAGAAAAGCATCTCAGAATATGTCTGCTTCATCCCATGCAAACCACGCAGTTCATGCAGGTAAAGTAATACTGTGCACCTGATGCAATCAGATAAAATGAACACAGTAAATATTTTGGGAAGGAAACATCTGAAAGTGAATGAAAGAGATAATGATGACGCTTTTTTTCTCACTGCCACATAAGTTGTTAAGTACATATTTGCTGTTAATTCTGTCAATACAACTATATATCAGATATTATTTTGTGGACATCGCTTGATAGCAAGCGTGCAGCACCACGGCACCTCCAGCACTGACAGCCTTTGGCGTCTGTCATGTTTAATCAACAGTTTTATAAAGCTGTAAAAGACTGGTGGCTCTTTGGGTTCTACTTCTGCATGCCACTGGCATGGACTGCAGTTTTCTACGCGCTGATGACCAGGAAGATGCTGAAAAATACTGAGAATACATTGAGCGATCACATCAAACAGGTCATAAGATAAGCCTTTACTTAATAGCACATTTGAACATTTCTGTGGCATATTTTCAGAATTTGATTGTGAATTCCATCTTTTCTATTTAAGAGGAAAGAAGTTGCAAAAACTGTCTTCTGCTTGGTCATGGTGTTCGCTCTCTGCTGGCTGCCTTTATACCTCAGCAGAATCTTAAAATCAACCATGTATAATGAGAAAGACCCCAACAGATGCAAGCTACTTAGGTGAGCATGAGGCACCAAGAGTACCTTTTCATTTTTTCCTATAAGTGGCTGAATTTTTGTGTAATTAGCATGATATCTATGTCTATGTTTCAGTGTCTTTCTTGTCCTTGACTATTTTGGAATCAACATGGCGTCACTGAACTCGTGCATCAACCCTATTGCATTGTACATAGTCAGCAAAAGATTCAAGAAGTGTTTCAAGGTGAGTGCCCTTGCAGTTGCACCTTTCCATTGTAGACACACCTGGTGAATGTTAAAAACATAGTGGTCCAAGTTGGATGAGCTGTCACGTGTGTGATTAAGGACGTATGCGAGTCATGTCTGCAAAGACCGCCGCTCAGACTGCAACAGCTGCACCCGAGGGGGGTAATAAGGGAAAATGGTCTGAAAAACATCATCAAGGGAGAGAAAGGGGGGGGGGGACACTTGGCAGTATAGCAGACACATAGCGTCTGAATCAGTGCGACGTGTCATGTGGAAGAAGAAAACATAGCTTTAAGCTGTTTTTAAGGGAAGAGGATTAAAGTCTTCATAACATTGCAAGCTCCGAGGAATGATATTGGAAATATTATCTGATATATTTTGACTAAAATCAGGTTAACTGCACACTCATCTTCTGCAGTAATGGTTTCCATTTGAAATGCACTTTTTTTCAGCTCTGTTTCACTTCAAAAGAAAATCCCAAATTTGCAATTTGGTAATTGTCAACTTGTTTTCTTCAAGTTGTCCTCTTGTATGCCCTCACTGGATTAATGAAGGCTTGTCTAATAAATCAGTTTTTTAATTGCACGTATCCTGGTGGACTGATGAGAAATGCTCCTTGTGCTCTGGTCATGTTTTGTGTGTGGTCCTTCAGGCGTGCCTCTGCAGCTGGTGTCCGCCTCTTCAACCTGAAACCCGTGACGAGACTCAGGCTGTTTTGAAGTCCAGAATGCAGGATCAAGCCTCAGCGCAGAGCAGCAACATCAAAGCTCACAAGGAGACCTCCACACCTCTACCGGTTAACACCTTACTGTGTTAACCAAACTCAGGTGGAACTGTGAAAGTACTTTGTGATTTTTCAATTTTTCTTCATCAAATATGTATAACTTATCATTATGATAAACCAAGGCAGCTCTATTTGTTGCTCAGCAACCTTGACACGCCATTCCAACAACAAAAAAATACAAAAAAATACACCCTTCTGAATCACACAGGGGCTCTGTCTTTTGTAATGCTGTCGTCAGTTGAACATCTGCTTTGGCATGTGCAACCTGGAGTCAGACTCGGCAGACTATTATTTGCCCCCGAGGCTTGACTCGCTTCCAACCATTACATCAGATTTCACCTCATACCTATCCTGTATCATGCATCACAGTTCACAAATCACTGTTTTGGGTGCAATGTTAACCCTGGCACCCATCAACAGACATCTTGTCACAGCTTACGGCGTGCCTATATATTTATAAAATTTCTGTTTCTGGATTCTGGGAAGACAGGGTGCCGCGGGAGATCAAGCAAATGCTAACTCAAAATTATTGCTGTGGGTATTACGAGGAGCGGTGTATTATTAGCTCTTAGATGTGACTCTTATTTCAATTTCATACATTCACCGTTCACAGCACCTTAAAACTCAGTACCCCTCTTTTCTCTTCCTTGAACCTGGAGAATCATATCAAATCGATGCCACGTGTAGATCCTGTCTGCCTGTGAATGAACTGATTGATGGTGGCCTATTTTTAATGCATTGTTAAATGTGTAATGCATGGAGACACTTTATAAAAGACCTGAGAGTGGGGAAGAAGGAAAATGAAGATGACAGAATGAGGTCAGGAGGAGAGAGCGATGGTGGGAGTTTGGGGGTGGGGGTGGGGGTGGGTGTAGCACCTGATAGGTCCCCCTGTCACAGGACAAGGCGAGCACAATTAGAGCACCGTTTTTCCTGCTAATGCTGCATCAGTCTGCAAAACTGGCTGAGTGTTGTGAGCTGGAATGCCTGTTAGAAGATTACTATGTCAGGGTAAACTGAGCTTTTCTGTAAAAAATGCAGTAAAAGCAGATGAATGCTTGATATGTTTGTGATCCATGTACAAAAGTCAAGGGTGCTAACGACATGTTGTCTTCATAATGCCTACAAAACATTTTTGTATTGATCAAATTCAAAATTGACACAATAAACATTGTATTTTACTGCCTGTGATAATAGAAAGCCTATTCTATCTATTTTTCTTGATTGTTCATTTATGGACTTGCACAAAGATACCACAGGTGCCGGATTAAAAGCTTGTCAAATGAATCATCAAATTTTTTTTTCACCTCAAAATTCTTTATCAGTGGATATTAATTATTTTATTTAATTTATTTGTTGTTCCCGTCATGTTTTCTTTAAGGCACAATTAAGCGGCAAATGTTTTCTTGTAATTTTCGCGATGAATTTAAATCCTCTCACCAATAATAAAACTTTATTAAAATGTTATCAGCAAGTCTAAAGACTGAATTAACTTGAATTCTCACTCAGATTTAAGTCAGCTGAAGAAGAAAGTCACCCCATCATTGGAAGTGGACTATATTAACACACATGAGGGATCATGAAGATTATGATATTTTGGTACCATTTATTTAATATCCTCTGAAAACTGGCAGCTGGTTCACTCTTTTTTCAGGTTTGGGAGTTTGTCTGTTTTTAGACAAAGGTTCAAGTAGCTCATCTTTAATAACAGCACTTCCCCTAATACAGTGCCTTCACACAGTGCCTCGCTGAAAGGGAGTCTCTGTGTTAGTAGTTCAGGATTGGCTTATTATCTTATCTATCACATCAAGAGTGAAGGCTACTTTTTATTTTTGTCCAATTTTGACATAGTGGTTGTATTGAAGCCAATGTGTCTGAGCTCCTTAAACTTCAGGTTGTACTTCATAAACGTGACTGTTCTGGAGGATAATTGTTTTCTGGCAGCTTCATTTTTTTCACTCAAGTCTGTTCTAGTTTTCCCTCAAAACTTTCATTTCTTTGTTACTTTGCTGGCATTTGATCATCATGTGGGTCTTGGCCCTTCGTGAAACAATTTTTCACTTCATTTTTGGATCTTCTTGTGTAATGATGCTTCTTAATGACTGCGTCAACTTCAGTCAAAGGTGAAAGAGGCTGAGATACCTGTCTCTCTCAACAAAAACTCAAATCACTTAAACTTTTACTAAAAGCTTTAGGCATTGACGTTTTAATGGCTTGCTCTTTGAAAATGCTTGCAGGGATAATTACAGCCTTAATAGTTGAATCCTGGAATTTTCATGCAGTCCATATCACACTTTTTGTCAGATAACCTTTTAATGCTGTCTTGTTTTGAGGTTGCACAGTAATGACAAATTTGGGCCATCTGACAAAAAATGTGTATGCGATTAAGGGTGCCAAAAATAATTTGCAAGAGGAGTAACGTTGATGCTTTCAAGCCCACATAGTGTTGTTTCTTGTGTGCTTACACAGTTTAATATACCGCTAAATGTTACAATGCTGGACAAGATAGCTAGACATTCTCATTTACGCTGGAGACAAGTTGTACTGTTTTTTTTATCAAGAAATCAGTCCATGCATCTTATTTATTCATTATTTTTCACCCTTCCTTTTTAAATAGTTTTTTATCCTTTTAGACTAAGTTTTCTATTCTTTACTGAGTTTTATTTAGAGTGTTTGCATTTGTATTTGTGCAGCTAAGTAGCTGAATGTAAATCTAAAGTTTGCATATAGCAGCACTGCGTTTCAATGGCTGCTCCTGTTAAATACTAATTTGAGGACATTGCTGACAAATGCTTAGTTGTCCTTAGTTAGTGGGAATGCCAACAGATAGACACTTAACAGGCCATTATATCATGTCCCCAGCAGGAGAAGCTCACAAGTGCCAGATGACATTGATACAATCGGGCTCTGGATCTGCAGAAGGGTGACGTCAGTGTCAACATCAACAAGGGAGCTAGAGTCTCAGACCCTTTTTAGTAATCCTTGTACGCACAAGGCTCAAATTCAGCTCCCCATGGTGCTGCTCGGGCTCCCCAGACTGTGGATTTAATTAAACAGTGTGAAATTAATTAATCAGCGGGGTGGCAGGTAATGGGACTTCTCACCAGAGCTGCTCACACAACTGAGACAGGCATTTTATGTGCACTGACAGTTATTAATTTGCTGTATGTTTTATTATAGTGTTTCTTTAAGGAGATACTGAAATTCAGTGGGATTAAAAAGCTTGGCAGTGGGGGAAAAAAAAGTCATGCAAATTATCAAAACAAGAGCTCCTGAAAATCAAAGTGTAAACCTGTGTTTGATCCGTTCTATCAATTAATTAAAAATTTCAGTTCTGTATAATAATGTGGTGCAAATTAGATGGAAATGAGATAAAATATTCATTTAGTTATCTGGGGAATCTGCCTGGAGGGCTTTTTAGTCTTCAGTCTGGCTCAAAATGCTGTCCATATGGCAATTATGTACAGTAGTGTTGCAGGAGAATTGGTCTGATGCCTCGTGGCAGAGAAGAGCCTGCCTGTGACAAACTGCTGCTAGGATCTGATGTGAGTTGAGGGAGATAATGAGCCTGTTGTAAGCCTTAAGTACAGAGCCTGCCCCCGGGGTGACATATCTAAGTGTGCAGGCTCCCTCATTGTTGCCCGTGCAGCTGAGGATTAAAAACACATTCACTTTTTTTCTTCATAAACTTTGTCAGTACTTCCTGCAACTCTTAAGACAACTTCTCCTTTCATGTGGCAAGCCTCTTGACATTGCTTTGTGTGGGAGTTGTTATTTTTTTAAGGTTTGGAGATGTGAAGTCTTTATTTGATTCTGCTTTGAGCTATCTATAGCTGTTTTCAAGCAAGACACCAGATCATGTGTAACTTCTTGGGAACTTCCCATACAAACTTCAGGCGACATTCTTTTATTTATATTGACCCATTTGGCACAGAGAATTATTACTAAAAAGTGTGAGAAAGTGTTGTAAATGTTGTTTATTATGCACCCCTTTGATACAAAGTGGAAATATAACTCTGTGAGAATCTTCATTGAGCTATTTTATTATTTAAAAAATACATAATGTATTGCATAAATATCTGATTGTAACCACATAAAATCCACTATTTGAAATATTATATTTATAATGACAATTTAGTTATTTTTTTTCAAAGGCCAAGGCATTGAACTGGTAAGTATGACAATTTAATTTCTATCAATGACTTGATATATATTTTTACTTTGAAATACAACAGCAAAGCAGTTTCTGCCATAGATTATGAAGCATCCATACAAAACACATGCCTGTTATGATTTAAAGATACTGCCCATCGTTTGTGGGCAGTATCTTGACATCCAGCTTCTAGGCAGATTGGGTGCCTCGACTGTACTAACTGTCACATAAACAGCCTGTCCCTAGGAAAGCAGTTGTTCAAATTCCAACACTGTGTCCAATTTACACCCACACCACACTACAGGTTTTTCTATTTGAGTGTAACAAGCAAACCATGCAACCAAGTGCAATACACAGGGTGTGTAGAGTAATTGCGGTAATGTTTTTATATCACATGAAATAACTCACTGGATTAAGGTAGTTCCACAGCCAGTATTTGATGTTTTAACTCAGCAAACTAAACAAGTCACACTTCTATATGCAATACTGACATTTTTTTAGTCATTACTATTAGGACTTGCATACAAAACAAGAGAGAGTATTGAGAGAGAGGGAGAGATGCATCAGACAGACACTGCAGTCTATGGCAAGGAAACTTCAGAGGCACCTGAAAATGGCAGGCAGTGTACTGGGCAGAACGGCAAGTGGTCACTGAACCATGGGATTAAAAAGCATTTAAGCTTTGTACCAGAACGACCCTCCATCGAGACACATATTTCTGACCATTCAGAAGAAAATCAAAGACAAATGTCAGGAGCTTTAGATGTTACTGCTGCCGCAAAAATATGGGTAACAGGTCCTCCAGTGCCAGCATCTATAAATGTATTGCAGTGCTTTCTTGCAGACAAAGATAATGAGCTAGCCTAAAAGGGTTTCTGTGTTCACAGTTAAGGTGCAAAATGGACTGTCACTACTGTTTATTGCATCCGTGTCTAGATGTAATGGAAAACATGCAATCAAATGTAGGACACGTTGACTAGAGTGGTTCACTTTGCACTCCTGTTCACACTTTTAATGCCTCTTGGGCAGCAACAAGCAAATTTATGACAGTGTATTGACATATTTACCGAGAGCTCTAGTGAGTGCATGGGTCTGATTAGTACAAAAGCACGCAACAAAATAAATCACCTAGTGAGGTTTCCCAAAGGTATTGTGCTCAGTTTTAGTGCCAAAAGGCTGGTTGGTGAAGAAGCGATCACCGTGCACTGCAGCCCGCCTGCCTGTGCTTGTTTTTGGTGAGAGATGAAGAAAGCACAGGTGGGTGTGAGAAAGCACCCCTCCCTTTTCAGCTACACGGATTCCTCATCTGTGGCTTCTTATTAGCACAGGAGTGGAGGATTGCAGTCTGGCTGCTGGGCACAGTGGGTCAGAGCTCACAAAGCTCTGTTTGTTCCCTGGCCTGCAGGGCTCCCAGGGTAAGCTTGGCTCCAGAGGGAAGACAAACAAAAAGGCTACACTGTCTCCCACACTGAAGCTGATCTCCAACACATTCGTCTTAACTTCTCAACGGGGGTACATTTCTATTCTGAAGAGATAGACGAATGGCAAAAAGGAGATGAGTTTTTCTAAACAAGGCCTCAGGATAACAAAACTGCTGTTGTTCTGAACTGTTGTTTTTTTTTCTCTCTCTCAGTTGAAATGCCATTTTGAGTTACGGCTTGTGGTGATGTGGGCCTTTCATTTTGTTTACCTTTTGTGCATTTCGACTCCAGTTTAAACTCCGATCTCTTTGTCTTGTGCGGCTAAATCAATACATTTTGAGTGAGGCTTAAGAGCAAGAAGGCTCTTGCAGAGAACGAACTAGTTTTGCATTTTAGTCACAGTTACTTTATAGCAGTTATGATACCATAAAATATTTCTGTTTACCTGCAGTGGGTGCTATGGTGTACATGCACCACAAAAAGAGTTCTCATTCTCGTTTCCCTTACATTTGTACATTGTGTCCTGCTGTGATTTCTAAGGATTAAATAATGTTCGGGTTACTTCTGCACATGCTGTCAGGTCAGACATTCACTGTTGTGCTGCAATCTGCACTCCAAGTATAACTCCATTATTGAGGGGACTTTAAAATGGGAGCTGTGTGACACACAGCAGGATGATTTAGTTTAATGACCATGGCAGTGACAGAACTGTGATGGAAATTGGACTCCCCTGCAAATTTACATCACTTGAGGGTACTTGGGGCTCTTTTAGTGGCTGCACTCCAGAGCACGAGCCATCAGGAGGTCCTGGATATGTCATGCTTGTCACCTTCCTTTAAGTGTATCTGCAGACGTGGGAGAGGGATTAATATTATATAGCCTACGGAAGCACGGAGGCCGTCTTATCGGCACTGCAGATGTGATAAGCACCTCTACCCCCGTGAAAACCAGGAAAAATCTCCAAGCAAAAAAAGACAAGCATCTCTTTGTGTTGCTTCCTTGAACTGCTTCACTGTTTCAATGCAGCTTTAGAGGCAGACACGGTGTAATTTCACATCTGTTGTAATTTGATGTGCCTGGATCACCCTCTGTGAAATCGTCTTGATCACAACATGACTCCTTTCAATTATTTTGAAAGTTGGCATATGGCTTTAGAGATAGTAATCTGATTTCTTTTGATTTTGAGGTATTCAGACTAGGTGACACCACGAGCAGCCGTTTGACAAATAAAGCCTATCTCATGTTTTGTAGCTGAGCTCTTTTCCTCTCTGCTTTTTCTTTAAAAAATACATTTTTACATCTTTTAACAAAAATAGCACCTTTTATGGAGATTTTCCATTATTGCCTTGACACTCATCTCACATTAGTTCACATCAATACAGATGTCAGAATGCACAAGTTGGGTTGCCCTCAATCTGATTCTGAGCTGTGAATGGAAGTTAACAGCAACTGTTGCTGTCACTTCAGCTTCATCAAAGAAAAAAACACCAAGTGGAAACACGGCAACAACATGTGACATGTAAAAAAACATCAACATCAAAGCTGACATACTGTAATTAGAATTTATTGAAGCCTACAAGGTCATAGAAGGTACATGATCGGCTTAGACTTTGGATTCAGTCCCACGCCCCTCACTGAACGCAGTGCGGTGTATTAAGCCTAACTATCATTGTAACAAAAATCACTTTTACGCTCTGGTCCAGTACCAGAAAGCGGAGAAGTAAATTATGCTCATGAATATCAGAGTGTATCATCATCATAGCACTTATTATCGCACTTAACAATCTGCATATCACAATATTACGCCTAGCTCTTTGGCAGTATTCACTGTGAAACTCCAAAAATTCTCATCTGCCTGCACGTCAGAATTTAACTACCGTAAAAGATAAGAGACCTTTGCAGGGTGATATAAAAAAACATGACATGTCCCCTTTCAAATGTTGAATTTGTTGTGCTACACAAGACCCAAAATACGTGCCACCCACCAGCGACACGGCATAATGACTCGACAAGCTACCTGGCACCCTCTGTAGTTGTAGGGCCAAGGCCAGTAGCCACGCAGAGGCTCACACACTCTTTGACAGTGAGTGTAGCTGCGTTGGCATTCTGAGCAGCAGATTCCCTGGTGATCCAACATGGTGTCAAAGGTCGTGGCACTCTCCTCTCTGGTCTCTCCGCTGCGCTGCTGTTACATAAAAGCAAGATCAGTTTTCAAGAGCAAGAAAATATTCGGGAAATTATCTTTCAAATCTATACTTATCTGCAAGTCAAATTATTTTTTAAAACCTCATCCACCTAAGAAATGCCCTCAATATCTCTGAGGCAACATGAATTTTTATAACCAGTGGGAGTTTTCACTTCAGTTCACGAGTTCAAGTTGGAATGGCAGCTTTACCCCAGTGACCTGTAATTAAAGCTGCCAGTATGACACCTTTACAGCAGCAGTAGCAGCAGCAGCACACACCACCCACAGCTGACAGCAAAACTAAATATGGGTTAACATGTTTCCTCTTTGTAGGCTTCTATTTGAGTGAAATTATATTTCTCACAAAACTCGCATCCTAAGGTTGCTGCTGCGATGAAATCTTCCGTAAAAATGTGGATAAAACCGTAAAACTTCAATTCCAAATATTACTTTAAGGAATGCTTGAGGGCTCACTCACTGCCTCTTGATAGTTAATGAAAATTTAATCAGTCTTCTTTGCCGTAAACAAGGTTGCTAATTAAGCCGTTACTCACATGATAAGGGTTTTCAGGGTTGTATGCTGACCCTGCAGCTGACTCCTCTTCGTCCTCCGCTCTGGAGGTGCCATGCTCTGTGTGATTCACCGACTCCCTCTCTTCTGCCACTTCCTGCTCCATGTTTAACTGCCGCTTGGCTCGTTGAATGTCTCTCTTTCTCCTCTCCCCATCTGTTAGGATATCCACAGGAGGCGAGAGTATTGGGTCAACATCCACAAGATGCCATACATGTCCTCAGAGCTCAATCCTACATAGCTGGAGATGTCTCAGACGGCCTGAATAATTCAATTAGCAGCAGTGATATCAAGCCTTGCATATTTCAAGTTCATTCTTTTTTAATACAAGACTTTGTTGGTCTTTTTTCCTGCTGCTCAATTCTAAATTTAGTATATGTTCAAGATGTTCAGTAACTTCTCAGCCAAGTCTGTAAATTTTACAAGTGTGTCAGCAGATAAGAAGAGCAATCACAGCTAAGATTTAATAAGCTATGAAAAACGTACAATGGTTCACTCAGAATAGATCATGCTGACTTTTAGAATGTTTTTTTTTCCATGGCTTGTTGGAAGTGGAACGTAAGAAATAGTTGGAAGGAAGAGAGGAACCTTTAGGATACATTGGTTGGAGCCAGAAAATAGGAAGCTCTCCACAAAGATCCAGAATTTTTTGGCTTAAAAATGTTGTTTCCACCAGTGGCCGTTCTGCAGCAACCCATACGAGAAAGCCCTCGTCATACTTCACAGGCATTTTTTCATCTCTCTGGTGAGAAAATTAAAACACTGTTTTTTTTCAATGTTCCTATTACCACTCCAACATGTTTTTCTCACTTCAGTTTTTAACATTATGTGTAAAAACCAAAGCAAATACCAGGTCAAACATCAGAGCCTCCTTTTTGTGAGCTCCCAGGAGTTGAAGGTTTGCCTTGATTTGGGATTTTATGTAGCACTTGTCACCTCCAAAGAAGCGTATTCCTGTTATTCCCTGCACCAAATCAGAAAGACGCAGTGTTTACACTCAGTGTTGCTCCTTTGCAAAGCACACAGAAGGTCTCAGCTGAACAAGAGAGAGAAAGAAAAAGGGCCAAATTCACTTACGATTTGAAAGTCATGAACCTCCACTGCCTCCGCAGCTCCAATCCCAGTTTTAAATCTCTCCAGATTGTTGTCAGAATCAATTTCCATGGAGCCCTCCTTCACCTCCCCATTGATGTTCAAGCTGTAACGAACATTATAAACCTGGCAGCATTCAAAGCAAGACGTTAAAACAACTGATTAGTCGAGTTATGTAAATCAAGCAGTTGCAAACCCGATGGCATAGATGGAAAAACAAGCTTCACGTCGCTCATATTATTCCCTCTCACTGACATTTTTGTTGAAAGAAATCCTTTGTAGTTTTAACACACCGAGAATTTGAGGTAATCACCACAGGAAATGCTGTTGCAGATCTTGATGAGGCGCTCTGCCCCGCATTTGACACAAATAAACATTGGATTGCTTTTCATGAGATGAAGAAAAGCTCAGAGATAAATCTATGCAGTTTCTGTGTACCATGGAGAGAAGGTAAACCCAATCTAAAGTCTGACTTTCAGGTGATGCATGTGATGAGGCATCCAAGTCAGAAATGTATGTGCCGAGAAATTGTAAACAATCCCCTGTTTATCGCTCTCAGATTTAGTTCTGGATTAAATGCCTGATATTCGCTATTTGAGGATGCGCAGTGTAACAAATTCCACAGTCTTTTGACAGCACTTACATTTCTATCACTGCCTTTCCACAGGTAGAGAGCAGCCACAGATGCACACAACAAGAAAACTGCACCCAGGAGAAGAGCGGCAGCCCCAACCCTCAGCACATGACTGACTGCGGTGGAGGCTGGTGTGCTGGATGTGCTTTGTTCCTTAAAGTTCAAGGTAAACAAAAAAAAAAAAGAACGGTAACATCGCTTGGAAGCTTAATATTTTACAAAGTCCACCGTTTTATCAATATGTCACAGATGTCAGTGATAATTCTGATCAAAATGCACGCCGCCTTACCGCAGGCCTGCTTGGTGCAAAACAGCAAGATCCACGAGTTGTACCGTGCACTTCCTCCATAACGTCTCTCTCTTGATGTCTGTAATTCCTTTTCTGCTTGTTTCTCTTTTATCCGGCAGAAGACTATTTCAACGAGTCAACGTGAATGACGTAAAGTTGATATAAAATTGCAAAATTCTTCATCTGAATGTTACCTGTAACTCTAAGACGTTTGAAGCAGCTTTGAGCTCATGAGAGACTTATTTCATGCTTTGTAGAAACTGATGTGGTGGTTAGTAAAGAATATCCTCTCCGACCATTTTGTCAGTGCTTTTTCTGTGGAAGCTATGTAACTTTAAGTGCCAGTTTAGCTTTCCCAGAATATCTTATATCTCATGTGTTTCTTGAATGATGCACCCTAATGGCATATCAAACAAACAGTAGATTTTTCTATGTGTCTGCATAGAAATATTTGTAATGATGTGCTCAATCATTTTGTTAGAGCACATTTTCATCTTTTTGTCTTTTTAAGATCTGTAGAAGTAAATCTAAGTAAGGCATCTCTTGCTTACCTGGATAATGCAAAACATGAGCTCATTGTTACCATTACTTTGATACATATCGGTGGCATTGAAATTTGAAACAATCAATCTGACACTTATTTCCCAAACTGGCTGAGAAAAAAAATGCCACATCTCAGTTAAATATTAGTATACAGGGATCAATAAATGTATGCCCAGATCACAAAATCCCCCCCCCCCTTTTGTGTAGATTTGTATGACAGCTGGTTTTAGGTCAAATTTATGCAGAAGTATGAAAAATTCTGAAAGCTTCATAAACTGTCAGACATCATGGTAACATACATTTTTTTGTGGCTGCAGCAGATTTGCTTAAGCTTCTTGCCTACGTGTCAGCAGGAATTGAAGATTGCACTCACCTGTAGTCAAACTCGCAAGTGTTCCACCTCTTTGCTCGTTATATTCATGCCATATACAAGGAGGCAGCACAGACTTAGACTACTCTACACACTCAGACACAACCACTGCTTAATTCTATTTTTTTTCACCATGGCAGTGGGATAAAGGTAGTTTTGTGGTCAAGGTTTTTGGGTCTTTGTCATAACTTAAATAGAAGAAAAATAGCAAGAAAAGGGATTCAAATGTGCAGTGCCGCTGTTGCTTGGAAACAGATTAAATCACAGTTTCTTGTATAATTGGTAAGCTGCGAGGCAATCACAGAAGGTGAGGAGATTCTTTGACCTTTGAAAATATGTAATTGTGAGAGAATTTGATCAGCAGCGCAATATTTGCATGCAAATTGAAGTGGCACAGTAACCACATTGTGTACAATGAAAAGACAATGAGAATGGCTTGTGCTTGCTATCAGTTAAGCTGTGATGGCTGGCAAAGCGCATTTTACTTACCACAGCTTATAAGCCTTAGAGGCAAATGGAATATATTCAGTTGGCTAATTGGGGTTATTGTGTATGGTTCATGAGTAATTCTTGAGGGCAAAAGGTTGAACTCTGAAAATAAGATAACAAGTGAGTCTTGATTGCTACATTTTTTTCTCCCACTGACAGAAAGACAGCATTTCTTTTTACTGTTTATTTGTGCATCGATGTGATAAAACCTACCACAGACATGGTAATATTTCATGTTGATTGTTTTTCACAGCAGAGGCCCCTTTTTAACCTAAATGTTTTAAGTCATGCCCTTAAACAGTAACACATGCTCTTAAAAATTCATAATAAAATTTTTCTTTACATTGAATCAATATGAAAAATATATCATTAATGTACAAAATCTTGCATATTACACATGATACAATGAACAGTCTTATATGAGCCAAAAGACACAACACACTACAAAACACATTAATAACCAAACATAGAGTCAATTAGGGTGAAAGTACTGTACAGTACAAAGACAATGTGTCCTTTATTTACAGTGCTTTTAAGAGCTTGTATACTCTGGGATGGATATTTCATCAGTCTCTTGTATCCTTGCTGGTGTTGGTGGGCCAACAAGAATATAATCGAATTCCTGGTGTTGAACTTTTTCGTACACACTTTGCAGACCGCTGGTTTTGGGTAAGTGAGCTGGGTAATAGTTTTCTCTTCTGGCGTCCCTGGGAAGCGTTGCTGTCTTAGAGAACGTTGACAGATGCGGTCCACAGGCCATGCTCGTGTTGGGCCTTGTAGCTGACGGGCTCCAGCATCGGTCTGAGTGTCCCAACACTTTGCACTCGCTTGTACATGCCCACAGACCTGTGAAAAATCGCAGTGCTGTCAGGATGTAATGTGAATAGTTGTTGGCTTCCCTGGATGTTTGATGATAAAAGACCCCAGTGAGCTCAAGTGAAATCAATCAGAATGCTTCTAGTGTGAGGTGAATCCATCTCAATAAATAACCAGTGCTTAAAAGTACACGTGCAAATAAATGCAATACATTCTGTAAACAGTTTAAGGATCCATTTCACCACGTGCCAATGTCCTTTACATGATATCATTTACTTTATTTTAAGTTTCACAACACTTACTGTTCATTGGTGGCGACTCTTTCTTGTGAACATCTCCACTGATGTCAGAATCACTGTCATTGAAGTCACTGTCTCCCTTTCCGCTGTCCTTGCCGCTAATGTGGGGGTCTCTTGCTGAGATTGTCGTGAATGAATTCCCTTTCCATATTGTTATTGGTCTCAGTGTCTCTTTCCCATACCCTGGCAGTGTGGAATAACCCTGGAAAGATAAAAACAATATCCATGTAAATTTTGAAAAAGCAACAAAGTAAGTATGCAATGAACTGTAATTGTGTCAGAAAAATCTCCATACCTTTAACTTCCCCTCCATTGTCCTGTTGTTCGGCTCAAAGATGCCTGCTGCCTGTCTGGCCTCATCACAGCCTGCCTCTGTTGTGTTGCTGTTAGCCAAAGGAGGGTCCTCCGGATATGAATGAGCATCAAATGCTTTGCCTTTGTGGTTGGCAATCAATGAATCAATATGACCACTTTCCACTTTCTCCACATCTGGTATGTCTTCTTTTTCATCAAACGCCCCCTCCCTTGTCTCTTTTTTCCGGCGGCTGCAAATGGTAGTGATGAGAACGATAGCCAGCAGGAGGAGAGAGCAGCTCCCTGCCAGGACGATGATTATAGCTATAGACATGTCCCATTCAAATAGCTCCTCGCTGCCATTTTGAGCTAAAGAAGGCAGACTAGGCACAGTTCCTTCTATGAAACTGAACAGTATCACGGCTGTGGAGGTTAGTGAGGGGGATCCTTTATCACTTACAGACACTATGACTTTGACATTGTCGTTGAGATCGTATGTCAGCTGTCGGCTGACGTGCACTTTCCCTGTGTCTTTGTTTATGGAGAAACCCAGGTGACCCCCCTCGGTGATTTCATAGGACAGCTGTGCATTTATGCCTTCATCACCATCCGTGGCCTTTATCTGGGTCACTACATAACCCGCAGGTGCATCTTTGGGCAGGAAAACCTCAGCAGAACCCTTATAAAGGGGTGGCTGTATGATAGAAGGCAGGTTGTCATTCTGATCAACTATTTTTATTCTGATGATAGCTGTGCTCTGCAGCTGCGGTGACCCCCCGTCGCTTGCTTGAATGTGTATGTCTAGCTGTTTCATGACTTCATAATTAAAACTTCTTAGTGCATATATAGAGCCAGACACAGAATTAAGAGAGACAAATGTGTTAACAGGGGATCCCATGATAACGCCGTCCGCCAGCCTGTAAGTAATTTTCCCATTGTTGCCCAGATCCGCGTCGCTGGCTTCGACGGTGGTGATGTAAGCCCCCGGGGCGTTATTTTCCACCACCGAAACTTCATAGACAGCTTTGCCGAAGAGGGGGGCGTTGTCGTTCTCGTCGCTGAGTCTGATGGTGTACTGTGTGATTTTTCTCAGTGGAGGTGACCCGAAATCTTCAGCCATGACCGTCAAATTATACTCACTTATCCTCTCCCTGTCAAGAACTGCCGCCGTAACTATCATGTAGCTGTCCTCGTGAGCCTGGCGGAGTTTGAAGTGGTCGTGGCCGTACAGCGTGCAGTGGACCTGGCTGTTGATGCCGGAGTCTCTGTCCATGGTGCTGACCAGCGCCACCAGACTGTCCCTGTCTGCCGCCTCGCTGATGTGTGCAATACCTGTCGAGATGGAGGTCATCGGGGTGATGCTGATCTCTGGGGCATTGTCATTAACGTCTGTGACGTGAATGATTATTTTGCAGACAGAGGGGGTCGGGTTGGCTCCCAGATCGGTCGCCTGCACGTCCAGCTCGTAGGTGCTTTTGTCCTCAAAATCCACGGGGCTCCTCAGTGTCAGACGACCTGATTTGTTATCCACTTGGAAAACTTCGCGGAACTCGTGCGAAACCTGTTTTCCGAACCCGTAGACGACCTCTCCGTTCAACCCCTCATCAGCATCAACCGCGTTTAGGTCCAGGATCACAGTGCCCACCGGCGCGTCCTCGGGAAGACTGACGGAGAAACTGTTCTGGTCAAAAACTGGACTATTGTCATTAAAGTCAGTCACTCTGACCGTTATCTTGGTTGACCCTGATCTGTATGGGTTTCCTCCGTCTGTGGCCACCAGCTCCACATTGTATGAGGACTGAGTCTCCCTGTCTAGCTCTTTCATTAGGACCAATTCCGCATATTTAACCCCATCCGCTCGCAGGAGCACATCAATGGTAAAATGACTGTTTACAGATATTTGATAGCTTTGTATGTAGTTTGACCCGACATCGGCATCCACAGCGGGATCTAGGGGGATACGGGACCCAACCGCTGCATTCTCGGATATTTCCACTATAGATTCCTTGCTTGGGAACTCTGGAGAGTTGTCATTGATGTCCTTTATTTCCACCTCAACGTGAATCAATTTGTAGCGATCTTTGGAGAAATTAACCACGTCAAAAGTAATCAGGCACTGTGAGGTGTGCCTACAGATTCTCTCCCTGTCAATTCGTTCTCCGACAGTGAGTTGCCCGTCGCTTTCCCTCACCCTAATGAATGAATCGTTGAATTGTTTCATCATCCTGAAATTGCTTTTTGAGGAATGAGACAAAGTCAAGGACATGTCCTTGGCAAGGTTTCCGATCACCGTACCTGGTGCGTCCTCCTCTTTGGTCTGGTATCTCACAGTATTTCCATCGGACTGTACCCATGAGGCAAATAAAAATTGATGGAGTGAGAAAATAAAAATCCACCGACGCCAATAAGTTAGAAACGTGCCCCTTGGCATCTTCGCAGTGCTCTTTCCCTCGGTGAGCAGCCTCATTGTGTTCCGAGTGGTGGAGAGAGCAATTCACATCTGGAATGGGCTCTCCATACAGCTCCCGCTTTTATGAACTGAACAGCGCTGAAAGTGAAAGTTACTCCTCATGCGCAGCCAGTCAGATACGCTTGTTGCCTCGCCAGCTCGAAATCCTGCAGTGGCGGGGTTTATACGTCTCCTCATGCTAATGAGACGAAGTGTGGCCAATCCCTCGCTTTAGAATTAAAAATACACCCTTGTGCGAAAAGAAAGAAAGAAAGAAAGAAAGAAAGAAAGAAAGAAAGAAAGAAA
>JABUIW010000214.1:4272145-4282455 GCA_013363375.1 Menidia beryllina
AGAAAGAAAGAAAGAAAGAAAGAAAGAAAGAAAGAAAGAAAGAAAGACGCACTTTTTAGATTTTAGAGGGGGAAAAAAGCAAACCGAGCAGAGCGAAGTTGGAAAACAGAATAAGGGCAGATTGATGCTGGCGTTGCTTGGAGATAAGTCGCTGCTCTGTTTATCATCTTATTGCAGCCATTACAGAATGATGGTTTTATTGACCAAAAGCTCATTCATTTTCCTTTTGATGTTGGCATCATTGTCTTTGAGATTTCGACGTGCACGTTTAAGTGCGCTTAAACACGAGTGCGCGTGCGTGTAAGAACGTGTGCGAGCACTCCCGAGACCAACTCAGTTGTTCTTATTGCGCTGAACAAGGTTCTCTGGTGGGGCTGCTAACTTGAGAATAACATTTTTTTTTTAATTGGCCTGAGAATATTTCTACAATCAGAGAGAAGTGGGGATTAATTTTGGAACTCTTTGCTGAATTATCTGACATTTTTGCACTGTGAAAGCAAATGAGTGGCCATCACCAAATTCAACGTGCTCCAACTAGATTTACGGATTGATTCAAAAGTTCTCTTTTTGAACATTAGGAGATCCTCACCTTAGGTTTTCTTTGTTCAGATCTGTGTCTGGTTAATCTAGATGATAATTTAGATAATATGAACTCAGTACTGACCATTTGGGGAGGATTCTTTTTATGTTCTGCATGACTAATCAGAATCTATTAAGAAGGATTTTTCCATATATGAAATGGATGGACTTGAACTAAAAAAAAGCCCCAATCACTACCTCTTCTACTGGCTTTTGGGGGAAAATCGAGTGTCGGCTGTGAAACAGACCTTATCGCTCAACATCAGTGTCTGACTTCATTGATAATTGTGTGGCTGGAAGGAAGCAAATCCCTCTCTCAATCCACAGTCTTGTGAAAAGCCTCCCCAGAAGGGCAGAGAGAGATAAAAGCAGTGTATTAATGCACATGGTTTTCATTTAAGATCCACTTACCGCTCTGATCTTCACTTTTTTTTTGATCTTCTACATTTCTCAAGAAAACAAAAGTGCTCAGATTGAACACAACACACTGACACCACACTCTGCCTAAACATTCCTACACAGAGTCTTTAGTTCCCTGACAGAGTCTCAAAAACGGCATCACCCACTTCACCGTGTTGAAAATATTGCAAGACCGAAGGATTACCCTGTGCTGTTGACTCAGTAAAGTGTTGGCACACATTTCTGTCAACCCTCCTTTGAAATATGGCAGCAGGAAGTGGCTTTGCAAACAACATTTTGGCAGTAATCTAGGAAACAAATCTGTAGATTTTCTCAAAGGATCTGATTTAGTTTCCATCAAGTATGTGTGCATGCCTGTTTGTTCTTTTAAGATGTTCTGTTGAATCCCTTGTGCACTTTATTAGATTAGATATCTGCAGTGTGATTATTTGCTTCTGTGCTTCTGCACAGAGCGGAGTGTTTCTGAGCGACACAGAACACAACTGTTCTTTCACTCAGCATCCGAGAAAGAATACTTTGAATTTTACTTCCAACTCCTCACTGCTCCACTCACACAGTAATCTATCTGCGGAAGGAACATTTACTGGAATAAAAATCTCATACTATAGTGCTAACAACAAAAAATGTTATTAGGATGCTTTCCACAGAGCCTGCTGAGACACATTCAAACATTGGAAGCTTCTGCAAGCAACAGAGGTAGATAGATATTTAATTTCAGTTTTCCTACCTTGAGGTAGCAATTGTAACACATTCTAATGTGTCCTTTTTCATATCACAAACCAGATGAATTAGCATAAAGTATATGTTCACTTAAAAAGAAAATGTACACATTGATTTATCATCTCATCTAATTACCATCCAGTGTTAATTAGATGCAATACGTTTTGTCAATATTTCAGTATGTGTTGATCCCTCTGTACAACTATTCATTTATCCTCCTCCAAACTTTGTATCTGTTTCAAGATTTCCGAAACAACAGTTGGAGCAGAGAAGATCAGGCTTCCCAGCTGCCAAATACATCCTCCAGCTCCTTCTGGAATACCCCCACCTGCCTCCAAGTCAGCTTGGGGATATATTATATGATCTGGAAGTCTCCTGTAAAACTCCAAAGGAAATTCCCAGGTGACATCCTTATCTCAGCGTAGAGCTGAGCTTCTGCACATTTACAAAAGCAAAGCTAACCTTCAGGGAAAACTCATTGAAACAGATTGTAATATTCCTTTTTTTTCATAATTAACAGACGTTCACGGCCATCCAGCTGATACAGGTATTTGCATCTATTGTTAATTTGAGTGGTTTACCTCATATCTTTTATTTGAATTCAAAGCAACTTACAAGTGGATTAATAAACTCCCTGATCCCTGCTTAACCCGTCTGTTGATCTCATCTCTGCCTATGCTGTAAATATTCTATGTGTGCTACATGGTTATGAAGTGAAAACAAAAATGACAAAGTATTTATGTGGTTATTTATTGATAATTGACACAAAGGCAAAACACATAGAGCAAAATCACACCGACAGTGATCAGAGTGCTGCTGTGAAATCCAGCGACAGTTTCAGCCTCCTGACTGACTGACTGCATCATATTTGCATCCCAAATATGCTGACTTTTTGTGGAAGTCATTACTCTTCCTACATGTCAATTGCTTCTTCTCTCTCCAGCTGTCACGCAACTTCAAAGCTGAACATTGACACTCCAGAGCGCCACAAATGACAAGGTGATCTTTTGTTGATGCTAATGATGCCACTGTTTTTCTCCCTAACAACACACTTCTGGTATTTGTTGCCTTCACCTTGACTCTGATTCAGACGTGGCTGTACGGACTAAGGAATGACTTTAATGAAGGCTGTTTTCATCTGTAAGGTTTCCTTTCTTCTTCTTGATGTCGCCTCCATGCAGAATCATCCGGTCTATCGACCTTATGGTTCACCTATTCATTTACCAAAGCTTCCAACAGTCATTTTGGAGTTTTCATTGGAGATTTCCACACTGTAATAGTTCTGTCACTGTAAGTGCTGTATTTCTGTTTTGCACGGAAGAAATAGTTGCTGCAACAGGGTTTTACTTTCTTTTTTTCCCCCATTCCTATTTTTTACACACAATAGCTGACTTTATATTCTGTTACCCACTCAGATGTCCCATAAAGGAAACACATCTACTCCAGTCTTCTGCTTGCATCTAACTTAATGCAAACGGAACAAATTCCATTTTCAAGATGTTTAATTTTGACTTTGACACCACAAGTGTCCTGTATCAGAGCAGAAGTGTTTTATAGAGTCTGGAGTAATTTCTCTTGCTTGTTTTATGGCTACAAAAATGCAGCCGCTTTGTGCACACATTCTTTTTCTTTACAGTGGTTTTATGCTTTTAAAAATGGGTTAGCAACTGTTGGGAATTGTTGGGCTTCTGTAAATAACTTCAGAGTTGGGTCTGACCTGCTCTGTTTGTAAAGTGCTATGAGATCACTTTTATTGTGATTTGGCGCGATCGTTGTAATTTCATATAGTTGAAAATATTCTCCAGAATCTACTAGTTATTAGCAATTTCTTTTTTTAAAATCCAGTCAGGTGTGCAGCTGACCCCATACTTTTAACATCAGATTTATCTGGAATTTGGGAAGAAATTTGGAGGTTAAAAGTCCTCCTCTAAGATGCATCATGGGCCAAACCACTTATCAGAAGATGATTCAGCCATCATAATATTTGGCTAATTCCCAATCTCCAACTAACAGTTTCCATACAAGTAAAAAAAGACTTTGTTTTTGTTTTTTCAATAATTGCATTATTAACTATTAAAACCTGATGCTTTGTCCTTTTTTTATTCTAGATTTGAACAAAGTATTAAACAAATCTTGGGGATGCCTACTTACTGGTGTCATGGAGCTATTTGGTGTTTGTGTGAGGTACCTTCCTGCATTTCGACTGACACACCGAAAGAGATAAAATCCTCGCTCTTTTACAACGCTTCGCTTGGTCTTGTCAGAATAAATGAGCAACAACATGTGGCAGGAGCACATTATAGTGTACTTAAGTGCAGCAAAGGAAGGAGCTAAGAAACTGTTTAGAATTAGCTGATTCATTTAACTTTCAGCTCAGTCCGGAGGCAATATTCATGCAATCTGATTCTCTCTTGGATGAAAACAGAGGTGATCATAGATTAATTGTTGGTGATTCTCTTTGGATTATATTCAACTAGGTCAAATGGCTGTGTTGGTAGGTGGATTACGGTACAGCAATGCAGCACTAGTTTGAAGTGGGACGTGGAGGAGTTTATTTGAATTCATCATGAGCAAAAGACTGTTTATGGTTGAGAAAGGTTATTTAAGAGATGGATATTTTCACAGCAGTGTACATATTCTTCAGCCTATTGTGGCCTCATTTACATAATGCATTTAATTGCATTGCTGGGGGAAAACGTAAAATGCTGTTTGTAGAAAGATTAATTTTTTCAGCCCGTTCCAACCTGATAAAGAATCAAGCATGATGTCTGAGTTTCCACCCAGATGGCAGAAAGTGATTTCATACTCTAATACATAAGCTCAAGGTCACTTCTGCAAGAGGAAGAAAGCAGTGCAAGGATATGAAGTCAAGCTACATTTTACATTAATGTCTTATTTTATATCTTTGTGCAGATGGCAATTTATGGCTATTTTTATTCACAGAAAAAGCAATCAACTGTCAGAATCATCGGTCATAACAAATACCCACGTTTTGTGATTAATGTTGCATAATTATGCTGAGCAGAGCTACTTCCATTAAAGTCATTGGGAAATTATTCACAGCCCCAAACACATTCACCAAGACAGTGAAGGAAGCGAGTGGCAATACGAAAATGTATGAGAAAAAAGCTGTGGCAGGGAAAGATATTTCAAATTTAGTATTGGCCCACAGACACAATTCCATATTTAATGGGATTGTAAATGCATTCAGTTTCAAGGGATGCCTTTGCATTTTAAGTTCTCTAATCACTCCGGTCTATAATGTGCCTGAAGAAATGCCATGATAGTCTACATTTGTGCAAGGCATTTAGCTTTGCATTCTTTTACACAGATTAGGAATCAGGGGTAAATTACACTGTGGTGAATCTCAGCTCGGCTGGATATTGTGCTGGTAGCAGATCACTTACCTTAAAGAACTCAGAGTCTGAAAAGACAGACATTCTTCTCTTTCTTTGCATGTCTTCTGTTCCCTCTCCCGATATATTTTCTGAAAGGCAAAGTGAACTCACTTCCATAAAATACTTTACAGTGAGTAGGCAGTTAGGTTATAATTTCTCACTGAATTCAGGCTGGTACAGTAATCACCACACCAGGATCTGTCCAAACTGAAGGAATGAACTATTACACTTCACATGCCATTTGATTTTGGGGGGTTTTGCATAAGGTTGTGAAAATTTTACATTGATGGAAAACTGACCTCTCGTGGATCTTACTCTCAATTTTAAATGGTAATTGTACATCAGAACCTATGTCTTTCAAATAAGCAGGATACATGAAAGAGCAACATGGCATGGATTTTTCAGACCAACTGTCTCACACTTCTGAGTTGAGTTCACTCAATGAGGTTAGCTCCTCTGTTATAATGATGCATCAAAACATGAAGGTGAACATGAACTGAACAGAATCATGGGTAGAGCTGAAAACCTTTATACAAGACATGGGTTACCCTCATGGATACCAGTTCCCATTTTACGTGCAGTTGCTCTGATCATCACTGAACAAATCAAACAAAGGTGGGATTTCACAAGGGGACAGTTTTCCAAGCAGCTTCACTTTTAATGGACAGAAATAAAAGTGGTGACTGTCGCCCACGTTTTTTTCTTTCCAAGACCGTTAATAAACACATTTTCCCTTTTCACACCAGGGCATTCCACAGTGATAATGGCCATTTATGGTAAAATACATGTAAAAGCCTTTTAAAAAAAAATACTGTCACAATCTATGTTGACCTCTTTTCTTTTTTTTTCAAGGATTTCTTTTACCTCTGAGAATCACATGGTAATGAGGTCACATTCCCCTTCCATTTATCTGGATCCTTTGTCCTCCAGTAGTCTCTACATGTGTTGACCTTGTTAGCAATAAATGCTCCATTGTATCGCTTGAAGTGACACATTTTTAACCTTCAGATGAAAGACAAGCTTTAACAGTGCAATGAGGTTATTTCAGCCAACAAACATTTTCTATCCCAAGTCCTAAATCAGTGCATTTTATTTACCAAAGGCATACGTTGGTGATCTAAGAATATACCGTGTATAAAGGGATGACAAAAAGAAGGTAGGATGCATTTTGTAAACCAGAAGATGAGATGCACTATGGAGTGTCATAGCCAATTATATGCTGTTGAAATACATTCTTTAAAACATGATTTTAAATACTGGCTGTGAAATCTCAGATGGCCGCCACTCCCACAGGCAACATCAGATCTTTTTGTTCTGAAGATGCTCTCTGCTGATTAATTCAACCATCAAACTAAGGCTCTGGTGTGTTCATAAGTGAGAAGAAAGCCTTCCACGTAACATGGGAGTTTCAATCCCCAATGGTTGTCTTAAACTCAGGAAGCTGCAGATGTTGTGTTTTATCGATTCTTCTTCTGAGTTTGGAGACTGTAATCCTGGTGAATATTTCATTTTACACTTCACATTTGGAACTTGGAACTGTCTCCCAGTGTTTAACGTGTTTCTCCAGACATGTCCCATAGCTGACATAAACAAAGTTATTAGATAAGCTAGTAATGATTCAGAGGGAAATATAGTGTGGGGAGCTTTGGGAGAGCTTTCTGACAGCATGTTCTGGCAATTTAGACTGTTATGCTTCATTGTTCTGAGGGGAGGATGGGTGTTGTTTGATTTAACTCACTGGTAGTGTGTCTCATTTGCCAGTACTGTGCATGTAAATGAGGATTTATGTTTTGGAAGGAGGTGATAAACTGTGGGTTTTGCATATTGAAAATAGATCAATTTAAATGTGAACAGAAAGTGCTAAGCAATGAAGAAATGTAGGTCATCTCTCCCAGATTTTCTCTCTTTTCGTGTATGTTTTGCATCAACGTGTTGCAAATGCATGTTTGCTCATATGTGAGCGTGTGTGTTTGTGTGTGGGGAGGGGTACATGTCTGTTACGCAGTGAGACCATCATGTTTAATACAATGCAGATGGAGGAAAGAGCCTCAATATTTAGTGTTTTCTTGCCACAAGTATTAATATGGCTGTATTTCCTCATGAGGTTTGCTGCAAGCAACATGGTGTTTAAGGCATGCGCTTCACAGGGTTGGATGAGCTATAATTATGTAAATTACATTCAAAGAATTCAGCAATAGCTCATGTGGAATGGATGTGTCAACAAGGTGTCCACATTCACGGTGAGAATTTACTAATTAAACTCGACACCCTTTCTCCTTCAACACATGGGCACAGTGAGACGTTGGGGGATTTAAAAAACAACACTGTGGTGCATGTTGTAACTCTGCCTGACAAATAATCTTCTTGGAAAAATAGGCTTTCATTTTGCTAAGTGAAGTGTGAAAAAAATTTGCCCTGGAGTTTACAACATGACCATTAAACTTTAGGCATGTTGTTGACGTGTGTAATGAAGGTGCCCAAACTTTAGAGAGCTCGTCCATGTAGCAGGCTCTCTGACGCTCCACTACACAAAACTGGATGATGTATTACACTGGTTATTTGTCTTTCCTGCTAAATGCTTGAATTCTTTTTGACAGCAACTATAGATAAACTGCTCTACCTGAATGTCTGAAGGCACTCTTCCTGAAAAGGAAAGATTAACCCTGTTCATTAAAAAGCAGGAGCATATTTTCTGTGGTCAAAACAACATTCCAGAGAGCATGAAATAAAAAGACTGCCAGCCAGGAACACATAAAAACTTTTTTTTTTTTTTTTACAAATACCCAATGAAATATTGTCATTGTTGGTCCATTTAGTCCAATGTGTTCATGTTTTTCACCTTTGTGCTACTGTATAAGACAGAAGGAGAGAGCCAAGGCACAATCTCCTCTACTCATTCAGTTGTAGTCAAGGCACATGACATGTGTGCAGCACAGAGGCAATTAATGGAGGGGAGACAAAGTGTTTTGGGAGGCTGTGAATGACATTTGAGTGTTGGCAGAGTGAAAAAAATGAGTTTTTAAGTTTTTCTCATACTCCCTCCTCCGTATGTGCTTGCCCAAGATGAATTGGCTTTTCAGATTTAAGAAAGTGCATGGCTGAAATACAAAGGGAGGCTCATCTATCAGCCCCTGAATAGTGAGAGAAAATCCTGTGGCTGTGTGGAAGGAGGGGATGCTGGGGAGGGGTGCGTTGCTGGTCTCTGATTAGACCCTGGGCCAGTTCTACTCAGGGGCTTGCAGCGCAAACATCAATCCTCTCTTCTTCCACTTCAAATCCTTTGAACCATTAGAGACAATTTCTCTACTGTAAGCCCCCTTTTAAAGATTTTCTTTATCAAATGTGGCAGAATGTGTGTCAGTGAACACTTATTGCAGCTCGGTTGTTTATCATGAAAATTCTAACTTGACAGAGGCAAACTCAGGGGATCAGTAATGGAGTTTAAAATAAAGGACAAAAACAAAAACAAACAAAAAAACATAGATACAGTATTTCCGCATCCTTATCCAAACTGTCCCATGTCTGCTTAGTGAAACTACAGAAGAAGAAGAGTGGCAGCATGTCATTCTAAACACAGAATAGTAAATATACTGATGAATTTTAACAAGACTGCTATCCTCTTAACACACACTCACTGAAAGAGCATAACCAATTACACACAGAGCAGCATTATAGAAGACTTTTATAATGTTTCCAGGGCGTCAAGATCTTAATTTTTGATGCTGCTTCATGTGCATCCAGAGTATAAATTGGCCTACCCAGTTTGCTGAAGTGATAAGAGGTAAACACCAAAAACCAATAACTGTCAGCCCAACATTAAATCAAACTGACATGTCTCTTAAAAGGTACGGCCATGAAAAATTAACTGGGGGATTTTTGAGAAGCCATAAAATGTGGATTTTTTTTTCATCCATTTCAGCAAGTGTGAGCTAGTCTCAATGTGACTAGTATTAGTCTGAGCCGAGTCCTGAATCCAAACCATTTGCCTGACAAACATTTAATTCAGTATATCAACAGCAACAAAGTGGATTAAAAAAAAAAGCTCCTTACTTCATACAGGATTATGAAGGTTATTTCTTTTGTTGTAGGCTTAGTGACAGATCAATATTACCTTGTGTCTTTTTGTGGTGTCCCTTCAAAAGGTCAGCTTGACACGGACATACTGACTCGGTTTGAAATGGTCACTTTGACTTCGTGTTATACAAGATCTGAACATCCTGCTGAGTCTGTGACCCATGAGAAGAGACTTTACAGATTTCATGGGCTAAGTCAATCTCCGCCGTGTCCCAAGTTCAGGAAAACTGGGAGTGAATCAAGAAAAAAAAACAGCAGAGCACGAATGACATTAAGTCTTTGATAGTTATTGGTGTGATATTAAAGGATTACAGCACCATGGGATCCTGTGACTGAATGGAAAACTCTCTGTCAAATATCCTCTCTCAGATTACCACGTCACATGCTGATATGTCTAACAGCTCCTCTGTGCATACCATAAATCTCATCAAAATGTGCATGTATGGCATATCGGGGAATGCAGACTAAAATTAGAGAGGGGAATACTTCATTGCCCTGACACATGTAGGTCTTGACTCACTTGGCTTTGCATGGTTTCCACAGAACAAGCACACGCGGTTTGAGCAAAGGTACGGAAAATTTAAACATGTCAGCCAATTTCAAATGTGTGAAGCAACAGAGTGCTTCAGCAGCGCTGGCGGCTCATGGCCTTGGGCCTTGGGCTGTCTGAATCTGAAATTCACAGTTCAGAGCACACTCGGAGATGGAGCCGTAGAATCCTTGATGCCCCGCACAATGAGGCCATTTCATAGTAGATCACGGTAGTTTTTTGCTGGTGTTGATGGGAGAGGAAAAGCACTTTGACAGGCCAATGAAGAATTTATTTGAAATGTCTTTTGGTGTTGGGAAGATTTGCGTGCACCTCAGAAAGCTACAAGTGACAACATCAGTGAATATGCGAATGGAATTTATACAAATATCGGTCCAGCCTGGACTGACCCCTCTATCTATCTATCTATCTATCTATCTATCTATCTATCTATCTATCTATCTATCTATCTATCTATCTATCTATCTATCTATCTATCTATCTATCTATCTATCTATCTATCTATCCATCCATCCATCCATCCATCCATCCATCCATCCATCCATCCATCCATCCATCCATCCATCCAT
>JABUIW010000214.1:4282555-4315898 GCA_013363375.1 Menidia beryllina
CATACATACATACATACATACATACATACATACATACATACATACATACATACATACATACATACATACATACATACATACATAAAAACGTATTTGTTTATCTATATATGTATGTGTGTATAAATGTTATATATATCTGAGCAGTTGGTTTGATTCAGCACATCACTGCTGACAGTGTGCCCACATCGCTTTAGCAAAACACACAGATTCAATGGCATCTAGCTGTGCACAGCAGTTTGTATTGAAACTTGCAACCAAGAGAAGAAGACAGTGAACATGAGGGAGAATCAGAGAAGGAGATTAGGCCTGACAAGAGAAATTTTACTGGATGATTTGGTGGTGACAGGCTGTGGCAGTGCTCAGAGAATGCAGGTAGGATGCCACAGTGGAAAAATCAACTTTGAGTTTATTTGCCTCTCTCAACATTTAAACTCTGAGTACTTTGTATCTTCAAAGAATTAGTTTGCCATGCTCCCTTTTTAAAGCTGATTATGTCTATTGTTTTTTACAACATTCTTCAAAGAAAGACCAGATGCACTTGCTGTGTCTGGAGCTGTAGGCCCAGAGGCCAGTTTTCAAGACAGACGTACAGTATTTCCTGAGGTAAAAAGGCTTTAAGCAAAATCTGCCAAATGTTGGTCCAAAGCACAGTACATATGAATTTAATAACTTCAATAAAGGTTACAATATTTGGACATGATAGCATTTATTTATTTTCTCTTTTCTAATTTTCTCTAACTGTCTCAAAGCTCTTAAGTTTGTCCTTTGTATATATTTAAGGGGAAAAAACAATAGACACTAATTGTATACTTTAGAAATGTGCTGGTGTCTTAATCATAGTACTTTCACACAGGATTTTTGGTCTTCCCAGTTCTGTTTTTCTTTTTAAAGGCGGTGTTCAATTTTAACGCTAAGATTAGAAAAACATAAACACCTACTGTAATCACTTCAGGGGGTGCATAAGTTGTAAATCACATGAAGTCTGCAAACAGCAATGAGTAGACCGTGAAGAATCAAACACCTACAGAGGAGCTATTAGTTGCAAGGCTTTGTCGACTGATTAAATAAGATATTGCATTACCACAACAATAGAGGGATCTGGAGGAGATGTAAACATTGTAAAAAGATAAAGAAACAAGTAAATAGACAAAAACTCATCTCACTAATTCAAAGTATTAAGTAAATTCAAAGCATGACAACAGAATGCTCCACATTTGGCTTTGGTCTCAGCTGCATTTATGTTCTTTTTTTTCTAGTGGTGTAATTTGATGCACCAGATGGTTTGTAACACAGAAGTGTTGGTGAGGTCAGCCCAAATGGCTCATCTTCAGGGTTTTTTGTTTTTTTAACAGGTTATGTTTAATGCAGCCAAACCTCAGTGTCTCTCCCACTTCATCAAGTGTTGCGATGGATAAGCAGAATTAATTTTGTTCCCAATTTTTTATGTTTTTCTCCCCTTAATAATTTGATGCCTACACCTAAAGAAGCAGCGCGTGAAAGCAAAAGTTAGAAAAACGATGATGCAGAGCTATGGTTTCCTACAGGACCAAGAAGAAACTGCAATTATAGCGCCCATATTGTAAATACAAAGATCTAATTCTACTTCCATTTAAGGCTCGTTGGCCGATAGAATTGGCACATAGAGATGGGTAAACTCCTACTGAGATGATTATATAGCACGTCTGCAAAACACAGTAGTGGTGTGATGTCATCAATGCCATCCTCTGACGGATTGTATCAAGCAAGTGGTTTGGGGATTTTTTTGCTGATATAATAAATCCCTTTTGTAATGCTCACAGAATGACTCTCTCAGTAGCCTGAAAGCCTGTTCATACACCAACTCAAGACCCGAACAGTCTACAGGGTGAATTATGTATGTTTGGAGGATCCCTTTTTATGCAAAGAAGAAGTGATTTGCTTAGATTTTACAAAATGGAGCTCAAGTAACTGTTGATGATAGCTCATATTAGTCACTTCAGCATTCATTATGCCAAGTAGATAGAGAGGGTGTAGAGTAACACCATAAAATCCCTAACAGAGTTGAACAGGTCAATATCTTATTCACGGTTAATGTTTGGAAGGATGTTGCTATAATCAAGCTTAAGTTGCTTTATAGTTTTGGTTCTTGTGTGGTGATTTGTGTGGAGTGGAGCTGTGCCTTGGAGACACAGACCAGTGGCTGACTGTGCTGGGTGAATATCTGTGAAACAGACAGTATGTACAAGCCTGAGGGCATGTGAAATAATTTACTTTTGTGCTGTACTCCTGTCTAACTGTCAGTGTCTTTTATTTCCAGTCAAGTGCAGATCATTATCTGCTAGATTGTTTTTTTAGCACGGCTGGTTTTAATATTTTAAAACTAGTTCATCTGTTGAGTTTCCTGGTGGCAGACTGTGGGGGCACCAGAGACAGTTTCCACATTTTCCAGTTATGTGTTGTATATGGCACCAACTGAGAAGTGTTGCTTGGTGGTGCATTTGGGTCATTTTAGTGGAGGGTTTTGATTTGTATTGGCATGTCTCCTCTCAGTGTCGGTCACCTTTTTCAACAACATTTCACAAAAAAGTCTGATATTTTCCATTCCAATTTAGCAATAAATTAACCTATGATATAACTTCAAATATTGTATTAATTGGTTTATAAGAATTTTAGATTTAATGTCATTAGGCTCAAGCTCCTCTTTGCCTTCAATTGACTTAAGCATTTTTAACTGGAATTACTTCATACTGAGCGGGCTTTTTTCTTCCTTTAATGATGGCAACGAATGCCAGCAAACATGTCTGCTTTGCTCCTGTGCTTTTTCCACACATACACTCACAGACACACTCACACAGAGGTTAATTAGGCACAGGTGTGCTCCACTGACCTGCTGGATCGCTTGTGGCTTTTTCCAGAGCTCAGTCTGTGCCCTGCTGGCCATTCAGCTTTAACACGAGGCACAGGCTCCCAGCAAAGATTGAGGCAGTGAAATCACCCTCCGCGAACATCAGATTCTCTCCAGAAAAAACAGCATCTCCCTACAGCTCCAGAGACTTAACAGTGCTTGAGAATGTAACTCCTGCTTTTACTCTTTCATGCATGTTTCAGTTAACTTGTTTCTCAATAAAACATACACAGTATCTGCAGCACAACCGGAATCAATTAATATTAAAAATTCCTATATCCACGCATTCTATTTTATGTCTACGGATCACTGAAACAGAATTGGAATAGATTATGTATAGAAGTTGATAGCCTTTCTCATATATCTATGAGCTTCATTATCCAATAATGCCACCACTGCTTTGTTAATATGAGGACAATAAGGAGGAATCAAGAAGTATACTGATAAACTGAAAGCTTCAGATAGTAGAAGTTAGTTTGAATATGAAAACACTATTCTGCCTGTGCTATGAACATTAAACACCCCACCCCCATCCCCACACACACCTCTGCTCACTGTGTCTGTGTGATGTGGAATATATTCATTTGAGCTGACTGACTGTGTCGATAGCAGGTTCATAAGTAAAAAAGTCTGAGCACCTTAAAAACAATTTTAAGAGATAGCTTTAGATTTCTCTTTAATAAAGGGAACACAAATGATCAAGGGTTTCTCCCTTGAACTAATATCTTCAGGGTTTGGAATTTAGTCAGAACATTCAGCGACAGACTATTCTTTGGCTTGAATTAAATATTTATTTGATTTTGTGAGTCGGGGTCATTTAAATTTTTGCCCCTACCGGCGCAACTGTTCATTTCGTTGCACAATTCACTATGGAAAATCTAACAATGGTTCATTTCCTGCTTCTAACGCTAAAAAATGTGCTGTTACCTGGTTTTCCAGCCATACGCTGACTGACCCCTGCTCTTTGTCAACACACTCCACTTCACTCTGCACCACATAATGTTGTTACCGCTCAAACTCAAGTGAAACACAGGAACTGTGCACTACAGAATGTGTAAAGGAAAACAATGGGGGTTGAGCTACTGCTCTTATCCAGTTACAGTTTGCTTTTATAATGTAAACACGTCCGGCGTTCGAATATGTCAGACAACAAATCCTGACTACACCAACATCACCACATTTGTTGAACAGCGTTTTTTTGGGCTCTGGATTCAACATCCTAATTAGCCCCTGGGAGATTCATCCAACAGTTTGTGATTTTTTTCCTGATTTTTAATCATTCTAATTTTTCTCTCCACCAAACAGGCACGATCAACAGCATACACACAAAGCCTCTGTTTGCATAATGTGCTCACTCTCTGCTCCTCTGAGACTAAGCAGTGTTTGTGCATCCCTGCATCTATGTGTATCTACTGCTGTGTGTGCACAGGCATGAGATTGTTCAAGTATTTGTGTGTTTTGGGAAAGAGGAGTAGACACGAATCCCACCCACCCAACAAATCAACCCCACCCAACCCCCCATGTTTTTTTGTTTTTGTTTTTATGACGGCCCTGGCTCAGGTTGAGCCATGATTGCTCTGAAAATTCAGCAGAGAAAGAATAAAGGAAGAAGAATAATGAAAAAATAAAACATCTCCTGCCAGACTATTATTCTAGTTCTGTTATGGAAATGAGATTTTCCCTCTTACTTCCTCTGCCATGCTTATATACCTTTTTCGCTGAGGATAGGGCTGTGTGGCCTGTTAACACATTTCCTCATGTTTAAGTGCTCTGTTGTTCTGCAAAGCATGGCTGAATTTCAGCCTCTGAGCCGCCAAAAAGAAATGAGATTTTCCTACAAACTGTGTGAAATGTGAACTGCCCTATTAGGCTTATACTGACTGCTCTCTCAATCTCAATAAATGTATATAGTCTTCATAATGACAGATGGTTTAGTTTCCCCTTTGAAGCTGTTTTTCTTTGCCTGAAAGGCAGGTCTACTTCCTCCAGTGTTGTCAGTCATGCTGCACTGTGAGTTTGATAGTCATTAATGCTAAATGTTTTCAATCCCAAAAATGCGTTACATAATCGCAGTGACCATAATGAAATTTGATTCATGGAACACTATTTGAAATTACATTTGCAAGCTCTTTCAGCTGTAATCTGATGAATGAAACCACATCTAGTCAGAAAAAAATAGGCAAAATCAGATAAATGTTGACAAAAAAAAACAATGAAAAAAAAACACTTTTGAAACTTCCCAGTGTGCCTTTCCAAGGCTGCCAGTGGATGATACCCTGGATGATACCCTGAAATGCCTGGCATACAGGACACCAGGCACTGTCACAAATCTGCAGGCTCATCAGACAGGCATCACCATCCAGCAGCATCCTTAGCAAGAAGATTTTTGGCTGAGTGTGTGTGTGTGCAGGCATGTTGCTGGTGATATCCGGTTGGATATCTCGTCAAGTCGAGATGAAGGTGTAAAATAAACTGAAATGGTTGATTTTTTCTGTTGGTCTGTTTTATGTGCGGCATCAAAAGCCTTTCAAAACCGAGATTAAGGACTCTCTCAATTAATTCTTGAGTCCTGCTGAGAACCTTTAGCCACCAACAATCTGATAAAAAACTCTTTTTAATGAGCCACCACGCAGCTAAATTAAGAAAAGCTTCTTTAGCTTTGGTTCTGAGATAAAAACAAACAGCAAAATTTTTAGTTGCCTATAAATTGTGTTTAGCAATAGGTCCGTCTATAATGAGGAGACTGATAACATAGTACCCAGTTTGTGCAAACTGATGTCAATGACTCACAATGTGAAATTAATTTAATACTTGAAAAATCAATTAAGCTAATCTGCCATTTACAGCAAACAAAGCTGACATGGGAAACATAGCTGTGGCGCTGTAAGAGAATTTCTTAATCGCAGATAATTAAAAACTAGGCCTCCATAAAACACTCATTTGATTTTGCTCTAGAGGATGCAGAATCCCTTCAAATGTACTCCGAGACCGTTCTTTATCGCGTCTTGTTCCGTAAAAAGCACACAGCCCAGATGCATTTCTATGAGAGCTTACAGTTTTCTATTCATAGAGCCCTTTAGAAATACCAAGCATTTATAATGTAGCCAGGATCTGATTAACCTTCTTGCGTGCCGGCACAATGGCAGGTTACCCTGAGACTAGCCCTGTAATGGAGTCCGCTATCACCAAGCATACTCCAAACATTCTTCGCACCGCAGGACTCAGCGACCAGATTGGAATCCTTTTACTCCCCTCTGCACTCGGCACTCAGTGGGGAAACAAAACATCCTCTAAGCTGATGCCCCTCAACATTAATCTATCTCTCTGCTCCACTCGCACACATGCACACACCGTAGGCTTCCTCTTTAGTGCCTTTGTTGCAGTTTTGCATTCCTAATTGTGAACTCTTGCAAGCAAGGGCTGAGGAGAAGAGAGCATTGTCTCTATGCAGAATCATCCTCCACTACCACTGGTTGGGAGACTTGTTGGTCACTCAATTCGTGCTTTTCAGACTAAATGCAATATGGTCACATTGTGCAGTGTGTTTGCATCACATTTCATGCAGCCTAATGTTTTTTGTTTTTGTTTTGTTTTTGATTTGGGTTACTGCTAAATGAAAACAAAAACCCTCATTAAACATTATTTTCAGAGCAAAGAACAAAGTGCTTGTGCGTTACAATGTGACAGGGATCACTAATATGAAATAAGTTACAGCAGTTAAAGGTGAATTATCAAATTAATCTTGATTTCTTTGTTTTGTTTACTTTCTCTCTTTCGAGCATCATGCTATGAGCCACAACAGTATGGAGGTGTTGAAATGCTCATCTTCTACCTCAACATTGCCATCTTCTGGCCTAACAGGGATAAAGCAGTAGATTCATTCAGGGCTCTGTGGAGGAGCAAATTGAGAACTCGTGCCAAATATGTCAGAGGGAGTGATTACACCCCTCAGTGGCCAGTTGGCCCAACAGTCCGCCCCCAGTGGCAAACCCCGTGGGGGCTGTCAGGACCAGGTGGACTGGAGTTTGGTTGGGAGCCAGTACCACGTTTAACAGCCAGCTCCAGCTCAGCCCAAATATCATCCTCACTCATCAGATAATGGCTGAGAGGAAATTGCTTCGAGAAGCTGACATTCTAGGACGGCAGCTTGGAGATGTGAAATGTATTCAAGGGGGAGGAGAGAGACGCACTGTGGTCCTTGAAAAGGCACAAATTAGCAGTCATGCAAATACACACATGCAATGCAATCATAGACAAACCCAACCCGCCAGCTAGGCTCCTGTATTTTATTACTATAATTGTCCATGGGAAAAAACAAATTCATTCATTGCCTGGCCTACCAAGGAAATTCTTATTCACCCCACCTGTTACGATAAGTGCCAACATCCCATGGAAAAATGGACGACATGTGTTTACAGCTTTGCTGCAAATGCGCTGAAACAACAACATTTTCTGCACAGCTGTATCTGCAGCAACCAGTTAAGCGTTGATGAGGAAAATGAAAATCACATAGAAAGTTTGAAAGGGATGTGCCACATCAAATATGCACATACAGATTCCCACATACAGAATATCCCTGGTGTTTAGCATGCAGGCCTGCTATCTATTGGGACCCTCATCCACGTGGCTTATGGCAATGAAATTCAATATGAGGCATGAGGCATGTAAAGCAGTCATCGTAATTGGATTGGAACTCATAGCAGAGCTTTGAGAGAAAATATAAAGCACACAGCAAGGCCACACTTCACACTAAGTGGAGGGAAGATGATTTAATCCAACAGTTTCCATCACTACTTTAATTGCTGTCATTTTTTTAAATGACACTCACCCTTAAGATAACACCTTCACCCCCAAAAAGAGGAGGACAAATCATTGTACTTGTTTCTACATTAGAGAGTGATTTTTGAGGGAAAATAATAATGCTGATGGAGATGTGTCATAAGTGGTTTTTGCTTGCAAGTCTTTTCTTTGGTTATCTGGAAGCCTCAGCCTGTAGATGGCACTCTCATCCCTGGTTTTGGGCCAAAACTGTAGGGCGACTCCCTATTTTGAAATGTCTAGCCTCAGTTCCAAAACCTCTTTTGCTTTGTTTGTTATTAAGATCCATGGGTTAGCTGTTTATCACAAAAAAAAAATCATACACAGGTTCTCTGTTTACTCTTTTCCTTAATTTGATTGACAGATATTCCTGTGCAAACAATAGTATACCTGTTTTTTTGTTGTATTGTTTTGTTTCTTTGTTTTTCTTTGTTATTGTTGTGTTGTCTTTGTCTCCTTTTTTTTCTTACATAAACTGACTGCTCATTCAGAAATCCTTTTGCATAGTGAAGTCCAGCTAGCAACTGTTGTTCCAGTCGTTGTGAGGCAGGAAGCAATAGTTACCATACAGGAGGGAATGGCTATGGTTGAGGGGGGGTAGAGGAATCTTTGCCAAACATGATTTGTCAGAGCACACTAATTCTTCTTTTGATCTGCCTTGGCTTTAAGATTTAAACAAAAAAATATGTCCTTCCAAATTTCTTAATAGACTCAGCCTTTTGTGCCTAACATGAAGAAATCCTGGAAACATGTTTACATGGCATCCATATTAATGTTTTGGGTTTGTTTGAAACATGTAGAGTCCACTGAGATCTAATTACAAGGAAACCCATTATTATTCATGTTACCCTAATAGACTAATTAATTTATCCTGAGACAGAGTAAAATTTTTCTTATTTTTCTTATGCTATGCATTTATACTCTTAATTGGTCTTTGTTTTACAAATATATCCTCCTAAGTCGCCCCTCACTTGTCCTAAATTCAGCATCAGTACAAAAGAGAATTCTTCCCTCCTGAAATGATCTGAATACATAAGTTACAACACAGCAGCCGAAAGTGAACCCAACAGGAAGAAAGAACAATTACCCTAGACCTAATAACATCAAAGCTGCAAGTACCCATGTGATTTATATGGCCCTAAAAGCTATTTAGAGGCATATTGAGACAGAATGCTAAGTGTGATTAGGGACAGTATGTCAAACATTTGGCCAGTTCCAATCAGTTGGAGAGCTGTAAGGATGGGCTGCAGTTGGGGGTTATCTGTGCTTGCGACGCTGCAGGAGGTGCCAAAAGCTACAGAGACCACTAACCAGTCTGAGTATTTGGCACCTTCACAGCTGCTGCTCACATGCCTCCATCCTCTCATCTCACCAAGGGCCAGCACCAAGCACGGGATAATCTTGTTTTATCTGCCTCTCAGACAACCCAAATGGCTGAGATTAAGCCTTCCACATGACCCTCATGGCCAGGCTACTGTCATGTATACCCCTAGTTTATTAGTGCGCCTAAGGTTAAAGTGAGATGAGGAAACTGATAAAGGGGGCTGGCCTGAAATGACTGGGTAAGTCTCCAGCAACAGCGAAAAGTCACTCAGTCTAAATTTACAGATGCCATGTGATGAATACAAATCACAATAAGAACCCACTGAGGTATTTAGCATCAGGGAAAATGCTTTAATAACAAGTCAGATCCTTTTCCTGTTGGTTAAACAGACCACACACAACCCAGATACACCAGAAACCGTGTAATAGGTATGCTTGTCCACATGTACAAAACCTAGTGGAGATGGCACTGTATCCCCAGGCTGTTATTTTCTGTCTGACTGGATTCACGTGACATGACCAGATTCATGACCTATGAATAGTAAAATGTTTAGGCTGTTAGCCTGTGGACGTTTGTGATCCCGCAACCCTGTATTGTTCGTGATATGTAGACCTAAATATGTACATACAATTTTCATCCTAGCCATGTGTTTTTAGTCTTTACCCTAACCACTTGTTGCTGAGAGCTCAATAATCGATAGAAAAGCAAGGAGTTGCAACCTTCCGAGAATTAGAAATTAAAATTTGTGGGATGCGCTATGCTGGAGGAGTATAAAAAACAGCATCCTGGGGCACAAAATCCACTGTTTAAGAGTAAAGATAAAGCAAAAATGACATAAAATGCAATAAAAAAGAAGGACCCAAAAGGAATGAACAGAGAATAAATCCAAATTTGCACTTATGACTCGAAATACTGCGAACACGAGCAAGAAAACAATCACTGAAAAGAAAAAATCCACTCAGGTACAGAGATAAGCAAAATCATTCTGCAATTTTAATTTGAACCGACCAAGGGTTGCCAGGAAATTCACTTCGATGTCTTGGGGGCATAAAAGTAAAAGCAGATTTTATAAACTCAGTGGAGACCTGAAGGACGTTAAAGAGAAAGTGGAAGTCAGATGTGGCCAATAGCTCAACAATTTAGCAGTCCATCGAAATATGATGAGAACTTTACAGGAAGGTCTCCATAGATGAACAGCAGTAAATGTCTATTATGTCTATTCTACTTTTTCATCTTGTAATGAGTTGAAAGCACCCCACGCAATGACCTGTGTGTTCCATGAAAACAATCCAAAGTCTTGTGTGCAGGGATATGGTATGATATAATGTAATAGTGATCGGAAAATCTTACTTATTGTTTTTTTTGTCTGATGAAAGATGGGGAAATCTACACTAAATGCTGATGTAGTCCAGAAATTAGAGTGTCATCATGACAAACTATTGCCCAGAAAAACTAACCTAACCAAAATATTCAGCAGGTGGTCTAAAGTTCTTCATGGGATCTTGGGTGTTGACCAGCCTAATCCATTTTAGAGTGGCAGGATAGTGGGGTGGGGTAAAACGTATCACAGCAGCCTGTAGCTAAGACGAAGGAGACGCCCGACACAGGTCACCATCCAAGATGGGAACGCACAGACGAGACAAACAACCATGCTCGCTCACATTTCCTACCAACCTGAAATCACTATGTAATAAAACTAAAATGCATGTTCTCTGATAGTAGAAAGAAGCAAGAATGAAAAAGGAAACAACAGATTTGTCTAAAGTCCTTAATGATATAATTTGGCTTCATTAACACAGACCACTCTTTATTCTGAGGTCATCTGAAATTGTAACTCTCTCACAGAAATGCCTATGTGGTCTCATTTTCCTGCTGCTCCCAGAATGTGCTCGGCTGTGCTTACACTTAGTTAAAACCATCAAGTTAAGTCCAGGCACCAAACAGGCTTTCTAATGAATGAATTTCCAGCTTTGAGGATAAGCTGGTACTATCGTCACCACCACCTGGGGCGGGGACTTGTCACCCTGGTAACCAGCTAGGCTGGTATGACAGACATAAGTAATATGAGTCGGACCCCTTAACACTATATAGTCATTTTGACAAAAGCTTGTCGCTGTCTCTGGCACTAGCACATAAATATATGATGTCTCAAGCACACGTTTGTGTGAGTCAGAGGGCTTGGAAGTCTCTTTTGCTTGTGTCATGGCACACTTCCACATGCATGATCCAAAGCCCCTGTTAACACTTTGTATTTCATGTCTATGTCTGAAAACTCAAAATTCATTTTCCAATTCTTGATGCTTAATATGCATTCAGATTTGTATATTTTCACCTCTTGTATATGCAATGTTTTAATTAAATTCCTTTTTAAATACATAGCCAATTCATTTCTAATTTCTATTTGGACTCTTATGCCCCCTTTGAGTTTTTTACATCCCATTCTTGCAGGAAAAGAAATAGTTCTAACCGCATCACTGCTCATGTTCGATGTGTGTACAGGACTTTACCAGTTGCCTGTTGTCTTCACATTTACACAAGTGTAGAAAAAAATGTAATATTGCATTTTACCAGCTAAAGCCAAACTTTCAACATGCAATGTTAGTCCAATTTAAACCTTACAAAAAGAATGTCTCAATCCAAGTTGTACTTTAATTTCTAAAAAAGAAGCCACGAAAACAACATTCACGAAAAGCACAGACTTTCAACGGTGACAAATTCACAGCTTGACACGCATTTGTTAATATCTGCCATGTAATTAGTCAACATGAAAAGGTGAAACAAAACATTATTGCAAAACTTGGAACCATGGCAGAAAACTGGGAATCTTTTCCAGCAGCAATGTGTGGCATTGTGAGGGCTGTGCAAAAGGTGGGCTTTTGAGACATTTGTTCCTGGTGACATATGCCAGGATTACAGCTCCAAGTGTTACCAAATGCCTTTTCTGCCTGGAGACGTGCCAGACAGAAGACTCACAATCTTCAAATGCCCTTCCAAATGATGTCAAAGGCATGGCTGATATCAGATTGATTTCTGAACATTGTTGTGATTACTGTGATGCTGACTGCCAAGGCAAGATTAACAATATTCTTAACATTAATTAAAATCAGCACAGTGAGAAAACAGATGGCCAAAGCCATTAATCTGCGGTAAGGCTCTTACTGCCACCACACACGTCTTAATCAGGCCGTGATCTGCATTAATCACCTGATTTAAGTGACAAACAAGTATCACTTCTGTGTTAGCCTTGCTTTGTTTGTGGCTTTACCCCTGCTGACCTTGTAGAGATGTATTGATTGGAAAAATACTTTGGACATGGGTGGGTAAGGGTTTATATAGAGCCACTTAGCTCATTCACAGAGAGAAAACGTCTAATGAGAACATCATCACGGCCTGCATTGCTGCTGGTTGAATTGTTTCGTCTGTCTTAGACAAACATATTTCAACACCAGCTGGTACTTTTAAACTGTCACGACACTGAGTGGTAAGTTTGAGACATTTGATAAGATTAAAGCATAATCCTCTTAGTGGCAAGTAACTCATTTGGCTAATAATTCAGCTTCACCCTCTGACTCCTTGTTGCCACATAAATCCAGGATTTTAACACCCAGCCAGCATGGGACTGCACTGCAAGGCTTTGTGTTGCTCCTAATGGCGTGCGACTGTCCAAAAGTCTTTGAATCCCTGCTGACTTGGGGTTCACATGTTCAATCTTGTATTTAATGAAGGTGCAAAACATACACCAAACAGAAATTACAAAAAAACAATAAGTTGTTGTTACTATCCAACTTTACCATAAGTCAAGGGCTGTCAATTATCACCAGATATGTTGCAAGGCTCTTGTACGACTAAGATCAGCAAGTATATTTGTATTTGGATCATTCGTCCTTTGCATGTTGCCATTAATAGCTCTTGATATGAAGATTTGTGGAAAAGCAAAACAAACTAGTGTGCCCTGGAATTGAAAACTGGCTACAAGTAGCAACATCTGCTGTAATGTGATCTGATTGAAACATGTTCCAAGTTAAGAATGGAAATACAGGACGTCTGTGCTCCAGTGTTCGAGCATTTTCTTATTGTTTTCTCGTAATATTGCCCGGTTGTCTTGCCAAGAGCAGTAGTCTAAATTATTTGACAGAGACAATCAATTTTCACATTCTGTGTATGAGTGATATTGAGCTTGTTTAAGGCTTTAAGTATGGCAAGAAAGACCTCCTTATCACCTCTCACACTGTCAAACAACTTTGCACTCTCTGGGATTTTACTGTTTGCTTTTTTTATACCTTCCTGTATGCACTCTCTTGGGGGGCTCAGACACTGTCCCCCCACGAGGGCGCATTCAAACTTTTGTGAGGTGTCAAGAGCCCTTTGAAGAGCCATAGACACCTTTTAATCAGCAGAAGCTAATCAGCCATATGGGTGACAAAGGCCTGGTTGACTCATGCTCTTTTGTTATCACGGTGAGAGCTGCTGTGTGTGTGTCTTGCTTGTGTGAGTGTGTGGGGGATGTGGAGGTGGATGATTTTTTTTCTTCATTCTTCTAACCTCCAATGTTAATGTTATAGACCTATTTAGTGCATCTGGAAGTTTATTACACTACAGATGATCCTGATTGTGCCGGCAGGTTTTTCCGCTAATGCAGAACTACAGTGATATTCTATGTGCAATTAGCATTGTGGGCGTCCAAAACAAAACACTAATCAAATAACACTTGTCTGGCTTTGTGTTTTTTTTCAACCACCAAATTCCTCCCTCTCTATTTTCGCAGATGAAAGTCTACAGCTCCTCATTAGAAAACAAGATGAATGCTTTTTTTTCCTTTTGGAGATGGGGGATATTCACATGAATACACATAATGGAGAGAACAAGTTGAAAGGAATAAACATTTATTGATTCAGCCCAAGCTTCAGAATTTTAGCGCAACATCAATCTCTGATTCTGTTTTCCATAAAAAGTTGGGATACTGTATAAAATATCAAGAGTTTATTGACTTGCAAAGATTTTACTTCTTATTAAAATTGTAAAGGGGGAAAATGTCAGATGTTGAATTTAAGAATTTCATTGTTGAGAAAGATCCGCTGGATGTGAACTGGTTACATTCTTTTAAAGGATTTGGGAGAGTGTGGATTTACAATGCCAAGTACAAATAATCAGAACTTCTTCAAAAATAAAAAAGTATAGTTTTTTAACTGTGTATATTTAAAACAAATGTGATGGTCCTTCTCTCATCAACACCTAACAAAACAGCTTCCTAAATCATCGGATTAAAACTTTTAAATCATCACACCATAGGACTGTTCTTCACCAGTCCATCTTATGCAAGTTTGGAACCAAAGTAAGCAGCAGTATTTTTGGATATTATGTTCCTCTGTGCTTGTTTATTTCTTCCTATAAAGTAGACTTAGAATTTGCATTTGTGCTTCCAGTAAGTCACCAAAGATCGACCCTGGAGCATTGCTTGATGGCGTGGATTTTAGAGGTGTTTTTATGCCTCTTCCGTGATTTCCATCAAAGCATTGTGTCTGTTTTTAATGCCTGAGGGCCAAGAAGATCACCACCCTGTAGTACTGGTGCACAGCCTTGCCTGTTGTAGGCAGAGATTTCTCTGGATTTTCTAAATCTTTTAATGATATTATGGACAGCAGATCATAAAATCCCCTGCTGCTTCAGTCTTAACTGTTTTTTTTTTAACTGGGTTCCTGCATCAGACTCAAAATGAGTATATATTTCTTTTCTAAAACAACAAAAAGATTTTTATTATTAAGATGTTGTTTATTGATCTAATATAAAATAGAACTCCTTAGAATGATTCCCTCTATTTATTCACAAGGGTTTGCTGGAAATGCTCCCAAAACGTATTATTACATTGGGTTTCTTGTATTATTGCACATTTCAATTTCCTAATTTGGTATCGTTATTGTGCCTTTGTTGAGGACACATTTTTCTTTGTCAAACTGTATTTGGTTTTACACTGCATTACAGTTATCTTTTAGTTGTACATTCCAAATGAAGATTTCATATAGAAAACCAAATTGCTAATATAAACAGAAAACTGTATCATTTAGACAGTAGTAGCCGGTAACAAATGTGTCCAAAGAAACCGGACAGTCACAACTTTAAAACACTGTAATCGTTTGCAGGTATAAAAAGCAACAGTGTATAGTTTCCCAAGTAATCTAATGGTTCTAATACAATTATTTTAAGATATTTATTTTCCCATCAGCTCTGGTTAACTTTGTGCAGTAAGTGTGATAACACTGATGTGTCTCCAGCTCTTCCTGGGTGCCGAACTCACTCAATAAATCCTTCCTATTAGTCAACTCCGCAAGTAATTTTGTTAGTTAATTAATTGTTATGTGCTGTTTAAATTAAGAAACACCCTTATCGGCCGTTTGAAGTACCTCAATCAGTTTAACTAATGACCCATTTGCATCCCAAACAGTGAGGTGTAGCTTCACTCAGAGCCAAACGTTTTCCTTTTGGCGCACCACTTGCAGGCCATTGGTCGAATGGGCAGGCTATTTGCATACAGCCGGACTTAAAGTCAACCAGCTAGAGTTGAAGGCATTTGTGATTTGACCACAGCCAACAAGGAGGATATCTGCTTGCGTCATTTTGACGTTTTTGGGCCGCGTTTTCAAGACATCTCAATATGGGATTTTCCAAGATTTTATATGCTGGACTTTGTGTGGCGCTCGCTTTTTTTTCATCCGTCGTTCACTGTACAACTACAAGGTATTTTACCTATGAAGAGGATGCACCTGGGACAGAGATTGGCAATTTGTCTGAAGATTTAAAGATTGATCCCGCTGACGACCCGGACACATCATTCCGCTTCATGCAAGAAAGTAACTCTTCCTTAATTCACATGAGGGAGATTGACGGACTTCTGAGTGTTGCTTCGGTCATTGATCGAGAGCAACTCTGCCCCAGGTCGCCGCGTTGTTTCATCGCATTTGACATCGTGGCCCACTCCAGGGAGAAGTTTCAACTTATCCACGTGGAGATAGAGGTGAAAGACATCAACGACCACTCTCCTCGCTTTATGCGCAACGAGACAAATATCGAGATAGTGGAAAGGGTGCCCCTGGAGTCAAGATTTCCGCTTCAGATTGCCCTCGACCAAGATGTGGGTGAAAACTACATTCAGAGCTACAACATTTCCCCTTCTAGTCACTTCACCGTTGAGGTGCGCGACGGGGAGGATGGGGTGAAGTTTGCGGAGCTGGTGCTGGTGAAGGAGCTGGACAGGGAGGTGGAGGACTCCTACACTATTGAAGTCACAGCATCTGACGGAGGGGTGCCTGCGAAGACCGGGTCAATGACCGTAAACATCCGGGTGCTGGACTTTAACGACAACAGCCCAATATTCGAGCACAGCTCTCTGAAAGTTGAGCTGTACGAGGACTCTCCGGTGGGACACCGAGTGGTCAAAGTGCACGCGTTTGACCCCGACGACGGGATTAACGGTGAGGTGGTGTACGCCTTTGCTGACGGCTTGTCGTTTGAAGCTGCACGCATTTTCCACGTCGACGCTTATTCCGGCGACGTGACGCTCAAGGCGCTCGTTGATTTTGAAAAGAAGAGGTCTTACGAGCTGAACATCAGAGCGTCAGATTTAGGAGAGAACTCCGTCCCGTCCTCCTGCAAAGTTGTGATAGAGATCGTGGACGTGAACGACAACGCGCCCGAAATCACCATCAAGCCCATGACGTCCAGCAGCGATGGAGTCGCCTTCATCACAGAAGCCGCTGCTGCGGAGAGCTTCGTGGCTCTGATCAGCACCTCGGACAGAGACTCTGGCTCCAATGGGTACGTGCGCGTCAGCCTGCTCGGGCACGAGCATTTCACCCTCCAGCAGGCATATGGGGACACTTTCATGATTGTTACCACCGCGACTTTAGACAGAGAGAAGATCCATGAGTATAACCTGACTGTGGTGGCAGAGGACCTGGGAAACCCACCTTTTAAAACTGTCAGGCACTATACCATAAGTGTGACAGACGAGAATGACAACCCCCCTCTGTTCAGCAAGCCTCTGTATGAAGTGTCTGTCCTTGAGAACAACATTCCAGGTTCATATGTGACCACAGTTGTCGCTCGAGATCCCGACATGGGAAAGAATGCCAAAGTTTCCTACAAACTCATAGACTCTGAGGTCCCAGGAGGATCCCCATTGTCCACTTATTTTTCAGTAGATTCACTCTCAGGGTCTCTGTACACTTTAAGGTCTTTTGATTATGAGACACTTCAGCAGATTGAACTGATCATCCAAGCAGATGACAACGGCTCCCCTTCTCTTTCGAGCACATCCACAATCAGGATTAGAGTTGTTGATCAGAATGACAACTATCCATACTTTACCTTCCCTGTCTTCGTCAATCACTCTGCTGATATTCCTTTGCCTTACAATTCCCCCTCCGGCTATCTTGCCCTCCAAGTGTCAGCTGAAGATCAGGATGAGGGAGTGAATGGTGAACTCTGCTACCAAATTGTACAAGGTGACCCAAAGCTGTTTACAATGAGCAGAGACACCGGAGAAATTGCTTTAAAACAATGGCTGACAGCTGAAATTGGGGATGTGCTGGAAATGAAAATAGCAGTGAGCGACAATGGCAGGTCCCCGCTTTCCAGCACTGCCACTATTAGGTTTGTTGTTTCTGACACAGAGCCCTCTGAAGACCAAGTCGTCATTGTGCTGCGGTCAAGTGATGAGGAAGGCTCCAGCTTTGATGGCTCACTAATTATCATTATTATGCTCAGTGGGGGCTGTGCATTGTTGTTAATTGCAATAGTAGTTGTGGCTGTCACATGCAAAGCCAGCCGTGGGGGGAGAAGCCGTGGCAGCAAGAGAGAAGTGTGCCAGGGCCTGTTTGATGGCCGGCCCCTGCCCATGCTCAGTTCAGCAGAACCAAACATTTACACGGGCCAGCGAGGATTCTTCCACGACAGGACGTCTTTGTCACTGGATGAGTCCTGCCTGTACGAGGAGAGGAGCGGAGACTCGGAGACAAAGGTGAGACAACCGGTATTTTTCACTATTTTCCATCTTTCCTTTCTTGATTTTTCTATGTACTTGATCTTTGTGCCAGATATGGAAACTAAGCTCTCTGCCTTTTTTGTTCTTTCAGATCTTCTTGCCCTCCAAGCATTTTCAACCAACGTCGGTTTGGCAAGGCGACAGGTTCTGCTTGCAAGTGAGGTGAGATAGACAGGAACATGCCTCACTATGAACAAAATATCCTTCTGATCAAAAAGCCTGCTTGCACGAAGCACGTGGCATGCCTGTAGAATTAGGTTAGACGGGGCATCAAAGAGCCCCGCATGTGAAAAAGAACATCAATAATAAAGCTAATGTGTGGCTGTGCCTCATACTGTATTTGTTGATTATAGTGGCATGGGCAACAACGACCAGCTGAGCGTGAAGGACAGCGGAAAAGGGGACAGTGACTTCAATGACAGTGACTCTGATATCAGTGGCGACGGAGGAAAGAAGAACTTTAGTACCTTTCAGCCCAGGCTTAAAAGTAAGTTTCCAACTTGGGAGTTTTTTTTAAAGTTTTAATGTTATGCATAACTTTGTAAAGATGAAGTCACCAAGACGTCACATTGAAGGATAAACGGTGGGAAATGTCACCACAAACACCCTCTCATCTTTATTTCAATATCAATCTAGTTTCAGGTTCTGCAAATGGCTTATCCGGGGATTCCCAGGGCACTTATTGTGCGATACCACCGCAGACCTTCAGAGCCTCCAGAGACAATGCATACACAATGGGCTTCTCCTCCATGCACGTCTTCAGCAATCCCAATGCAAATAGGAAGGACTGTGGGTACAGCACAAACTGGCCCAAAACGCGAAGCAACATGCAGACTTTCTCCAGATGTGGGACTCTTCCTTCCTACTTCCCTCAGCAGCAGCTTGAGGACAGCACTGGGGGTGCGTCAGTCCACCAGCAGGGTCCAAATATTGTCACAATGGCTACAGAATTAGAAGTAGCAACTATCTTTTGAGAAACCTGTTGATTAAGTTGATTGAGATGTACCCATGAGATGTAAATTTTTAGAACTTACCATTTTATAGTTACCAAAACAGGTGTATATATTTGTTTATGTACAGAATTATTATAACTGATTGATCATTCAGGGTGTTTTGTTTGAAATTAAACCCATCTTGTTATATGACACTACTGACTGGCCTGTCTTTTTCTAGTAAAATCCTGATGAAAATGAAAAAAATCTCTGTTTTTTTTTTTTACTTTTTATTTTATGATATGATGCTGTGATTAGAATGAACAAATTGACAATAAAAGGTTATCATAACAAAAAAACGAGGATAAGATAAAAACTCAGATCCTAAAACTGACTGAATTTTGTAAACACGATGAACTCCTCTCCTGGTTTGAATCTACAGGATCAGAACTCCAGTAAGCGCTGATCAGTTGTTAAATCTGAAGCTGCTCCGTTACCTGAGAGACTTGCTTTGAAGATGCCAAGGTTATTCAGTTGACATTCTTGCATGCAGATGAGAGGGCAGAGCCACGTGAAGGATGAACCATTATTCAGACAAAATATGGGTTCTATGTTATCAGTACTTGCCCCATAAAACAGTTTAATTTGCTCTACAAAACACTGTCGACATATGGGGCTGCTTATCAGTTATTGCTGGGAAGGGCAAATATTCAGCCTTCAACAATTCCATCTGCCTTTGCCTGCAAAACGAAGGGGAGAACAGACAAGGTGAAATATTTTTTTTATGGAACTCATCAAAACTTCAAATACACTGACACTGAGAATGCATTGGTTTCCTGGCTTTACTGTCATGTTTTGCACAGCTGAATACAATGTCTAAGTTGAATTTGACTGAATATGCAGGGTAAGTGCAGACTGTTCTGGTCCTAAATGTTTTATTGATGTGGTGCTGATGAGTTTTAAATCCATAACCAACACTGCAGACAAACAACACGGGCTGCTGGTGGGTTATCAACAGCAGAGGACACAAAGTGACCAACAAGCCAGTCTCCTTGTGTTTTTCTAGCACTTATCCTTTTACTTGCACCTCCAAAAAGAGAACCATAATATCTGACAGCAAATTCAGGACACAGAGTTTTTTTAACCCTTGAATTATGCAGAAAAAAGATCTGTTACATATATAATTCTCAATCCAGGGACCACGTCCACAGGGATCTGTGAGGATTTCCATCAACAACTTCAAATGTGCAAGCATGCTTTAGTATGCTTTCATCCACATTTTCAAAATTTGTCCCTGACTTGTGGAACTGAAAGTGTGGTGCAAAATGATTACTTTAAACAATTCTAGATACTCACCAACTTCCATCTGTTCCTGTCAAAGTTGTGTCCTCATTATTTCTAAGGTCGATTTAAATGATTGTTTGATTTATGGGAGTAAATGAGACAAGACTAGAGGGCCGCTACAAATTGAATAATACCTAGATAAGGAATAGCTTAAAAGAGAAAATAAACAGTTTCTAAAAAAAATGCAGCAAAGGAAGAGCTTTTAGTTGAGTTTGATAGCAGACTGAACAAATTTTTGTTCTGTTTTTTGTTCATCTGCAGAAATTGGGGGCTAAGAGCAGTACTCATTTGCATTTGCATAAATACCTGCTTTTTTAAGCTTTTGATAGCTGTGATAAAAGCTGGAATAGAGTGGATTAGACACCCTTTTACATAACTGTAAAGCACTAAACACAGTTCTCAGACATTATCACAATATGCCTCATGAATAAAACTAATTCCATATCTAAGCTGTCCTGACCACCATTTTTCCCTTCCTTTTTCCCCATTAAATATATTCATCCAGAAAAGTCGCTATGGTTTAAAAATTGCAGAGATATTAACCTGTGAATTCAAGGCCACTCTTTGCAAAAGGCAGGCAATAAGAAAGAAGGTCATATTTGTGCCCCTAGTGATGTTCACGGGTCTGACAGATAGCCAATTGTACACAGAGGGAAAATGCATTTATCAATCAATACAATATGGTTCCCCTCCATCATTGCTTTAAATTTTCCTTGTAGGTCAAATAAGCTGTGCACTGACCTGACAATTTATGCTACAAGGTATATTCATTTATATATTTGGAGTAAAATGCATGTCTGCCATGGTTGGCACATGCCATGCTGATTTGTTTTCAAGTAGACTTCACATTCAAGTCCAGCAGCAGCTCTCACGGCAGATTTGAAACCTCCCTGGGTAATATAAAGCAAGCGTTGCCAAGTCCTTTTCAGCTCACCACTAGTCTGCTGACAAATGAGTCAGATCTGCCCACATCATTTCCAGCCTCTGCAGGTGTGGTGTTTGGTTTATTTTTGTCAAATGGCTGCACATGTGACTGTCATTACCTTGTAATGGTCCCTTAGTATGTGAGGTCCGTGACGCTGTTGTAACATGTATGCAACATGTAAAGATGGAGATTGAATTAATAGCGCGAGACGCTGCAGGCCTGTGGCACGCTGCAATGTTGTGTGCTTCTTACACCTTGTCTTCTTCTTTGTCTGAACTGCCAAGTGTGAATATTGACTTTTAGATGCTTTGGATTGTAGGGCTGGTGGAGAAAAATAGCACCATTTGTTTCCCGCTTGACAGTTTGTCTTGAAGCTGAAGCTTTGTTTATGCTCATTTACCATTAAGTTGTCAGCTGAGTCATTAATAAGTTTGATCAGACTAAGTTTAGCCGTGCAATGATGCATGCTGCTTAAAACAGGAGACATGAGGTGGGTATGGGGCATGGGAAAAAGCAGCAATTTCTGTTTAATTATAGGGTGTTAGCACAAGGGCTTTGTCATCCCTCTCTGCTTTCTGGTCTCCCACTATGACGACAATACACAGATGAAACATGTGCAACAACAACATTGTTTTTGTTGTTGTCATTTTTAGCATGTTTCTGTAGCCATTAGAAAGAACTCGAAAAACAAGAGTTTGTGTTTCATGTTCTGTCGATCACTGACTGACTATCAGAGGCTTTGCAACACATCCTTGTGAAATATAGTCATTTATTCTGTTGATTGCCTAAAGCAAGAGAAAATCAATTCTATTCATGTGTACCTAGGTTTGTTTTGTTGTTGTTTGTTTGAAGATGGATCCAGTAGCATGCTGGCCTAACTAAGCCTGACCAGTGTTGTCTGAGGTTTCCAGGTAGCCACTGGAGAGTCATGAGAGTTTTTTTTATTTTGGTTTGCTTTTACAGAAAACAAAAGCTGGATACCTTTACATTTGGATAGTGCCCAACTCATTTCCAGAATGTTTATCTAAGCTAAGCTAAACGGGCTGCTTCACACTACGTATTGAATATCAATCATCTCATCTAACTTTCAACAAGGAGGCAAGAGCAAGCACATTTCTTATAGCTTGGAGGGATTTATTTCACCTAAAGTTTATAAACCCATTGAACAATTTGATAAATATTTGAAAATCTGCATTTCTGTCTGAGCTGAAAAGAAAACTGTATTATCTTTTCACTTTTCAGGAGCTTGAGTCTCAATTACGGGATGAGAAACACTTCACAGAAAGGTTTTTGGGAGAGATCTGATCATCAAACTGTCAACAAAGGCTTGATTTTAATCAGCAGGAGACTAACAATTCATTTCCAAGGTCTACAGATAACCCTAGGGGACTATAAAATGTGCAGCACAGGTGGATTGCATTTCACAAAACTAAAAAATCCTACTTGTGAGCAGCAAATGTTACTTGTCTCTGACCTGGAAAAGTGTCAGGGGGTACCCCATTATGCCTTCCTCCTGATGCTTTCTGTGCTGATACAAACAAAGAATCCAGGCCCACTGTCCCACAGTGTGTTGTAAGGTAGTAATGCTTCTGTCTACATTTCCACAATAAACCACTCAAGGACAGTCCCACCTGCTTTGTATTGACATGACATCCCACATGGCTGCCTTCTCCCGACCTGCAAGTTTCAGTAAACAGCGATGCCCAATTTCCCCTGCTCCAGACAAGTCAGAGACTCAGACTGTGATTTCTTCCTCTTGAATCTAAATTGATTCATTGTCCACTTTTAACTCTGTATTCACCAAACGATCATTTAAAACTGAACTCTAAATAGTTTGGGAGGAAAATACATTGTTCAAGTGCTAAGTTGTGGCTATGAACGCACATCTAAAATAAAAAAAACAATTGACATGCAAATCATTAGAAATTTGATTAGATTTATACAGGATTACTTTCTGCTGCAGGTTCTTTCCCATGCTGTCAGATGATACACAGATCAGACAAATAGAAAAAAAAAGCTATTTCATGGGAATTTTTGCTAGATTTTATGCAGAAATTGTCTATATTTTTTTTAACTCAGTTAGTAACTGGATACATTTTTATAAATATGCTCCTTCAGTGTAGTTGGTCATGCAAAATCACTAACTGATAATTTAGGAAAAAAAGAAAAAAAGCCTGATTAATGTGAAGAAGTCCCTCTGTATGAAGCTTCTAGCAGCACTACATTCCAACACTGCATTTGTTTTAGTACTTATACCACTAGGGGGAAACATCATGCTATGGCACCTTAGAGATATTACAGTTAGTCTAAACATCACATACACATGGGGACATTAGTTCTAAGTACAAAAAAAAGGGATCAAATTATCAACATCTGTAAAGTGGTTCTGTTGAAACTAGTTCACTGGAACTACAAGGTCTTTTTCAGAAATAGCAGGGTGGCGTTATTCATGAGCTCTTGCCATACTTTTACACAGCCTCCATTTTTTAATGGAGTTCCACGGGAAGCCTGTGTTCAACAGTAACATCATGCAGTGTGGAGATAATATGCCGGTAGTTTCACACAGTCTCTCTGCCATTTCAGATGTGCTCCTTCATTGTATTTTTGGGAGCTTTTGGAGACTTCACCAAACAGTACCATTGTCCTGTTCTCTTGATTTTTTTTGTCAAGAGCTATCCCTCCTTTAATTGTCCCTGTCCAGTTTGGCCTCATCTGCAGAGCTGAAGATGTACTACATTCAAGTCTGATGAAGAAAAAAAGGATGAGCACTATTTGAGAGGCCTCCGCAATCAGATGACGAAGTGCTCATTCTCAGCTGAAGCACATCTGCGAATAATCCGGTGCTTTGAATTCAGCTGTTTCATCTCTATCTCAAAAAGAAACAAGAACTAAACTTGCACACAGTGAGGGAATAAAGTGATATTCTCTCTCTTTGTTTTTAACTTTAAATCAGACTCACAAATCCGTAGAAACAGTGTGTTTGTGAATTAACATTCCTAGTGAGCATATTCACTCAACATAAAAACATAAGCTAAAATCTCTTTTGGACCATTTGTTCAGGATGAGTTGTTATTGTCATTCTTTTAACAACAAATATCATTGCATGACTATAGAGAAAATACAGAATGTCACCTCAGTGACAACACAGGCAACAACACACTATAATAAACACAAATGATCCCCATATAAGCCTCTTAAGGATTCCACATGAAGCAATCCAAAAACAGAATGTTTCATCTAATGCGAGCTTACAAGCATATTAAATCAGTTTATCACTGAATAAATGTATGCATGAATTGACTGCTGCTATTCCACCTCGGCACTACAGCAAGTTGACCTCTGTCTTAAACAGTAATGGGACTCGCCGTCTGCAGTTCTCTATCTGCAGAGTGTGTCGGCTCACACATAAGAGCTCTGGTCCTGAGCTGATGATGATAAATCTGCGCCAGTTGTTCACCAGTTGATTGTGGTTTACAGCTGAGCAGGGACAGTGTCTCATTGTGTCAGTGTGGGCCGTCACGGAGACAGCTGCCAAGCCAAAAGCAGCTTTTATGTTCTTTGTTATATGGAAGAGCAAATTAGGAAGAGGGAGCTATAGATGGAAAATGAGAGTAAGGGAGAACAGAGTAATATGTTGCATCAATCAGTCTAAATGACTTGCTTATGTAATTAGCTAACAATGTTTTGTTTCTTCAGCTCCCTGAAGTTATTAGTGCTTCACAGTTAACCTTGAAGTAATTGGAAAGGCTCTGTTGATGTTCTCCTATCTGTATGGGACTGACAGTTTATTTTTCTTCTGTGGATGACTTCCCTCCTCTTTCATGTCCCTACAGTATTTATGAATTAGTTTCCTGTCACTTTACAGTACAACCTAATACTAATTGGTGGCGAGATATATGGGTTATTCACATCGCACTAGGTGGCATGCAGCCTTCCTTCCTTCCTGACATCCACATGACGGAAAATTGTCGAAAACTAATAACATGGTGTTGCACTGGTAATGCTGCTGCACAAATTACACCTTCCTTGAAAATGGTGTAATCTCAAACATAAATTTGAACACTAAGACTCTGCAGCCCCAGCTTCTCCAGTCGGCCCCTGACATTTTAATTTGATGCTTCATCTGCAATTAGGCATGCGCTGCACAGGCATTGGCTTATTTTTGTTTAGAGGGAATCAAACATTCACTTCGGACTCTTTTTCATTTAAAAGGAGAGTCTGAGCCAAACTGCACGGATTTTAACTTCAGTTATCATAAGAATTAATAATTTGGAGTTTCCAAAAAGAAAAGCTAGACTAAAGCAGTATTTTGATGACTGCTACATAATGTATGCTAACACTGTCAGTAAAAGAAGACATTGCTATGTTAAAAAGAAAGGATGCATGCAAAGACAAGAAAAAACAGCTGGTCAAGGTACATGTTGGCATGTTTGTGTGGTTTGCCTTTTTTCTATTCTAATCCATTTCAATTTAATAAAAAAGGTGTCCTTTTTAATTTTCTGATAGTCTTTTGCCTCTGTGGACCACTTTTCTGGATAGATATCTGCCCAAGAAGTTAATTTAAATGACTTTTGGAGGATGGTGACTGATCCATTGCATACTAAATAACTTTCCAGCCCTGAGATAAAGTGCCAGTGCAGAGAAAATCAGGAAATGTCATGAGCGCTCCTGAATCCTGCTGTTATTCTAACTATCTATTATCATTGTCTCCATCTAATTACATGAGGGCTGATCTTTCTGTGTCTTTCACCGTCTAATATTCCCACAAAGAGAACAAAAATTTGATCAGTGTCAACATTTCTGACCTTGTAATGTACCTGTTTGCAGGGTGAAGTATAAATGAAAGTAAGTAAATGATTTTTTAAGGGCTTTGAGGTTTGCTTTTAAGATATATTGGAACAGGAAAAAGTGACTTGTTTCTTGTTTTGTTTAGGATTCTCAAAGCTCTCCGAGGCCGAGGCAGGATTGTGTTCCTTTGTTTACCCAGAAGATCACAGCCTGGGTCATATTAGAAATGTTTACCACTGCTGTCAAAGCATAAGTTGTACATTTTAGCTCGCAGGAAATGAAAGGCATTGTGGCATGCTGAGTACAGACACCAAAGTAATGTCACCTTGAGTGAGCATTTCTCTTGTCTGGACTGGCAGGTGATATCAGAGGATAAACTCCATTTTGACCTTGCTTTCAGTCGTCACAACAAAAACACAAGTGAAGAAGCGCAAGAGGGGAAAAAAGGAAAACAGAAACAGCCGTCACATTTCAAACATTATTGCTTCAGTCAGCTGATATCTCTGCACGGTTGCAGATAACTCTCTTAATTTTATTTGGAGCTATGGATGACTAAGCTTGATGCTAACACTGTTTAGCTAAATACAAAAAAATGAAAAAAGAGAGAAAAAAAAGACAACATGACTTCATTAACATTTACTGACATGGAGGAGTGATTGATTCCATCATCAGCCAACTTATTTTCATGAACAGTATAGGAACATCAAACTCCATGACCTCGATTATTTCCCCTTTGAAATTGCATTCACTTTATTCGCCTCTCTGCCTCTCCAATACCTTGAATCATTTCTCCAGGGAGGTGTTTTTTTCTAACCTGCTGCTTCTCTGCCAGTCCTAAGAGCAGTGCAACCAGCAATTCTCTTACACTGTATGTGGGACACTTAAGCAAAGAGAGGGAGAGAGAGAGGGACAGAGAGCGAGAGAGAGAGAGAACACCTGGCACAAACTCGATGAGAGCGTGCACTAGATCCAGTCAAATTTACACAGAGAGCCCCAAAACAAAATGGCATACGTTTAATCTTTACCTCAACAATATATAGATCTTCTGTGGCAAGAATCAAACTCACTCTTCAATACCAAATGCAGTGTTCTAGTAAGGAGACTAACAAATGGGAACATGTATATGCCATAATGATTTTCTGATCTCCCAAAGTCCAGCGTAATAAATTGGAATAAATAAATGGAATGGATGGAAAACGCTGCCTGCTTTCTTTACAGGAGCTCAATGAGAAGATCGATGCCACTCAAAACTGCTTCAAGTGGGGATCTGAAGCCAAGAGGATGCGACACATTGAGACTTGAGGTTGCTGAGATCTGTTCAGAGTTCAGATAAATCGGTCATCCTGTGCTCATCCAACAAACATCATCGGTTATATGGAAGATTTTCTGAATAAAATGAAAGCATAAAACTGCGAAAAGTAAAATCTGACTTTACAAAATCCTCTGAGATCCTTCTAAATACTCTTTTCTAATTCCTGTTTTTCATAGTTTCCTGGTTTTCAGATCTATTTTGATCACGTTTGCAATACTTACTAAAACTCCCCTGCTGTTCGTTGTTAAAGATGATTTAACGTACATTTGTAGAGAATGTTTACCAAAAGTGATCATTTGAAACAACAGGTCTCGCCAAATTTGAGGAGTTTTCATGGTACAAGATGTTGAAGTTGACTCACAAGCTGTTTTTTTATGACAGTGATGGTTTTATACACATTACCATGCATGCCAGGAAAACTGCAGCTGTCTCTTCCCTCTTTTTGTACTTCACTTAACATTTTGTTGACTGTTTTACAGTTTAAGTAAAACTATGATACAATGGGGATCATTGTAGGAAATACCAAGGCTTGTTTTAGTTTAAAAGAACACAAATTTACAGGATAAAAAAAGGAAACATTTTTTTCTACTCAAATAAAAAAGACAGACATGGTAACATCATGAGATTAATCCTCCATTTGAGATAAATCAACATGCACGTTTAGCTTGGTGTCACACATAAATGCGAAACTAAGATTCATAGATATCTCTTATCTTTACTCTGAGTAAAAATTGAGAGTCTATAATATTTACTACTTTGTCACTTCTGGAGGCTGTTTGGAAAAAAAAATCATAAAATATTCATAAAACAAGATGTGTGATGGAAGCCTTTTTTAAACTTACCATGCTCAGAACATAGCTTCATGTCTTGGAGATTGTTGTTTTCTTTGATGAAGCAGAATTTGAATTCCACAGTCTGAGTGAAAGGGGAAGAAAATACTATGTGAAGTGCATGGTGTGCGTGTCATTCAGATAGTCAGTACAGCCCATAAAATGTTTTAAAAAACTACTCTAGTCACTCAGTTTATTCCTGCTCTTTCTCGACTGACAAAGACAAAGATAAGCTGTACAAAATATGATTCAATTAAATTGTTTATTCTATGGGAATGTTGGATATCATAACTTGGCTAATTGTTGTTAGCCCCTGCTCTACTTGAAATAAATGAGTGTCCTCCAAAAAAATAGGCCACAGTGTTTTTTATATTATTTTTTCCAGGCAGTTATTATGACCTATATTTACATTTCAAAACGATATTTAATCTTGCTGTCATGTGAACTAATGGTCAGTCAAATAGTCTAAATACTACAATTTTGTGTAAATGTGGGAAGAAGTTGTTTTAGCACACACCTTGATGTTTTCCTGTATTGGTTGTATTTTAGAGTTTAAACAGACAACATTTATAGTCATTCAGTTAGAAGTGCTTCTTTGGCTCAGCTGACATGATGAGTGGAACAAATATTTCCACAGCACTCTGGCAAACAAATGAGGCAAATCAAAGACATGCCCAGTGAAACCAGTGAAACAGAAGTCTGTAACAAAAGCGGCAATAAAACTTAACAAAAAAAACAAAAAACTTCCCCTTTTGAAGTTCTGCAGTGCAGACGCATACAGAAAGTTGTCATCATGTGGTTTCATTGGTTATTATGTGACCAAAGCGTATAACCTATGGCATCAGATGTGGATGGCCTCATTCATCTTACTCCACCCCTCCACCGACTCCAGGGTGATGACCTTTATACCATTTTATTTTGATCTAGTGTCCAGAGTCAGCTGGTGCTATCTGTTTCCAGTGTCCCCTCAGCCTCTTGTTGTGGATCCTTGCTATTTCATCAGCATAGTGTTCCCCAGAGTTGGCTCAAGGAATGTCACACACATCCTCACCTCCACACAAAGCCCTACTTGATGGATGTATCATAGCTGCAGACTTCATAAAAAGTGCATATTTTAGTAGGTGTTTTGACAATAACTTTCACAGAGAAAATAATGCCTTTACTTTAGCTGCCAGTCCTGATGAAAACCTGAAAAAAAAATCTACACAAAAGAAAAAAATCAGTGTGGCATTCATTTCGAGATCACAGACCATAAGCACAGATGCTTGCTCTGAAATTTGAATGTTAAATTCTTACTGGAGTCTCTTAAGTTACACAATAGATTTTAGAGTGCTGATGTCTAACAAGTTAGGACATGAGGTCATTAGTGGGATGAATAATCAATATATGTTTAGTAGAGGAGTAATTATTCCTATGCTTGCAATACTGTAGGCTTTGCAACTCAGGCTATTTACAATAAAGGGACTGATTTGTGATACAGTTTCCACATTCTTTAATAAAACATTGTTGATTAGATGGTAAATAGAATAGATTTACCAATAGAAGCATGTATGGGATTTAATTCAGCCCTGCAGTGCACTGTACCATCTCTCAGTAGTCCCTGATGATGAAGCAGAGGCAATTGACTGTGTACACTGTATTCTATATTGTTTTTGAGAAGAGCCACAGAATAACTAAACTACACTTGTTTTGTGAAAAGGTCAAAAACTCTTCCAGGTAAAGTCAAATAAAACATATTAATACTAACAATATTAATAGAGCAATGGGATGATTTTAAAATGGTCTTTGAGGCTCTTCAGACTTAGAAGGAAGCTTCATCTGACACTAAAATGCATCCATGCAGACATTTGCAGTGATTACAGTGTAGTTACCTGCTGTATATGCAAATAATTAGTAGTCTATCACACAGCAGTTGTCAGCTGAGTAAGTAGACTGTTTTTGTAAAATCAATACTATTGACCTTAACTTGACTTAAGTATATCACTGTTAGCACATAATTTGCCTGAGTCTTAATCATTAAAGTTTTAATTTTTACAGTAACTTCGGTCATTTTGGTTCAGTTATGCAACAGACGTGATATGGAAAAAGGCTAAAGGAGCATAAAAGAATTGATTTGTGATGTTGCGGAGCTCAGCATCTGCACACTTTTGCTGACTAAAAATTACACTGAGAACTGAAGATTTTAAACTCTCTGCAGTTTACTCTGAACCACTCTCTGTAGGAAGCCTGAAAAACCATATCTGCTCATGATTAACAGCAACTTTATGGCCTGTAACACATCCCTGGCTTGTGTGCACCTTTTGTGCCCCCACCCCCACCCCCGCCTGTTCAGTTTTGCTTTGCTACACTGAGACACCGGCTCTGAGGAGAGGAAATATTTGCAGCTCACTAAACATTTGGGGCAAGGCTTGTTCAAAGGTGACTCCATTGACCAAAAGAACATATCCAAGCTTTTTTTTTGCTGAATTTACAAGTGCTATGTTCAATGTCTTAAGAAATTAAGATTAAAAATGAGCAGGAAGGATGATCAGTGCCACAAGTGTGCTATCACAGAATTTTTTTCCCCTGAAAACCAGAAGGGCGTGAAACCCATCCAAATAAATACTGCATGTTGCATACAGTCATGTGGTCCATAAATGTTGCCCATGATATATATCAGAATCCAGTAATATGTACCAATCCATCCTGAATGGGTTGAAACCTTTACCTGGTCTTATGTATCTGTGATCTGATCGTGTAGATATCATCAAGTCTGTATAGCCTCTTATTGTAGCTTCAGCCCTTTAAGAAAATGCTCAAGCGTCTCTCTGACTTGGATATAGCAACTGCAGAAACCCGACAATTGTCTGTCAGCCCACTGCAGGTTGTGCAGTCGTTTTCTTATAACTTGTAATTATATTCATAGGTCTTTCCTCTAATGTTTGGTGTGAAGTGAATATGAATCCGGATAAGAAATTGCAGTCAGTCTCACAGCGCTGATGTGTTTTGTGCTTGAATCTGAACAATGTCTCACGTTTTCTCGACATGTTGGTGAGAAGGTAATTTATAGTTTAAGGTGGTTTAAGGTGCACATTTGCATAAAACCTCCAAAAGGCCCATTTCTGCAAACACAATAACATTTTTGCTCGTCACCTCCAAAAATGTAGATTAGATTCAGAATTTCTTGGACCCAAACTTTCAACCACCGGAAAAATCTGCCTGGAATTTATTGAAGGAAATGCTTCCGAGTCACACTTTAAGACCGCAGAATGGTGAAGGTTTTTGGCAGAGGTTTCTCTGAACTTTTGGATCCGTGAAGGGGTTTCTCGAAAAATCGAATGGAGTAACATCACCCGTTTAACCTCGACACTCTGGAGACTGAGGCTTGACTCCTGAGTTTTGATTCAAAATTGAAATGTTTGAGAAACGGCATGTTGACCCTTGAGGGTTTGTATTTACATGCAAATCCACATCTGATTTGTAAGAAAAAATAATTTATTCGACATGTGTCATGAGAGAAATGCCTGTGAGTTTTGTGAGGCTGCCTTTGTTGCACACAGGCAGAAGGCAGCACTGCCATTTATGCAGATTTGAGACACTCACATGACAATTGTCCTACAAAATGGAAGCCTGATGGCCAGGAGGAAAAGATCTGTCTGTCCCTTTGAGGGAAAAAAAATTATATAATGAATTACATAACAATATTTTTATCTTGCACTTTATCCCAAGTGATCACAAACTTTTTATGTATGCATCTTATTTTTGACATATTTGTATTCATTCTACTAAGGACTGTACTGATGGACCAACATTAAGAAAGAGATAAGATATAAACTCCAAATGCATCAGTCATCTGGTAACTGAATGATCAGGGAAATTAAACACTAACATTTACAGTTACCTTGAAAATTGTGCTAGTAAAATGGGAAACAAAAACCCCAAAAAAGATTGCTTACACACCACATCAATATGCAATATTGCATTTATTTATGAAAGAAAAAAAATAAACACAAGTATATATTTGTGGAACCTGTATCTTGTGATACATCAGTGTGTATATTCTACTGTATCCCAGGAACATCTGGCACATCTGGACATGTGGTGTCATATATATCCATATATATGTCCCAAAGTGGCTGTCCTGCCTATGAAGGAAAAAAAAAGTTGGGTCAGGTAAGGTTACAGAACCAAAGGTTTCAATAAATATTCTCCTCTGAGCTTCTGGATTTCTCTGGTCTGGTTCAGCATCACATGAGTTTAAGTTTCGATCAGAAATGTCTTTTTTAATTAAATTACGTCTTCTGTGTCTCTGGCCACCTGTCCAGGATAGAACCCCCCTTGCCCAGTGACATCTGATGGGGCTCCAGCACCCCCACGACCTTACTTGAAATGAGAGGGTAGAGAAAATGGATGGACGGCTTTTCAGTGTTTCTATCTCCTCTTGTTTTAGTTTAGATAAACTCTTTTTGTTCCAGTGTGGATTATGCTAGCAGCACATCATAATTCAAAGAGCATTGCCAATTTCACTTGGTTACTCAGATAATTGGCCAAATTTAATCAAAATGTTTATGTGAATTCATCCACCATTGTATCCACTAACACTTATAACTTGGTTTATTGACATAACTAGCAGATGCTACTAATTATACAGACATGATTAAAAAAGCATAATTCATGCTTGAAATGAAGGAAACTATCTATACTGTATATTAATATGTTAATATGATGAAAATCCTGGAAATAAAAGTTATAGGGAAACGGAAAATTAGACTTCAGAACCTTTTTTTCTCATATGAAAACCAAATGTTATGTGTGCATTCTTATGTAATATGATTTTTGTAAAACAGCATTTAATCTTTGAATTAGTTCAGGTTGCACTTGGCTACACTTATCCTTCATGAATGCCTCAAGATTTCCCCCCTGTCATGTGTAAAACCTTCCTTTGAGTAGATATTATAATTACAATCAATAATACTGTTATTATTATTATTCATTATTATTATAATTACAGTATCATTACTGACTGCACAGTGGTGTAGTAGTTGGCACTGTTGCCACACATCAGACAGGTTCTAACCCTAAACTATAGATGGATGGATACTAACACGAAGATGAAGAAGAAAAAGAAGAAGAAGAAGAAGAAGAAGAAGAAGAAGAAGAAGAAGAAGAA
>JABUIW010000214.1:4315908-4354905 GCA_013363375.1 Menidia beryllina
GAAGAAGAAGAAGAAGAAGAAGAAGAAGAAGAAGAAGAAGAAGAAGAGGAAGAGGAAATAAATCTAGATAAATGTAGCTAGAAATAAGCTATTTTGGTTAGGATGGTTGATAAAAAATTAAATTCAACCACTAATATCATATATCTAGAAGTCTGGGAAGACAGATATTATTGGGGTCATGATCTTGAGAGTCTCATCAGACTCAACTGCCCTTGAAAGTAATGATTACATCATTTTAATGACAAATCTATTATAGCAATGTCCTCTATTGTTATAAGAATGAATGTCAAGAAAAAAAGGGAACATCCCAATGAATGGGCAGCCCAGAGGAGCTGCATTAGATTTGAATGTTTAGGAGACTTATTGTCTGTTGCCAAATAAGACACTCAAGCTATTAAGACTGGAGGACATCTGGAACTCCGACAACATGTGCTGTCACACTAGGCATTAGTGAGAACTGCCTTACTGTGTGCATTTTACGCCTTCATAAGATAAACAAGGCTGCAGACAAAAAGGTTGAAATCATCTGAAAGATGCTTGAGACAGATTATGAGGACAAGATGTCAGAAATATGAACATTAAAGAGAACTGAAATGAACAACTTTAGGGATAACGGTTAAGCGCAGATGGAAATGTCTTAAACTATTCTAAGCAACAATCAAAACAGTGACTCCATGATGGTCATGACATGAGCGCCAGAAGGAGTGAGATCATGTGTCAAGGCCAAAGACTACCCGGCGTCAAGCAATCAAAAAGAAGAGGACGACAGAAGGATGGAGCTCATGGAGCGAGGCGAGAACCAAAGCCATTGATGGGGCAGCGTGGAGAGAGAATGTGGAGACCTTATGTGCCTCTTGGCAGGTGGTAGATAGGTGAAAGCGAACGTCAACAAAGCCCCTATTTTCCTTTTTTTCTAATTTACTATAGGAAATCTTAACTTAAAAATATATATATAAAACCATGAGGTAAATAGTTGCTCTCAACAGCTTATCTGTGGCCTGTGTCTTGCTGCTGATATGTTTTTGATGGCTGGTATCAGAGGGCTGGTGCAAATGACCTATTTGGCTGCCTAGGTTGGAGGCCTTCTTAGTAAATAGGGCATTTCTTGCGGACTATTTCTACTGCGGATTAATGCACATTTGGTATGCCAGCGAATTATGACAGCAGGGTGGTGGATGTGGGATTGACTAAAAATAAACAACAGCTCTCATGTTCATCTTAATGAAGCAACATGCCACCCGGCAAAACAGTGTCATCTCCATCTCCTATGAAATTGCATTTATACACAACAAATTTGAAACAGCAAGTATTTTTTGAAAGAAATGCAAAGCCCCTGGATTACAATTCCCATCAACATAATAAGGAAATGTTTTTTAGGAAGGAATTTGGCATGTTAAATAAATATTCATTTTGGGCCCATGTAAAATGCTCAGTGAGTTTAATTTGTTTACAATTTATCGACATTGCAACACATTATGCATCCATTGTTTTTCCATTTTTTCAATTCTTGCAGGATTATTTAAGGCTAGCGAAACGTCTGTTTCTTGCTTTCAGATCAAATGGGATTGCAGGGACTTGAAGCCCAGTGCAGTTATCAACTTCCTCTACGAACTTTGTAAACAGCACCCTTGCCTCAATCTCACCAAAGATTGCTCTCAGGATGCGAGCCTCACTAGAGTCTAAGGCCTGTACTCTTTGCATCAACAATACACCGCATCAGTTTCTCTGCTGGTCCGTGCAGAACACAAATGAGGCAATTCATTTACAGGGAAAATACACACAGCCTGTTTTTTTATTTATTTTGTTTTGTTTTGGGAGAGGGGGGGGAGATTCCACGCAACATTTGTTAGTGGGTTTCCTGCATTGTGAATTGTGTTCCTTTTGCTTTTGTTGGTTGGAAGAAAAGGTTAGAAAAATGTAAACACCTCTGCTTAAAAAAAGAAGAATTAAATAAACACCACAAAGACAAATTAATCAAGAAAAAGTGGATCCTTTGAGACATCCACTGTTCAAATGATGTGTAATTCTGGATAGGTGATGTTAACTCTGTCTGTGGGAGCTTCTGCACTTTCTCTGACAGGACCTTAACCATAGCTATACCCTCCTCCCAAAACAATATCCTAATGACTCAGGAAGTATTAATAGAACTATTTTTCTCCTTTTAAAAAAAAAACGTACTTATACTGTGGTGGCTGAAGAAATGAAGATTTTTCAGAGGGTCGAAATGATTTTTGGTCATTACTTTTAGGAAAAGAATTACATGAACCTGGACCTTAAGAAGATTAAATTAATTTATTCTTTGTCACTTAATTATATTTACTTATCGTGCAGTTCATCTGAATGCTCTCTCGATGTATTCTGTTTACATTTCTTTTTCTGTGTGTTGCTGTTGTCTTTTAGCTTTTAGTAAGATTGTAGAAGAAGTTTTTCTTCACAGGTGTTTACCATCCTTATTTTGTGTAGATAATTATCATGTTTAAAAGATGTCTCCTGGAGACAGTTCTTTTAAGTGGAACTGGTGGCTGGTGCATTTATTTATTCAGAAGTGAGATTCTCATCATTCTTGCTCGCCACCATCAGTATTCCAGTGTGCAGCTTTGAGTGCAGAGCAAGCGACGATGGGAGCAAAAACAGAATGATAAACAATTTAATCTCACCTTTAATCATGCTAGAGCAGAGTGGTAAGTGAATCACATGAGAGAGATGCTAAGATATTACAAGTGTGCTTAAAAGAGCATGGTTACTGTTTGTCATTTCCTCCTGGAATTACAACACACATAATTTAGCACCAACAGAATCCTGTTCTTTCAAGTATAAATCAATTCATCATGAAACAGCTGATGCAATCCCTGTGTTTTTACTATCAAAAACAGCGGCAGGAACTGTAGTTCAAATGCCAGGTCAAGAGCTGAGGTCTTATTTGTGAAAGTTATCCATGACAGAGTTGTTAGGTTTAAGAAGAACAAGGCAGCCGGGGCCTCACATTACAATTTGGCCTATTTATTATGGATATGAACCACCCTCTCATTCAGAGTTCAGATCATATTAAATGGTATGACTGTGACAATGCAGACACAATCGTCAATAGCAGCTCTTTCCTGAGGTTTCAACATAGACTGAATGATAATTAGTTTCCCTTTGTTGTCCTTATCTCTTACCGGCAGAAATGGCCAATTTATGCAGGCTGCACCTCAGCCAGCCAAAGTTGATGCTCCCCAGAGGAGGAAAGCAGCCATGTTTCAGACAATGAAAATGAACTCAGGAGCAACTCAAAGTTGATTTAGATCCTGGGCAGCATGGGATGAAGTGAGGAGGCAGGCCACAGCGATCTTGCCCTGATGTTGACTCTGCTTCCTCTCGGAATTACTCTCATAGGTTACCTGCATCACCGAAGGGGCCCACATGCGTCACTAAGATCTGGCCAAGAGAGAATCAAAATGCAAATGCCATATTGTTGAAATGCTGAGTGAACTAAATGTCAGTCCAGCTTTCCTTATGAGATATGAGATTGATGTGGATAAGTTATTGAAGTGAGAAGTGACAGATACATAAGGCAGGTTATTCCAACAACTGTGATATTTGAGCTGTGAAATAAGCCTTGTTTCATTCAGTGGAATGAGTTGTTGTCTATTTTCTAAAGAGAGAATAATGAAAAGCAGTAAGTCAGTCTTCTTATTGAATTTCCACCCAAAAAATTAAAACAAGGAACAATACAAGAGACACAAATTGTTTATGAATGTCATTTCAATCACTAATAAGAATCGTTGCCTCTGAATATCATATCTGAAGAACTTAAACAGTACTCTGTCATTCCCTCGACAATTTGTCAGCTTTATTTGACATTTTTCCGCACAACGCTGGCCATCTGTTCCACTTCTATCAAAAAATGACCACTTGTCAAGTCCTTGCTGCTTCTACTAAATCCCAGCCAAACACATTTCATCGATCTATCTATAATCCCCAGTTCACATCCACATGTATTAGGGGCACCATCCAGCAGCACGTTTTCCCTTCGATGCTGCTGCTCTGTGCGCGCACATCAGTAAATGAATCACGTAGCACTAGAACAGCCCTTCTTCATGCGATCTTACCAGACCTATTGGAGAAACCTCCCCGAAGGCAATTTCTGTCACTGCTCACTCATTTGCTGGAAGACGATCAGAAACTATGTTAAATGCGCCAAGAAATGGACCGGAGTCTGTTATAAAGGCGTCGAGAGGTTTCCGGTCAGATCGGCTCAGTGTGAAGGGAGCAGGTTTCAACAGTTGACGCGGAGAGAACTGAGCGCAGGAGAAGCGATTCATTTTGATTATCTGAAATCTTCCAGCACCTCCGCTTTTTTTCCGCTTTTGGTGTTTTTTTTATCAAAACGTTCACGGAGATAGCGCAAAGGAGGATTGTCCGAATGAAGGATGGAGGTGCACTGGGTCCAATTGGACTGGATTATGGGATTACTGGACTGATTATAGGACAATCATCGGGCAAAAGTCGCAGCCGTGCCGTAGATGCTCTTGAATGACGGGAATACAAAAGGTTGGACAAGAGTATCGGCTCTGCATCTTGCTTTTATTCTACTTTGTGGCATGGAAAGGTGCCTGTGCCTCCCCAACAGAACGCATATGCAACAGTGTGCCGCACAGGGAAAAAAAGTAAATGCGTTGTGAATGGCAACATCGGGCAATGCTGCATTTTGAATGGCCATGTCAGTATTTGCAGTAGCCTAGGTGTAGATGTCGCATGAGGGCAATGCGCTTTTGTAAGCCACGGTGTAACCTTCACCACAGAGATCCAAACGCTTTAACCTTGGATGCGGTAGGGAATATTAATACTTTATAGTCATCGATTATTCATCAAGTCCCTTGTTTGAAGAAAAAACAAGAAAAACAAAGGAAAAGCTATTCTCGCGCGCTATGTTGGATTTGATATTTAATTCATATATCAGGTGTCGTCGGGCGGTCATCTTTGTTTACAGAAAGAGTTCATCATAGCCACACGGCGTGTGAAAAAGGTTAAGGTGCCTATTAAGAGGAGACAACGCTTCACAAATCGGTTTAATACCTAATTAGTGTGAGATCAGCGTCGACCACATGCCCGGTGAGGTTTTAGGTTTTAGCACTTTAGGTTTGCTGTAATCAACAGGTTGAAAGTCAACGAGCTTTTTTTTTCTCTGCTTGCCACTACTGCATATCTAGTTGAAGGGATGCGTCTCTCTGTTCCCATCTTCTTTCTGTTCTGGGTTAAAGCCCTGACATTGAAAAATCTAAATTATTCTGTCCCGGAGGAGCAAGGACCTGGAACAGTTATAGGGAACATAGCAAAGGATGCCGGATATGGGGTCATTGAGAGAGGGAAAAAATCAAACTTTAGAGTACTAGAGAATTCTGCACCTCATCTGGTGGATGTTGACCCCGAGAGTGGACTAATTTTTACCAAGCAAAGGATTGACAGGGAGACGCTATGCAGGCGCAACCCAAAGTGCCAGCTCTCTATGGAGGTGTTTGCCAATGACAAAGAAATTTGCATGGTCAAGATTGACATACAGGACATAAATGACAACTCACCCAGTTTTCCCTCAGATCATGTGAACATCGATATTTCAGAAAATGCTGCTGCTGGTACTCGCTTCCCTCTGACTATTGCACATGACTCTGATTCGGGGGAAAATGGGATAAAGACCTATCAGGTCACAAGAGATGACTACAATACCTTCTCTTTGGATTTAAAAGTGAGGGGTGATGGGACTATATATCCAGAGCTTGTGGTTCAGAGACCTCTGGACAGGGAGGATCAGAGTCATCACACCCTTCTTCTCACTGCAATTGATGGAGGGGAGTATCCGAGATCAGGCTCCATGCAGATCAACATCAGAGTGACTGATTCAAATGACAATAGCCCAGTTTTTGAAAAATCTTCCTATGTGTTAGAGATTCCCGAAAACTCACCCCTTGGAAAAGTACTTATAGATCTGAATGCCACTGACCAAGATGAAGGAAGCAACGGGCAGGTGGTGTACTCATTCACTGGATACGCATCTGAGCGAATACAAGATCTGTTCTCGATAGATCCCAACACTGGCATCATCAAGGTCCAGGGAGATATTGACTTTGAGGAGAATCCAATCATAGAGTTTGATGTGCAGGCTAAAGATCTTGGGCCCAACCCGATACCAGGCCACTGTAAAATTACTGTCAAAGTGCTTGACAAAAATGATAACTCACCAATAATAAGTTTTGTCTCTGTTCGGCAGGGAGCCATAAGTGAGGCGGCTCCCCCAGAGTCTCTCATAGCACTGGTCAGAGTAACAGATAAAGACGCTGGCCGTAATGGACAACTTCAGTGCCGGGTACTGGGAAATGTACCTTTCAGACTGCAGGAAAACAATGACAACTTTTACACCCTGCTCACAGACAGACCTCTGGATAGGGAGACGAAAGACGAATACAATGTCACAATCGTGGCAAGAGACAATGGAATCCCATCTTTGAACAACACGAGGTCTTTCACTGTGAAAATCTTAGATGAGAATGACAATGCACCCCGCTTTACAAAGACACTGTATGTGTTACAGGTGCCTGAGAACAACATCCCAGGGGAGTACTTGGGCTCTGTTTTGGCCCACGACCCAGATGTAGGACGAAATGGAACAGTGTCGTACTCCATTCTGCCGTCACACATAGGCGATGTCTCAGTGTACACCTATGTTTCTGTAAATCCCACTAACGGAGCCATATATGCCTCACGCTCTTTCAATTATGAGCAAACTAAATCCTTTGAGTTCAAAGTTCAGGCTAAAGATGGTGGCTCGCCACACATGGAAAGCACTTCTATCGTCAGGGTCAATGTCCTTGATGTTAATGACAATCTGCCAGTTATTATATTACCCCTTCTTCAAAATGATACAGCTGAAATCCCAGTGCCTAGAAATGTGGGTATTGGATACATTGTAGCTACAGTTAAAGCAGTGGACCATGACCATGGGGAGAGTGGCCATTTAACCTATGAGATCACAGAGGGAAATGAAAACCACCTGTTTGAGATGGATCCAGTAGGAGGAGAGGTCAGAACTGCCCATGCTCTTTGGGAAGAGATTGCCCCAGTGGTTGAGCTGGTGGTGAAGGTAACTGACCATGGCAAGCCCCCCTTATCTGCCGTGGCTAAGCTGATCATTAAGGCAAACACAGAGACGGCAGCAGGAGGGGGTTCCAGTGCGAGTGGGGAACAGCAGCACTGGGATGTGTCCCTGCCCCTCATAGTTACCCTCTGCATTATCTCTGTCATGCTCTTAGCTGTCATGACTGCCATTGCTGTCAAGTCCAAGCATCAAGATAAGGAGACTGGGAATTATAACTGCCGCATGGCTGAGTACTCCAATCCTCCAATGGGGAAGGGAAAAAAGAAAAGGATCAACAAGAGTGACATCATGCTGGTGCAGAGTGAGATGGAAGAGAGAGATTCTGCGAGCCGGATGAACGTGGTGAGCAGCCCTTCTCTCATCACCTCACCAATATGTTTCGACTACCAGAGCCCGCTCCCACTAACGCTGCCCAGGTCAGAGGTCATGTATCTGAAAACTACCCCCAACAGCCTGACCGTCCCCAGGTCAGGTTGCCACTCCAGTTTCGCTGGGCTCAGCACAGACACTACAGTGAATAGGATGTCAGTCATACAGGTAAGAAGGATACTGCACTTTATTCTTCATCTGTGCTTTATTGTCACTTATCTTCACCCACTGCTTTACCATGCAAAGCTGAGCAGAGAAATGTGGCTGTGTGAAAAAAAGAGAAACATCATTATTCTCACTTTTTCCTGTTCTTTTCATGAGACTGCAGTATATTGTCTGCATGTAAATCATGATATGGCAACACTGTGCTTGACGGGAACCGTGTTTCCTTTTAAAGCGATCCGTCTCTTTTTCTTCTGTTTGCATTTGAGAATGATTCTCAAATTGCTCCGTTCTAAATCTTCCCTTGCAAAATGGCACATTCGATCCTCTTAAGCTGACTTCTCCCAGTTAGACATGGAAACAGTGTGAGTCTTGAACAAGGCTGTTGTGACCCTGCCAGATTCACTGCTATGGAGTGAAAACAAAACAGTGCCTGAAATGTGGGATTGGACAGGTGTTTGAGCAGCTTGTCCGATCACATTACAGCACCAATGTGCACCAGACAGCGAGATGCACACAGCATAACCTTACAATCGCATTTTTTGCTCCACCACAAATATGGGCCAGATCCACCCATCCATATCCAAATCTGGCACGATAGGGCCATTATTAGGTCCCAGCATTGCCTTGCCGAGATGGCAGGGCTGGATGAAGGAGCCAGCTAACATGCTAATTTGACAGCATGAGCTTGTAGTGCTATTTAGCACAACAGAATTATCCAATGTAAATGATGTAAATATCTAGGACAGACTTGCAGACAGTCCCATTTGGAGATGATAACACAGATGACAAGGCCTGGCACTGTCACCAGTCACTAGGGTATGTGGGTGTGATCAACACAAACACATTACTTCCAAGATAGAGGGAAAAGGATGCTGATGACAGTGGCTAACGCTTAACTCTTTGAATTGCCAAGGACAACACATATGGTCACAATGGATATTTGCTCCTATTGTTCGGTCTTTACTGGCAGATGCCCTGGGAATGTTTATTGATATAATTCATGTGCTATAATAACAAATTGAAGTCTGAAGCTCTAATATGAGCATTTTTTTCACTGTCTGATTCTCCTGTTACTTTTGGCTTTTGTCAAGAATTTTAACATGGTCGGTCGGTGCATAATGTTGTTTTCCCTTTATTTTTCAGACTGAAAATTTCTCCTCAGAGCCCAATTATGCTGGCAGCAGGCAGCCATTTGTTCAAAGGTAAGAGCAGTATCAAAATGCCTTCTGACCGGTGCTCTTTGCTTCTTCATCTGTGTATCATGCCGGCCGACTCTGACTACCAAAGGGGAAGGTTCGCTCGCAAAACTGATGGTAAAGTTATGTTTAATTTTTCCTTCCCTTTTTTTTTTCTGCTGCAGCTCAACATTTAAGGATGCAGAACGAGCAAGCCTCAGAGACAGTGGCCATGGTGATAGTGACCAGGCTGATAGTGACCAGGATACTAATAAAGCCTCACACTGCGACACATCTGCCAGGGAGGCCCTCAAGATGAAAGCAGCAGCAGTTAATGGCCAGCCTTTTGAGAAGGGTGAGTGGACATCTTGAAGATGTCTAACTGACTCTTGTACCAGATATTGTTTCTATTTTATGTACTGAGAACGTGCCCACAGCTCGCTGGTGTTTAAGTGGAGGTCTGCCAGCTCATGGGTAGAGCCAGGGCTGACACTTCTTCCATCAATATTATTAGAAGCAGTAGCTGCAGCAGGTTACTTTGTTCCACTTTACATTGCAGACAGCCTGAGCTGTGTTTCAAAGATAACATGAAGGCACCGGTGTGAAAGGTAGATGGTAGTTTAAAAGGATAAAAGTGTCCATCGGCTGAAGGTGGAATTTTCAAACATCTTCTGTCTGGTTTAACCATCAAACGGACTCATATACATAGAAAGTGTCCCTCAGCCGGTGTCTCTTTTGATCGTGGTATTAGCTGAACATAAATTTGTCCCACGCCTGTCTCAAGTAACACGACACAGGCAAGTGAGCATGATCGACATTTACAGTGCAACATGACAGATATTTCTGGTGCAACATGACAGCGTTTACACCCTTTGCTTGGTAGGACTTCTCAGTTATTGGTTTTGCCCGAGTTGTGCTGTTTGGAGAAAAGCAAGCTTTACAACTGAAAATAGAAATGTTGCATTTAATTTCACAAATCTGAAACGATACGCACAGCCAGGAGAATAATCACAGATGACTGTCAATCTGTTGCTACCTGGCTGACCTCGAAGAGCCTGATATATTTAGCTATTGTGGATATAAACTGAAGACATGAAAGCATCTCTCACTGGTGAGATAAAAGATAATGGGGGACTTGGGTGAAGTGGTGATGTTTTTCATTTCCTCATCCGTGCCTTGAAGAGAAAGGCTGTGGTCATCATGTCCCTATGCAGCACTTTCCACACCATTTACATTGCTATGAACTGTTTGTTTGCAGCATGCTCAGGAGGGCAGAGATGGAAACACTCTTGTGGTTGCCAGAAGGATGTGCGAATCTCTCTCTATCTATCTCACATTTATATATGTGTTAGTGTGTGCTTGTGTGTGTGCTGTGAGGAATTACGGCAGACCAAACTTGACTCTGTGGGAGGTGTAAATTCAATCAAATTTTTTTTTTCTTTTTTGTGCACTGCCTTTCAGAATCTGATTCAACACAAGTTCTAATGCCAGTCACATGGAGAGATATTGAAAGAAATGTTTTGTACATGCAAAACTAGTGTGGGGCTGCTGCATGCCTGACTGCAATGTCAGTTAATTTATAGAGCTGCTTTTGTAAGATAAGAGAAATGCAATCAAGTGGAGTATTGCTTTTAATAATGGTGTGTTTGCTCATGTCTTTCCTGTTTGTGTGTGAGAAGTGCTGTAAAAAAACTAAATTAATGATTTGATTAAACTGAGCTCACTCTGATGGGGTTGGTCAGTTGGACATTAAATGGTGTCAGTGTCTGCTGGCTACAAGATGGAAGGCCTCCATTATGCATTTTGCCTCAGACTTAATCACGGAAAAACATCACCAACCAACCCACACACTTATTCAGTCCTTCATCCACACAAACACAAAAACAGGTACATTTATTGAACAACAAAGCCACCGTTTTGCAGATTTAGACAAGATAGCGCTATTATCCAAAATGGAGACACCACAGAATTTTTGTTCCAAATGCACCAACACAAAGGCTTGCAGGTTAAGTAGTGTTGCTTTTATGTCTTTACCTTTACCATCCCTCTAGTCTCTTGGCTGCTTTGATACAGGTAATATATGCACCTGTGCAGCTTCCACTATCATGCACTCTGAATATTTATTCATTCTCACAGACACCAGATGCACAACGGGTATGTTGCTAGGTTTCTCTGATTCTATTTATAATGGGCAGGCAGTTTCTTTGTTTTTGTGAACATATTATTTTTCCTTTCTACATTTGCCCATAAGATCACAACTATTTGTCACTTTGTTTGGATTTGGCTATCTGACTAAATTTTATTCAGTGATGAAATGTAAAATGAAAATGGAACGCTAATGACAGGCAGGACAGATGAAAGCATTCTCTCTTCCTCATGTGTCTTGCACAGCTTTTTTGCTTTTAAATTATATCAGTTTTCCCAGCTACTGACTGTATAGCTATGTATTTTTTCATGTCAGTACATCAGTCTTATTTACATATTGTATGATTTGGAAAAGCTGTAGTAATCACCAAGGCAAATTTTATTGTGAGGATAAAAGCTTGTGTAAAATACAAGACAGTAAAAACATGTAAAAAAGCATAAATGTACAAGAATTCAGAAGGTCATCATATTTAGGTTGGTATTTAACCTAAAAGATGACGATGTAGAAAGTATTCCAAGTGTTTCAATTCTTGGATTAACTGTCATATAACAACTACCATACAGAATGCCTCTTCAATGGTAGAACTGGAGATATTTTATATTACTCAATGCAAAATTAGGAATATAGAGTAAAGTACTCTGTCAGTTTGCATTAGATTTGATGTAAATATGCAGACACAGCCTTTCAATTACCTCTGCTTGAGTAGTAGGACAAACTAGCGTGGATGCCAATAATACCTCTCTCAGCTGTTGCTGTAGCCTCTAAGAACATACATCCCTTTGCATCAACATCAGCTGTGAGCTCCTTTGCTGTTAGGTACCATGGAAATGAATTCAGCATCTGCCTGCTTCTCCCTGCTTATGCTTATTGTGCTGGCCTTGTGCACATGTGCTTAGAGGATATTCTACTTGAAGAAAGACTAAGAATCCCAAATGGATGTGGCACAGTGTTGTGCGTACACAGGATCTGTGTTGTGGTTTGGTCCAATCATAGCCTGCATTAAGGTCTGTTCTCCTTTGTAAAATTAATTACAATTCAATTGGATGTTTTGAAGCCATGCAAAAAATTGCCAGAATAATGTGCACTCACAGTAATACAATATGAGTTCACATAATTTGTAACGTGAACCTGATTTATACTTGTGCCTCGATAAATTATGTTTGTTTGGCAAATCTTAGGGTAAAGATGACTTTAGCTTTTAATACCGAACATTTAGCTGTGATGAATAAGAGACAATTAGCGTTTCTTGCAATGCTGATGTTTCGCTGATGTGGTTAGCAAGCAATTATTAACAGGCCATAACCTCCTCAAATTTAATGATATCCAAGTTGTTATGTTGGCTACGTTTGCCCAGTTAAATCTTTGAAAAAAATTTTTGGGCAAATTACCATTTAAAAAAAAAGAGAAACACATTGTTATTAGAAAACCATCTAAATAATCTAAAAGCATTGCACTATAACATCCTAATAGTAATTCAAGTTAAAATGTTTGGATCCTTTAAATTCAGCTTTGTCCCCACTGATATCCAATTAGTCATTTCACTAACAATTGGCATAACATAGTATCATTTACACAAATTAAAGACAATTCAGATGTTTAAAGCTTTGTATGAAGTTGGTATTGTTTGAGACAGTGTCATCCTTTTAAATACATTTCCCCAGGGTAGGCAACCATGCCTTCCAAAACTGGTGATAATCATATTTGTAGAATATGGGATCTCCCATGGTTGAAAACTCAACGATACATGAGAAAGAAATATGCTGATGATAGTGATGGTCTCTGTTGTATTATATAGAGAGAATGTTTAAATGTCCACAACCAGATCTTTGTTTTTTTTATCCCAACTGAGAAATATTCATATTTCTGCTCTAATACAACCAGAAAGTGACAAAAATGTTGCACTGAAAGTTTTGTCTTGTTGGTCAAAGAACACAATAGAATGTAAACAATGGCTTCAAGGAGTCACCTAGTAAACTTTGATTGTTTGCCAGTCCCAACTGCATGGAGAATATAAATGTATGCATGCCACTGGGGTATGTCTTCTTAATCGTCAGCCTAGCCTCAAAACATGCAGCGTTTAATTATTTATTTTACTGGAATTAGAGTTAGTAATTAGTCATTTACTTGCAGAAAAACACTTAAATACGGTTTGACACAAGTGTTTGAGACAATAAACCCAGAGCGGTGTTAAGGTAATAAATGGAAAGAAAATACTTTCTACAGATTGACTCCATCTCACCTCAGGAGTCACTGTCCACAGAGGGACGTCCACAAGCACCTTCCAGCTGGTGTTCAACTCCAATAAACGACAACTGCTTGGTATCTTATTTTATCTTGAGACCATTTTTCTGGTGTTTGGAGATACTATTATTTCATTTTCTTTTTGTTTTTTACTGCAAAAACTTGTATCGTGTCATTAGATGGCCATATTTAATGGGAACCCGATGGTGTGATTGTGGCTTTGTACAAAACACAGCCTTCGAAAACGATGCACTCTGCTCATAAAATGTTGTTTGTGACACAGCAGACATCTAATTCTTTTGGCTGGGAAACATAGTGATTACATGTGTCCCATGGTTACTCGAAATGTTACATGACGGTGCTTTATTGTTCCTACTGGGCTGCCATGGTGAACGCTTAAGAATAACTGATTACAAAACCCAGAGAAAAACTACTTTGTGAATGTTTACATATTGTTTATTCAAGACAAATCAAATTAAAAGGAGTTCAGTCAGAAAGGTCCAGATGTGGAAATCACAACTTATTCAAAGTGATGAAAAAGGGAAATCCCTAAGCTTGCAATACTATAAGGTCTTTGTGCGGAAAACATCTATCAGAAGAGAAGGAGCCCACCTACATGGTCAGAGTGTCAACATTATCTCCTCTTAGGAGGAAACAGCATATAAAGTACCACTGATTAACTCAAATCTATTGACTATGCATATACTGGAAAAATAAACCATGTCCTAAAGAAATGACTGTAACCTATGTGACATTTGAATGTTTTTCAGAGAAAAAGGGACAATGTTCTTTAACATCGCAATGGACCAGCAGTTCCAATGTAAAATTAACAACACAATTTACCTCCGTCCAGTCATAGCATAATTAACTGCTTCATGGTTTCCTGTGGCTATGAGTGGGTGCATTTGTGTAGGTGTTAATAGACTTGAGTAGCAATAGTCATGCCATGTATTTGCAAATGAACTTGCATGTTTGGTACGTTGATGCTGACTTACACTTCTCTTGGGAGCTGTAACACAGAAGAGGCTTCTGTTTTGTTCCTCCTGTTTTGTGTATCCTCCAGCAAACTGGTTGAGGCTTGTGTATAAATAAGGTTGAGCTGCCTTTGAACAGAGGGATCTGAACACCTTTTCTAGGAAGAGACCCGTCATGTGTTGCCTAATCTTGTTCGAAGCTGATTTTACTGATCATCATCAGAGCCAAGTTTCAAAATGAGATCAAATGAACCAATCAGCTAGTCACTTGCTCATGGACTTTGATATCATGGAATGACACGAGAGCAAGAGAGAGATGGTTTGATCAGAGACGACTCAAACAATGAATGAAATAGTAAATTATTTCTATTAAAAATGGTTTGATGTAGTTAAATTTCCTCCTATTGCTGGAGAGGGAGATTCATGAAAGTGGAAGTGACTTTTAATTCAAGATCGATATGAGAATATTTACATTTGTCTGATATTTTGCTACTAAATGTCTCTTGTGGGGCAATAAATGTAGTCTAAAACACTGTAGCAGATCTGTTTTTTTAAAACAAAAATATACCTTAAAGATATCCATGATCAAATCTGACTTTCATGTTTAAGAAATTAACCAAAACAATTTTTCCTACCAGTTTACATTGTACTACATGCCTTTACATACAAAACACCTGGATCCATTACTGGAAATAATTCTGATTACTGAGTGAAATGACCATGGCAGAAAGGACACCTTTCATAATACAACCCCGTGAAAATGAGCTCTTTGTGTGTCCTGCCTCCTTTTATGCTTTTTTTCCCCCTTTTTGGTTTAGATGCAGTGTGAAAATTACAGCACGGTGTTATGATGCACCCATTTCTCTTCTCACTACAAATTGCATGCATACACATGTATTTTGAGCAGTTGAGTAATAATCAAGTGGATACTGCTGTTATGGAATAATTAGACTACTTCTATCACCCCTGTGGTCATGACGAACTAATGTGTGACTGCACTTGTGACACAAACTATAACCTTTTGGTGATATTATCAATATAAACAATATTCTCAATTTGCCATGACTTTCTTTTTTTTTTCTTGGCAAAAAATACCTCATGCTTATCGTGTGATGGAAAGCTTCCAAAACAATTGGGTTCACTTTAAAAAATGGTCAATAAAGTAAGCGTTCCTCTACAGAAGCGGCAGACTCCTTTTAAACTAAGTACAAATGTATTGCATGTAAAACCAAGTAAAGTTTATAGATATAAAGATATCATCACAATGTCATTTTAATTAGAGATTTTATTCTAGTTTAAATTTGGCAACTTTCCCTGGGGCCCATGCTTCATGCCAAAAGTCATTTGGGAAAGGATGCCAGCCCTAAGACTCAGTAAAGGGTAAAAAATGGAGGAGGGTTCATTAAATGAATAGTTGATTGAAATGAACTGATGGATAGACGGTTGAGTTCAACTATTTCATAAAACACATGACACAATGCCATTGTGTGATTTGGTCAAATCAAGAAAAATGCGTGTGCACACACAGGGAATTAAATTGGGTGGGCAGGAAAATATAAAAGAAATAAATGATGAGAAAAAAAGGCAGGAAAGAGGTATCCACACAAAATGGAAATGAAGCAACATCACAAAGACAGTGATGGGAATGAGCTATTAGCTTTACATTTATATGTGTGTGTATATATATATGTACATAAATGAAATGCTTCGCCTTATCCATTGTTCCTTTTGATATTTTATGATTTTGCAACCAGTACAATAAGTGCCCTAGCTGCAATAAAGTAGAGAATGAATGAATGGTTATTTAATCTTGTTATTCAACTGGTTTAAAAGTTATTTGGAAGTCGGAGACATCAATCTCCTTGAGGATTAGAAAGATCTCTCTCTTTAAATAATTTCAGACGGCTATGTATTTTACATTGATCAGGAAATCCATAACAAAATTATCCTTCATGTTTGCATCTTAGTGCCAGACTGGCTGAAAAGCTGTTCATATTTCTAAGTTTTCTATGTCACCAAGACCCATACTCCTGCTCATGTACCTCTCTTATAGGGCGGTGAATCATCAGGTAATAACAAGGACCACTCTGTAATTGAAATCAGTAAAAAGAGGATATAGGCCTTTGGTCACCTCTGACGCTAACAGTTGGTTGCCAGCATACAAAACCAGATTTGTATAAGACGTTGACATTTAATGTGTTAAGTCATTGTTTGGTGTTTTATGCCAGTTTAGCAGTCCTTTTATATCTTAGCATGTGTGGGTTGAAAATGGAAGCAAGGTTTTCAAACATATAAACATATACTGGATTTATAGAGACAACCACTGATGAATCACAAAATATATATATAAATTTAAATTGAGTGAAATAAACTTTGAATCTGTTTTCTGCACTGTTGGGATTAACCAACCTTACCTTGGTGCATTATTTATTGATGCCACAACACATGTAATTAACTCAAGCTAACAGTTAAAAGTAAAAACTAAACATATCAAATATGCATTCAAGCTGAAAAAAAAAATTAAAATCCCTAAAACTAGAGAAGCACTATTAATTAATGATATATATGACCAATCTGTATGAAAAATATTTTCAAAATTTATTCAGGAAATTCCATTTCCAGATCTGTTAAACCATAGGCATTTCATTCTTGGTGTTTTTGGGATACAGGGAGTTCACTATAGGGGTATATAAAATATATATAAAATGGCACTATGCATCAGGACATTAGGACGAGCTGGTTAGCATGATATGTAGTACACTGAATATTGAATTGTGAATGATTTTAGATGCAACCCAAGTTTTAAGTTTGAACCCCACCCTGTCAAACTTCCCTGACTATACTAAATACATAGTGCACTCAGTGTAGATATTATAAATGAGTCTTATTTGACATATGCACAGTGAATACTGGGAACACAAAAACCCACACAAGGTTAATTTAAAAAAAAAAGAAAAAACAGGAAGTGAGTTCAAGAGAGGAAACACAGAGGGGCACCGAGGATTCTTGGTGGATAAAAGGAGTTAACCAGACGGTACAGCAAAGAGTGTGACACTTTAAATGATGACAGAGAAAACATGGCATCTTGCCTCCAGAATGTCTTGCCTGTTTCTGTTTAGAAATGTTAAAAATAGTCATGTGAATTCCAGGTTAGACTGTCTTTTGAACACAACCACCTTTTGATGGAAATGTAAATGAAAAGCATCACTTCCTCTGCACCAGATGATATTTTTCAGGAAACACCTACGCAGGATGTCGATAATACCAGAGGGGAACGTGTTTCATAATTAGGGCGAGTCACTCTTGATATTTGCCAAACTAAGAAAAACACATCTTAGATGTTATTGCCTATCGCCACTTCGAAGTTACACCGTTAGCATTTTCATATTGAAAGAAAAGATACAAGATTTTGAAAATAACCAAAGAAAAAACTTAAACTTCAATGTTGTAATAGGCAGCTCGTTGCTCATTTATCCTGCAGTTTGTGTGATGTACAAAACAACTTGTCAAAAAAAGACGGAGCCGTTAGGAGGACTAAAAATAATGCTAGGATGTGTGCTGGTTTGCTGTGTTTTAGTCCGGCGGCTCATCCTTCAAAATGTCATCTGCATTTTTTCTCGAGGTTGTTTATACTTACCCCAGCAGGCTCCAATAACAAATGTTTAACTGTTTTTGCAGAGCAAGACAAATCAGTCCACTGCACCGATGAATGTCGTGCACTGGGACATTCTGACAGATGCTGGATGCCAAAGTTACGGGTAGGAAGCCAAGCAGACAGCGCAGATAATCGTACCAACCTTTTCATCCCTGTGGGAATGGGTGCCATGGTAGAGACAGAGATTTATGGCACCATCAACTGCAACAGCAGAAAAACCCTCAGCACGTTTGGAAAAGAACAGCGGGACAGCACGATCCTCGTGGCAAACGTGAAACCTTACTTAAAATCGCAGCGTGCACTAAGCCCACCACTACAAGAGAGTCCATCTTCGTCCAGCAGTCCCACCAAGAGTAGTAAGCCCCAGGACTTGGCCAGCCCAGAGTCCAAAGAAGAGAGGGACGGTGGGTCCGACAGCAGTGCCTACGGCCCTCCAGATGGCCAGTGCTCCCCACTGCACACTGAGTTGGAGGAGCCCTCCTATCTCACCTGCGAGCTCAGGCCTAAGTCTCTGTCAAGCAGTCTCATTCACAGCTCTGTCATCAGTCAGGAGTGCGGGGGGTCGGAATGTGCTCCCGACCCAAGGGCCTCTGGTAACTGACAGGTGAGGCGATCGCGCCCTCTCTTCTCGCTTGCCAGCGGTGTGATGGTGATGATGATGATGTTGGAGATTGATGATGAAGAGGTGATTTGTTTTGATCCACTGAGGTGTTCTTACACGCATTGTATAACCAAAAACCATCCGCTTTGTATGTTTTTCCTTTTTCTCTCTCTCTGTTTCTTTTATTGAGTTTGTGACTTGTTGTGTTTTGGTGATATTTGTCCTTGACTGCTGTGAAGATTTGGGGTGGGAGGGGGGTTGGGGGATCAGTGCTTACCGGACTTCAAAGTGTTTTCATGGTGTACTGTACCTGTCAATCTAGATGTCTGTATTTTACACATTTCAAACTCCAATTTTGTGAGGCTGTTGAGCAAATTGCTACTGTTAACGCTATTGAGTCCTGTCTGCTTTTGTACAGTGAAGCTTTCTGTCTCCATTTAGTGTTTAAGGAACATCTCTTTGAATATCACAGGAAATACATATCAGTGACGTTAAATTCAAAAGTGAAGTGTCTTATGAACTGTTAATGGTGGTGCAACAGGGAATGTCCCTTTTCATAAAAACCATTTGAAGTTCCTATAAAAACAATTTTTTAAGAATGTATTTGTAATTTTATTGTTGTCCTCTGCAGTTTATGTGAAAATAAGCTGAGCTTACACGTGAACGTGGGCTACTGTACTTGTTGTGGACTTTATTAAATTTGTATACACTGTGTGCATGGAAGGCATTTCTTTTTGACTGGTGACAACTTCTAAAGCTGTCATGTCATATGTGAGACACGTGCATTTCTGTCTAAAAGGTGCTTTCACATGTTAATTACAAATAGCACTGGTGACTGCAAATGTGCCAACTTAGCTATACACTGTGTACCAGCACATATTACTTATCAGTATCTTAGCTAGAGCAAGAAACTCAAAATCAGTCATTTTACACCGCTATTTATATTCAATAAAGTCAAATAAAAACGGGCACTGTGAATTAGTGCACCCAACAGAAGATGAGTTTACTTCCTCTGCTCAATGCTTTCATTAAAAGTTTGCATCACTGCGATGGAGATGTTTGTGCTATTTTCAAATGGAGCTACTGGCTGTTAATATTTACAAGGTTTGTTTGAATATGAATGTGTCTGACAAATGATGAGACATGAATCCAGCAGGAAAGAAACCCTTAGAGTTCAGCTGCAACTGGCAGATACAGGCAAGGGCTGCTGTAATTAATTCTTTGATTGTATGGAATGAAATCAAATTGTAATCATACCTTTAGGGGAAGTTGGCAATTGCAGCAGGAAGGACTTAAACAAATGATCAATTAAAGGTTATGGCATGTTATGGCAACGAAAAAAACTATATATTGGGTCAAATTATATGACAAATTTTCACAAATCAAACAAATAAATAATTACTTGCCTTGCTGATAATATAAGGGTTTGCAGTAACACTTTGAGTCCCAATATCTCCATCATTTGTCTCATTAAATTTGCTTTTTGTATGCATTTACCATTCAATCAAATCAAATGCAGATAAAGTAGATCTGGTGACAGACAGGCCAGGGTCAGGAGGCCTATTAGAGCAGCCAAAACTGCAGCAATCCATCCAAATTTGCCCATTTCTGTCCAAACATTACCTGCTTCCCAAACGTGGCTGTTGCTTTTTTTGTTCCAGCAGCGGACAGAGACATCAACGCAGCTGTGATCAGTAATGCTATTTGTAAAGCCCAGAGCATATCCACTACATCTGCTCGTCTCTATGGCCTGTTTTAGTACACACAAAGACGTCTGTTTGGGGATGTCTGTTGAGGCAGATCACTAAACTAAGGAATCCTGGGAATGTAGGGATGTTCTCTATTTTGCCCTCGTAAAACAATCTAACAAAAGCCTCCTGTTTCCTTTCACTCACTTTAGCTTAGCTATTCCATCTAGAGACCCTGACTTTTGTACCCTGGCACAGTGAGCAGTTTTGAGAACGCCTTGTTTTTCATGAGCTCTGGATAACAGAATCCTGTCATCTACTGAAAGCTGACTATAAGTGCGATTCCGTTTCTCCTCGGGGAAAACACATTAATTTGGATTTTGATTTGCATTTGTTTTGGTGCTGATATTGACACAATTCCAGACCTAGATGTCTCATCTCAGCAGGCAGCTCTGATGAGCTCATCTGCATAAGTTGAAATACTCTTTGAGAGGGAGATTGCGTGGGTCACAGCAACTCATCCCGTTGAAATACAGACAGAAACATCACATCATTTTATCTGCATCACTCCCAGGGCTTCAGAACATGAAGACAGGTGCGCAGAATGACAAGTAGGAAGGGTTGAACCATTTGCCATGACTCTTACTCCTCAAGCTATTTACCACTGTACCATTCAGGGATGGAAAACAGGTTAAACTTCAGATTCTGCTACAATTATGCAAAATGATTTGAGCTGAAGCAAACATATTTCCTAATTACCATTATTTTACTGTACGGCAGCCTGACAAAACATACACACACACAATGTAGTTGAGGGAATGTGAATGCAGATTAAGGACTAGCGGAGCCTCCTGGATGAATTTGACTTGTTCCTCAGAATGGTTGCAGTCAAAAAGAAAAAAGAAAGAACGACAGACAATGAAACTGATCTGTGTAATACCTCCATTCTTCTACATTTTACATACACAAATGATCTATTCAGATGAAAATGAAATGAGCACTGTGCCATTCAGTTGTGAAGAATTGACATGCTCACCCGGAGTACTTAAGCTTTTAATTCAATAATTCAATAACACAGGCGATTAAGAGCTTGTCTTCCACCTCCTCTAAATTCTATGGAAGATGGTTCCACTTGGCTGAAAACTGTTGATGAGGAAACAACACAGAACAAAATACATAAACAATACTGAGGGTGCCATTTTCATTTCAGCTGGGGATGACATTGAACACAGCGTGCATGCCCTAAGGGTGATTTTTTTTAATGCAGTTTTAAGATTTATTTTCATGTTTTTCCCAAATGTGGAAAAAAATAAGTGAAAAAGCTGAAACTGAACCCAAATTGAGTAAATTTAAAGGGATTACTTCTTTCAATTATCAATCCGGTTTTAAGAGGGTCTGTGAGTGTAGTCGGTGTCTCACAGTAGACGGAAGGTTGAAGCGTTCTCTGGAGTATTAGGGGGAATTTCTGACGGCGGAGCTAAGAGGTACTCAGAACAGGCCACAGAAGAGCACATTTTACTCTCTCAAACAATTATGGCCTTGAGAATTTAATAGCAGGTTTAGAGAAGTCCATCTAGTGTGAAAGGATTTTTGCACAGTGTTAATTTAGCAACAGACACTTGTTTATTTTCCACACTCTTTTCTCTCGACTGAGGAATATTCATGTTCCAATGCCGCTCATCAAGCTCCAGAAGCTACAGGGAAATCAGAAACATGTCCCGTGAGCCCTCCTACAAGTACAATACAACTCCTGTGCGCATGTTGAGGGGGTGGGGGGTGGGCAGCGTGCGAACAGTAAATTGTCACACCGTCACAACGCTGACATTCGCTGGTCGGGTGACAAACTAAAGCCCTTTCCTTACATGCCATATTAAACATTAATTACCAATCTGTGAAAGGTTAAGGAATCCATTAAATCAGACACTGCCACACTTTCTGTTAAAAATTCACTATGAAAGTGGTGGAAACTTTAAGGGTTCTCACGATAATTATCATTTGCACAAGACTGGACCATATTTGAAGTCTGGCATTAAGTGATGAGGTTTATTAGAGTCAAAATCTTCTTGCCACAACATTCACATTAATGATCCAATCAAACAGCGCTTGGTTTACATGGTGATGGTGGATGGAAGCAGCAGAAAATATGACTCTCATAACATGTTTTACCTTGTTGAATAGCCATTTTGATACTTCTAGAGGTATAATTGTGGCACAATAATGGTGCAGCTGTTATATACTTGAGAGAAACATCACCCTTTACTTCAAATGATCACGCTCTCTCCCAGCTGTAGTGGCTGTTCGTCAGAGGAGAAGATTCAGTCCAGATTCTCATACATTATGATGTTTTGACATAAAAATCTGCCTCAGTCTAACAGACCTGGAGTGTTAAAAAAGACTTTCAGTTTATGGTCAGACAAAGCAGCAGCTTGATTGTTTGTCTTTTGTTCATTTGACTCAGAGCCTGTTTGAATCAGAGGTTCTGAGCCCTGTATGGAAAGTAGACTTAGTTTAAAATGAGTTTTTCTAAAAATCATTATATTTCTCCAATGCAAAAGAAATGTAGTTATCAAATGTATGTATGTATGGCTTTCTCTTGATTTGCAACTCAACTTTCAGGTGTGAATTGTTCCACAATGCGAGAAATTAGCTTTTCTTTAACATTTCACTGTTAGATTGGCTTCCCTCATCAAAATTCCTCCTTGCTTCTCCAAACTGAGAGCACTCTGTCCACTGTAAGCATCAGGTAGGCCGATGACTACTCATAAACACTTCATAAAAAAAGAAAATGTTCCTCCAACAATTTTGTTGTCAACAGTGTGTTAATACTTGTATTACATGAACATTGGACTTAGTTGGAAAACTCGAAAATTCACAAGAAACATTTGAATGTATGAATGTTTTCCATTTCTGTAACCCCCCCTCCCTCCCACACACACGCGCACATAAAAAAGGTTGAATATTTCATGATCCAGACGTGATATTAGAAGAATTTCATAAAAACCATTTTCATGAGTTTGCACATGGATTAAAAGTATAGCCTCAGGAAATTGCTTTCTTGCCAAAAAAACAGTTTTGATGATAAATAGAACAATCACATATGTGCATGTGTGACACAACAGCCAGAAGCTGTGGCTGTTAAGCTTAGCTCAGCACAGTGACACTGAGCACAGAGAAGCCTGGCTCTCCCCCTGCCAGCCATCCCCTCTAGAGCCCAGTAGTTCCTACATTTGTTCTAGTGTGTAGAAATTAGCAATTGCCTATGTTTTCAGTATCTCTGCCTACCTGCACTAACTATGTCATATTTTTCTCACAACACAGCATTCAAAATTCATATTCAAATGCCAAACTTTTGGTTTTGATTGTAGGGGATAACCTAAAGATTGTCTTCATATCCACTTCATATTCAATTCTTCTCTCCACTGCAGACCATACAGTTTGAAAATATTCACTAATATTCTAATCAAAAGCAGAAGACATTTTTTTCTGCATTCCCTTTTAATATGAAGAAGAAAAAAAACAAGGTATTTTGCATTTCATTTTTTGGGTATGTTTAAAAGTTTGGGATTGATGCCAAAACGTTTGTTGTTTTGTGTAAAACAACACATTTTCTCAAACATGATATTGTGAAGGCTGTTCTCCTGAGGCATACATAAGTTACCATAGACACCTCTGTGAAATGTTGCGCATTATGTCACTCAGAGACATTGTAATCGACTCTGTAGGGATTAGTGTTGGTAATGCTTCACGTCTTCTCATATTAGCTACGGCTAAAAAGAAAAAGAAAATAGACCTATTATTTATTCATTTCTTTATTCATCTATTTTTTCTAGTTCAACTAAAACTGACCAAAGGAGATGATTATTCAATCATGATGAAAAAACTCCCTAAAAAAGTCAACAGCAAGCCAAGCTGATTAATGTGTTTTTAAATTTCTACCAAGCAAGCTGACATGGAAATAAATGTGCTTGCCAACTTTCACTATTCAGTAATAATTCCCCTAAATTAGGCTGTGACAATATGCACGTGTTCAGGCAACTGCATTTAGACAATTTTTTTCCCAGAATAACTGACTGGACCAGGGTAGTCAGGGACCTTTCGCAAAAAATACCATTGTTTGAAAATTGTTCTCCCCCGTTTTTTAAAAAGTGTTGCTAAATGTGTTTCGGTTTCCTAAAGACTCTTGAGAATTAACCCTCCTTTTATTGACTCCCTTCTGACATAAAGTTCACGGCCACACAAGCATCCAATTCCAAATGATTGTTAAAAAAGGTATTACTAACAGCATTTTCCACTGGGAGGAGTTCAAACACATATCAATCTGTCAATCATGATTAATGTTTTACACTGGAAAAATATAGAACATGAGGAAGCGATCTGGCAGGACTTCACACAGGTTTCAGTGCATGTTACTGGGTCATGACACACTTTTCTCACTTTGAATTGGGCAAAAATAGTCCTCTCCATGCCTTTTTAGTGACAAAGTGGGCCAATATCTGCATAAAGTGGAAAAGCTAATGCGCTCTGTCATATGCTCAAGAGTCCTGAGTCTAAAAAGCTTCACCCTTTAAGTGCTTTGTCTGCCATCATAAATAAGATGAAAAATAGAGGAAAGAGGCACTAGGCAGAGCCAGACCGAGCATAGAAACAGGCTCAGCCTTTTAGAATCGATAGACAGTTTATTGAATCAATACACAGTTTAGTGTAGCGCAAAACCTGTCTGTCTGACAAAAGTAGTGGATGTTGAATGAGATGGCCGATAAGGTGTCATGCAGGCAAAAGCGAGCCATCCTTGGGCTTCCCAGGCACAGCAAGCCTTTGACGCAGTCAGCTCTTTGACATTGCTCAGGCAAAGGTAAAGGTAGGGACGTCGCAAAGCATGGACGGAGCACGTCGAATGTTAAGCTTCACAGTTTGCTTTTATTGCTGTTAAAGAGCAGATTTCTCATTAGCATTCCGTGTCAGTTACCTCTGCAGTTAATGATGCAGCCACCTTGGCTGGAGGTGGTTTCAAGTTGAGTTAGTTGGAGTTTTTTTAAGGTTTGCATGAGTTTGCATTCCATTAGCACATGTAAGTATGTTGGGCTCTGCCGCACACAGAAAAGTATTTGACTTTTGCAATAATATTTAATGAGTTTTATCACATTCCTGAAAAATAAACACACATTTCTGGAACAGTTAACAGAAATTCACATGAATGCATACAAAGTTAAATTTACAAATAAAATGTTGGAGCATTACACTATTATTTACACAGAATGGAACAGTTATTTTGCTCTGCAAAGCAGCATTCTTGGCTTATCTTTAAGCCTGAATTTAATTGTTTGTGAGGGTAAACACAGAAACACTTCAGAGATATGTATCCCACGTCATTCCACCAGATGAGAAGAACACAGTGAAAAAAATTAAACTGATGACTGCATTTATCATCAAATACATTGCAAGCTAAATTAATTAATCCTGTTTATGCTTACCAAGCTTACATTAGCTATATTAGAGGTCAGAAATGTTTCTAGTTTCCTACCCATTGTTTGTGTCTGTTGAATCCTCCAACCATGTTTTACATAATTATTTAGATTCTTTCAGATTATTTAAACCTAATATCATGAAAATAAAGCATGAATGATTGAGGATGGTTTCAATTTTTTGCAGTAAACCCCTTGAGCTGGAAAAATGTAATAGAAATGAATGCATTTACATTTACAGTGTGATCTGGAGTGATATCTGGGTTTGGATGATATTTTGGATTCATTGTTTGTAGACACATACTTAATTTTGCATCTAGGCTGATTATGTCTATCTGTATCTAATTTCTCATACTATCCGCTGTTGTGAGCTTCACCCAAAGAAAAATGCTCAGAAACCAGCAGGTAAAGTGTAACACATAACAAGAATTATCCAACAATTAAATATTTTCCAGGGTATTGGTTCATGTGATAAACAGTGAATCAGTCATTAACCCTTTTTGTTTTTCCTAATTTTAAAGTCAGCGTACATTATGAAAACAAAGAGCCATCGGGGTTGTGAGGAGGGTACCACAAAGCTACAAAGAAAAGTTTATTATTCTTCTGGAGTTTTATTGGTGTTAAGCCTTTAAACACCTATGGTCCACCCACACAGGTGTTTTCACTTGTTTTAGCAGATTAAACCTGGCCTGAGGACTGTGTGGGTGTGCTCCACAGAGAGCTCCACTGACAGCCCCCTCATACTCCTGTTAGCTTTATTGTATCTGCAAAGGCAGTCAATTTACACCTTTATGATAATTAGTACACAGAGTTTGGGGACCACATGGACTTAGCTTCCAAGCTCTTATTAGATGTGTGATCCACCAGAATAACTAGAAAAAAAGAGATGTGCCTGTTTATAGACTTGTAAAATTCATGCTGAGGATATTAAGTAGGTATGAATATATAAGCACTGGACTTAATTTTAATTGATTTAATGTCTTTAAAAAGATGTCCGACTGATTGAGCTAAATTGAGCTAAATTACTGATATGTCAGTCCTCTGTGGAAAAGATCCCATCGTAAAATAAGCAACTCATTGAATTTAAAATGTTCTTTTAACATTGTACTGTTAGTTTAAAATAGCATCCAAACATTAAATCAATCCCACGTCACCTACCTTAAAAAAATCTGCCTTCATGATTTATCTAAAAATGTTCAGTAATTTCATAATTTGATTTGCTTATTTGTTTCCTCTTTAACATGATTTCCTGTTCCTGTGTATAATAAATGCCTCACCTCACACTTTTTTGGCTGCACTAAAGTGCTCACAGGGTGAGAAAACCTTGTCATATTGATAAATAGTATGTATAGACACACACACACACACATACACATATATATATATATACAGTATATACATATATATGTTTGTGTGTGTGTATAGAGCAGTGTGATCTTGCAACAGTATTGTCACTTGTTGAAGAGCCTGGTATCACACAGTATCAGATAGCATGTTATTTAACACACCAACACATTTTGATATCCCAAAATAGCCTCTCTTTTTGATCTGTTTTCACGTTTCTTTGAAATCCCTCATTGGTCGCACCGTCATCATTCAATAATCGAGCATTTCCAAGACTAACAATATTCATTTATTTGGGTGTTTCACCCTGGGATAGATCAGTCCTCAGGCATTAAAACTATAAAAGCAGCAACCCCCTCCCCCTTTCAATGAGCCAAAGTAGGTTAACCATAACACTGTGGAAGTCGGATAAATATCACAGCATGCCAAGTCTTTAAACATCAAAAAGAAAGCGTTTGTCTGTGTGAACTTTTACAGGCCACTGATCATAGCTCCATACATTGAGCCAAAATTCAGCACGCTCACTTTGTGGGAATGGGATTTTCCACAGAAAAACATGTAGCCACTGACACAGCTCATGCAGTGGTTTGTCATCAGGGATAAACACACGGCAAGGATCAGTGTTATTACAGGGGGATCACATTATTGTGGTATCCGTGATTACGTGTAATCTTGTGACACACTAGGCTCTTGAATTTATGTACATGTATTGATGAATGTTGTCATTCTTTTCACCCTCACTGGCAGCTGTTTGATGATGGAGACTCACAAAGGGAATTCATCAAATACAATACAAAACTGTGAGGCCCTCAGATATGACATGCCTGTCCTATGGTGCTGCTGCTCCACATGCACGGCGCATTTATCGATGTGCAATGAATTCATCATGAATGCTCAGTCAAGGCAAACCATGGCCCAGAGCAGGCTATGGAACCCTCAGAAATGCATGTAAATAGCGTGACCTTAAACCAGGATAAAAATATGATTTGTTTAAAGAAGTGCATGACAAGGTGCCTTGGTACTTGAGTGGATTAGCACAACCCCCTGGGAAATCATCCATTTTCAGCTCTTGCACGGGTTTGAGTCTAATTGCCTGTAATGCTGTGATATCGTTCTTCTCTGTTCTTTTTGGGATCACCTCATCTTGGTTTTCATCTGAATACCAAGGTGATGAAGACAGATGAGGTTTCTGTAAAGGTTTCTCCTTGGTAATGAAATCTTCCATCTTTAACCATCATTTAAGTTGAATTTATTTGGTGTCATTTAAACTTTACAAATAAACATTAGAAAATTCACATTGTTATTCATCACAATATGTAAGAATCACACCCAAAGATAAATAGGGACATTTTATTTAAAATATGTACTGCAACACATCACTAAAAATGACGGTTCCTGTCGTCTCCTGTTACACTGAGGATGTACCTTTGAGGTGCGATGTCTGTTTTAGCCAACGTTAGAATCCAATTGATAACTTTGAATGATGATTGATTGTCATTATTCTGATTAAGGCAACTGTCTCATCAGCTATTTCAAATGTGTGATGGGCTGTGTATTGGGGCATATAAAAACACTTAAAAATTAGCACTGTGCAACAAATATGCTGCTCACATGACTGATATAAGGAGTGATCAGCTGTGATCAACTCTTGGGAAAAAAAAAAGTAAAGGATGATGAGTACACACACATCTCACTTTAATTCCTGAAGACTATTTTGTCTTTAAAAAGGCCACCACCACCTATAGTCATATGCTTGTGGTTGTTACAACATGGTTACTGCTAAACTGGAAAAAAGCAAACAGGAAAAAAGCACCTCATCAATCAAATACTGCTTGTCTTGTTAGAGGGTATTACTTTGACCGCTGTGGCCTTCGCAATTCATAACTTCTGGTATGCCTTTTCTTTTTCAAAACATTGTTCCAATTTGAAATTATTCTTTTCTGAGAGTCCACAAAAATGTTATCTGTCATTATAAGTAGCCTTGGTTAGATCTTCATTTGACAAGCAGTATTCATCAATCTTGAGACCCAACTGCAGATGCCATGTCAAGGGGAAAACAAGTGGGCACACTTCGGCATCATTCTACCTGTTTCAGGAATGCTGCAGCCACATAAGAACATCATCATTTGGTCACAGCAGAGATGACAACACAGAGCTCTGCGATTTTGACACAGCACACTGTTAGAGGTATAGCTGAAACAAGAATGATACTCAATTTAAAAATAATGGTTCGTTAATGACCTGAAGCTGAGGCAAAAAAGAAAAAAGAAAAATTAAAAATAATCCAGAGGTCAATAAGGCATGATGTTCTGACCTCTGTGTCCATTGTGCGACAATGATAATGGTCTATTATCAAAGTAAGTCGCGTCAAGGCTCATTACAGTTAAGGCCAGCTTCAATATTGACCTGAATGCTAAATTTGCTTCAGTAAGACATAATGAAAGCAATAAGGCACAATCAAAGTACTTGCTGACAGACAGCCATAGCATGCCAAATACTGAGGCATCAATCATTCAGAACATCTATTAACAGGAGGGAAAAGGCTGGCTTTGTCATTTCAGGCAATAACTGGAAGTACATTTGTATAAGTAAATGTTTGACTCAGTGGGAGCACGGGGATCAAATCTGTTTGTATTTGAGTCAAAACATTGTTTATGATATTGACCCCAGAGCCAGGACAGCAGTGAGATCCAGCTCCGACCGGTCTGCTTATTCTTCTCCGTCTGGTCGATCTTCCACTGGAATCAGTAAATAAGAAGTTTCTCATTACGTTTTGCAAATAGTTCTTAGTGGAATCATTATTCTGTCAAACTTCCAAAGACTGATCATGTGAGGTCTGCTTACTGTTTACCTAAAGCTTTAGCAAAGACAAAAAAATAGATCGGAAGCAGCTAAATTAAAATGAGTTGGGCTTCAACCAGCATGCTTTGAAAGGCTCAGACTTCGCAGCTATGATGATGCAATTCCTTCTTTTCTAAACCATTCTCATTTTAATTCTCATTGTGATCTGTCTGCAACAAGGACACCACATCTAACCCAGAAAAAAAATGCTAACACTAATTGCTCTAGATATTTTAACCTTGATAAATTAACCATAATCTCTTCAAGGTCAGGAATGTTGCTGATAAAAAAAATACTTGAATGAAAAGCATATCTTAAAACTTCCCTGAGAAATGTGTACGGCTTCACAAACCCTGAACTCCAATCACCAAATCCTGGGAAGGATTTCATGCAATTCGCAAAGGCAAATGCATTCTTTTCACTATTGCCTCTCCTGAAATCGCCACATATGTGGATGAAAATGGCTGCTAAAATGGAGTTTCATCCTGACTTAGATGAGGTTCGGTTCCTTATTTCCTCCCTTTAGAGAGGGTTATGAAACATAACCATCCACCATGACTTTTAAATCCCACAGTCTAGCAATTCTCTGAACCCTCCTGCTTGTCTAAATAAACAAGTTGTGCTACTGATTAAACCCAAGGCGAATGAAATGAATCCATCATTAATTCAATGTTGAATCTATCTAAATCAAATTGAATTGGGAGGCTTGTCAAGGGATGGAAACCACAGCCACGCTAGAGGAAGCAGACCTGTGTCAAGGTTACAGGATTGGTCGACATGCTGTCAGGGTGTTCCGCTGGATATGCACCAAAGGTACAATAAATGAGAATCAGAACATAGTTTGAGCTGCTTTGAAAAAATTGAATGTTTATGAGGAGTTTCCTTTGGGGATTTAGCTCTTGCACCACAGGGAGGAGTGATTGCATGGGCTCTCGTCATTTTTTTCCCCCCAATCCATTTTAAAGACTTCTCTGTCATATGTGATCCTTTCCCTCCATCATCTTGAGAAAGGAGATTAGAGCAGGATCTGAATACTCTGGAGCACTTTTTTCATCTCTTTTTCTCTTCTTATAACCACTTCTCTTTGACCTTGATGCAGATACATTCTCAGGTCATGAAAATGTGAGGCAGAGAAAATGTGAGTTGGTTACAGATGACCACAGCATTGAGATAATTAATGAAGATGAAATGAACACTATGAAGTGACAAGAGTTTTCAAACGGAGTGACTAAGGTGTCATTGTACAGGAAGGACATGTTACATATTTCGGCAAAAAATCCTTTACTAGTGAATAAAAGGAAGTCTGCTGTAGATGTTTTTCACTCAAATCAGAATGATTATATTTAATCGTCAATCTTTTGCCTTTAAAAAATCATCTGAAAAAATCATTCAGTATTAAATTGAATTTTCATGTGAAAGAGCCTTCCGTACAATCATTCAACATGGAGGAGGAGAGGGAAGTGAGGAAAAAAAACTCAAAAGAAAAAACACTTCACAGAAGCATCTAAACTTTTTTTCCCCCTTATGTGTATATGCGATCCTTTTGTTTAAACCATCTTCATGCTGAGTTCCCAAAGCTGCTACATCATGCGCACAATCGCTGGATTTATCAGCTTCTCCATGTTAGAGGTGTTTGGCAGCACAAAGGGCTGTGCTTTTCATGGAGAACCACTGGTTTTAGAGGACCTAATCAACCTCTTTCAGTGAAAAGCCAGACTATACTGCTTTGTGACACAAGACAATCCTTTAACTAACACAATGTGATGATGTTCTAAATACCTGCTTCAATAAGACGCTGTTTACTTGACAAACTTAAGGCGTTACAGTGAAAGGTTTCTTTTTATAGGTTATTTTTAAAACTCTAAATATTTATCAAATATTTTTTAATCTGCATTCATTGGTTAAATTAGCTCATTTGAATATATTTTTATAAATGAATGGTAACATTCAGTCAGACTCCAGGAAGCTTATTGTCATCCCACTGTTATCACTGTAAACCATATGTACCAAAAAATAGAAATCTTACAACAAGGGATTAAAGATTCTAAAATCAGTGAAAGAGCTCCTACATTCAGTCATGCTTCTGCCTGCCTTTAAAAACACTAATCACCTTTATTTGATGCTGTCACACATGCTCAAACATTTTAAAATTACAATTTTGAAGGCTCCAAAAAACATCAGATGCCAACCTTTCATGCAACTATAACATGGTCAAAACACATATAAGTGTAAAAGCAGAAGAGAGTAAATGGTGCCCTTACACTGTGGACGTTCCAACAGTGGAACCAAGTTCAAGTCCAACCTGACATAACACTGAGGAACGCCTATGGTCGATATGAATGGATGAATGTTTAGAAGTATTCATCATGTTGTCCAAAGGGTTTTTGCACAAAACAGCAGGGAATGAAAAACGTGACCGTCTCAGTTTCTGCAGATTTCCTGAGACTCCTGAGACCAAACTTGCCTTATAGTGCATCCAACGTACCGTTATATACTGCTGGAATAGATTAAAGTGGATGCACTATAAAACAATACAGAACTAGTTCAATATCTCCAGCTAATAATTTTTTTTTATATTCTTTATTTTGCACACAGAAGAAACTGCTTGGTCCCAAGGGAAATTATCTGCATTTATTCACATGTCCATAACATTAAAATGCAATTAATTGATCAGCTCTGAGGCCTGTTTTTTCTTAACACCAGTCTCACGATTTATGAGTGAGAGGTATTTGGATGATAGTGGATTAGATGAGGTTCCCAGTATATTTTATGGTGTCAGTTCTTTGCATAACACCACTTAGGTTCTTATACAAATCATAGCTGTGCAATATCTATCTTTGTGAAAGTTTCAGATGATTCAAAATGCTAGATGTCACAATTATAAAAGGTTTTTGGAGGCATAGAGTGTTTTGCAACATTTTATTAGCACTAATTGTAACTAATTATGTGTTATACCATGGACAAACATTATTATTGAATACTCAGGTTTGAGACCACATTGAAAGGAAGTAAAAGAAGGCATCAAGATGAATTTGATATGTGAGCCCCGCCGGAGACTCCAGTACATCTGACAACCACTATAAGATCTTCATCTTTCGGCAGCTTTGCAGAAAAGTCTTCCAACTTTTCCTCAGGAGCCTTTGCTCTGCTGGTTTTGGCTCTACAATATGTTTTCTTTCATTGTCTCTCTGAAAAGCCATAATCTGTTTTCTTGAGTCCAGATCTCTAAGCTCTAACCCTGTCTTTCCCTAATCTTTCAAACACAAAAGTAAAGCAGTGGCTATTTTCTCCCACTTTTAGCAGCTGCTCCTCCCACCTACAGCTCCAGGACCCTCCACTTTGCTATCACCGCGATTTGAAGACCCAAAGTGAGGAGACACAGCACAGCACATGAGAAAATTGACTGTGTCATTGGGAGAAGGTGAATGAAACAACACGGCACCTTCTGAATTAAAGAGACTTCAAAAATAAGATTTTAAAAGCAAATTGTAATGAATGATATTGCATTAAGCTGAAGATAGTCTTCTGAGTGTTGTGATTGTGTGCTTATTAGTTGTCCATTGCTTTTTCGCATAATGGTAAAAATAATTGTTTTGTCAGGACATCAAATGAGAAAACATGCTTGCTCTGGGAGCCTACCTTGATCTGGGAGCCTAATAAGTTGCAGAGAAGTTGAATTCATCACTTAGAGGTGCACACAAACTGAAAAAGTCTCAAACAAAACAAACAATTTCTGATGTATGGTTTTCATCAGATATTTCCTTGTATTGTTGTGAGTTGAACTAAACCGCATGTCACGCTGGATGTTTGCATTTCACAGCCCTTGCAGGGGAAAAAAGAAAAGCCAGGAAACAAAGCAGAATAAATTATATGCTTCCAGCTGGATTTGACTTTATTTATCTGCCATGCTCCTAGTTGAAGTCTTGGAGATTCCCCTGTCAATTCAAGGGAGGACGACTTCCAGAGGAAAGTGTTTTACTTAAATGAAATGCAACTTTAAACGGAGAGTAACTCATTCATGTGTCTAAGAAAATCATGAAATATTAGAGGGAAATGGATTGTTCATGTGTGTGGGAGATGCTGTGTACATACATTTGTACATTTGTTTGACAGAGAAGTTTTATTCATTGGGCAAACTTTATGCTCGGAAAATTATCTCAGTTCAAAATGATTAAAAGGCCAGGTCTCTGTGTGCAACTGCTGTTCCAAAAATAGGCTCTAGTATATACTGTCCTGTCAGTCAAAGAGCCAAGACGTTAACGAGCAACATCAAGAATGTCTCCGCCATGTGACCTTGGTCTTTCCCAACAACCTTTGTTGACAAAGCTGATATGACATTTTGAGTGTCTTGGGTTATTCTTTGAATGAGAGTTCAATCAGCACATCATTAATGGGTTTGGAATGGGGCCAGTCATTCATGACACTGTGCTTTATAGCTTTGCCAGAAATCTCTGTGCTGAAATGAGAAGGTTGTAGATATTTTCTATGGAGCTATTTCCTGACCAGAGGGTGCCTTTGATTAATGGCTTTTTCCCAGCAAAGCCATTTAGGTAATCCAAAAGAATAATCTCCTCTGTCTTTGAAACCTTAAACTGAGCACATTGACCAGGGCTGGCTGTCTCCTCCTTGTCAATTACCAGGCTAATTAGTATTTATGGTTTTTGTCAGCCAAGATGATTTCAGTCATTGTTTTTGTCTGTTTGGTCTTGCATTGAATTTGCATTTCTTGCAATTTTAAGAAACTTAAGAGCCTTTTGGTGCACCTGCAGCACAATAGGCACAATGAGTATGTTCTAGATAGGGCAAAGTCTCCACAGAGGGTGTTTTGCATGATTATATTTATTCAACTCTAGTAGAGGCTTATCCAACAAAAGAAATTCACAGTCATATTGATCACAGGCTCGGTTTTAATAGTCAACAAAATATATTTTTTTATCAAGTGAGGATCATTTTTACACTTGAGATAGCCCCAATGTTGACTGATCCTGATTTGTATGTACTCAGGTTATTATTTTCTGTTTATTGCTCTTGAACTTCCTACCTTCCATCACTCTCCTGACTGCTGTAAAGTTTTATGATTTATAAAAAAAAGTCAGTAAGTAAATATAATTGCTTCCCTTCAAAGCCTGTTGAGTGTTCTCTTGACTCAGATCTAGCAGGCATTGCCTGGGAGACTGAGCTCTGCACCACAAGTGTTAACGCCAATTAAACCCCTGACACCACCCTGTCATTCTCCGCATTCTGTGACATATGAGTGATAACACAGACCCTTACCTAAAGCTCTCATCTGACACACATTAAATGGCACTACAACCTTGCATTTCCTGACATTTTACGGGGAATCGATTGCAATTTAATCAGCGTGAGCATTCTGCTATCAGCCACACTTACAACAGATGCTTTTTTTCTTTTTCTTTTTTTTTCGTTAACTGGACTAAGCGCTTTTTCTTGAAAAAAGATTTACAGCTATTTCAAATTCTGACAACACAAATCTATCATTAAATCAACCATAAAAGAGCTCAAGAAAAGATCACAGCATCAAAGTTGATAATAATAATCACAGATTTGATGTTCCTGTGAGAGCATATTTCCATTCAATTTGCACGCTCTTAGATTTATTGTCTATTTTGAACACTCATTACACCCCTTCCCCCCTCCTTCCCTCTTTCTCTCTCCATCTAACTCCTTGTGTCTCTGCCTCTATTTTTTTCTTTTTCCCCCTGGTGGTAAGTGCAATAATTATCCTATTATCCTTTGAAGTCTTCATAAAACCAAGGCCCCAAAACAATCCCCAAATATGTGAATACATCATCTTTTGAAGTATTTGGGGTCCTACAAGGTAGCCAGAAGCTGGAATATTCTATCTTTACAAAAGATAACCCCACAAAAAGCCTTGTTTTACACAATAAAAGCCAAAGGGCTTGGCTTCTCAAGGAGCCCAACAGATACTTAAATCTTTTATTTGAGCAAAGTTGTTTGGAGGCCAAGTTGTACTTTAAAAAATCTATAATTTCTTAGCAAAGTGTGCCAATTGAAACCTTATAACACCACCATTTTTTACTAAAGAGGCCAGACAAATGCATACAAATGCCTCAAGGTAAGTACAAATAGAGTCTATAGAGCTCAGTTCAGAGATTAACAAACCGAGCTTTCAAATCATGCTTGGTACCAGTTTCTAAATGACTTAATGGGAAGATAATGACTGAAAATGAAAATTTGCCTCTATTTTCAGAAAACCAGGAGTTGGATTGCCGGCTGCAGATCCTCACCCATGTGAGAGCACACGCAGACGCACATTATTATCCTCTCATCCTTTGAATTTGTAATTACGCATGCACAGACCGTCATCTTATAGAGATAATTCAGGGAAGATGAATGCGGCAGCACATGTTCCTATTTCTATTCATGTCAGATGAAATATTGATTACGAATGGCAGCAAGAATTCTGGGCTATTAATTTGAACAACATCTCACAAATATGCACTCTCACCTTAATTGAGTAAAGACGTTAAAACATCTGTGATGTGCATTGGTCTGCACAGGTCCTCCTTGCCACTAGGTACTACTCGGGGTTGCTGCCTAAGGCTATACAAGTATGAGCTGAAAATGAAAGCAACTCTATAACCGTTTGGATGCTGGCTGGTCTGATAACCATGATAGAAATACTCGTGCTGTTTATGTTGTTCCTGCTAGAGCTCTTCCCTGCTTTCTAACTAGATCCACATGTAAGCAAGAGAGGTGATGGTCAGCTGAATGATCATCGCTGGTGCGGAACGCGGCTGTAATACCAAGCAGCAGCAAACACATGTTGATACAGACATGCAGACATGCACACAGTCTAGTCCCTGACATACGGAACTACACTGCCAGGCAGCAAGACACTACATCCATGCTGTGAGCTAATTATAATGTGTAAATAAATGAATAACACACAATGTTTCCCATTACTAAATAAATGCGTATAAATAAAACACATGCGGCCCCATAACTTATTAATTCACACCATCAACACAATCTAAGTTGGATAGCATCAGGGCTGCAAATGATCAGGCAAAAGATGTGTGAGCCAAGACTGTCATTAAAGGCACAATGTGTGTTACCGTGGCAACATCATAGAGGCCTCCATCTTTTTAATGTTGTGGTTAGGAACAAACGACATTGCATCCAATCCCCACGTGAATTAAAGCCACATAGCTAAATAAAGCTCAAGTACCCTGCTGCCACACTTTTGCAATCGCTGTTTTTCTCTTCTCTGCAGGGAATTCTGTTACAACCTGTTTCTGTGGGGTAAAACAGGGAAAGTGTCAACACTTGACAATCAAAGTAGCTCTCTTTTTGCCAGAATTTAATTTTGAAACAATTACTACAAGCACAAAGTGGCAAATCCGTCGGATCTCTATTGTCACACTTCTGTGTGATAATAATTGAACCACACATTGCTTCTGTGTCAGTTGACTTCTTTACTGAGTGAATTTCAATTTCATTCAATGTCTTTCATTCATCTGGGTATAATGTAAGTAAGTCTAAATCCCCGCTCTGCTCAATTTTGTACAAAAATGACCTCTATGACCAAGATAATTGCCTTGACTCTAAAGTCACCAGCGTTAAAGATAAAACCCGTTGAGATCTCTGCATCAGATTAGAAGTGTGGTTTCTATACTCTTCTGTGACCTGTACCACAGAAATCCAAACTCATATGATGTTATTTTCATCTCACTTTCATTCTTATTTGCTTATTCATTAGAATTTGATTTGTTGTCTAAAAGAGAAAGTTGTCTTTGATTTACAGGAGAGGCTTTTCAGCATGAGGAACCTCGATAAGATGGTCCTAGTATTTAATTAAGAGGGAAGGAAGCCCTTCTAGTATCTGGGTACATCCAGGCAACTCACAGCAATTGACCTTTGTGAACATGTCAAGACTTTATCTTGCTCTCATCAGCCCAAGGCAGGAGTTGTCAAGACAGTAAATAGCTGCTCTCTCATACAACCTTTGATTTCTACAACTTGAGAATGGTCGGTTATTCTTGTGTTTGGGATGTTAATTTTCAGCCAACTGAGGAAATATGATTTTCCTCACTGTAGTGCTTCTCCAATACCCATGTGCTAATTAAACCATACCACATTTCTAAATTCTCAACCACATTAACTCTGAGATGTGATTTGCTTCAAAATATATGTGACGGTATCAAATGAAATAGGTGAGAAATGGTTCATGTCTTTCAAATCAAGTTAAGAGGGTATTTTTCCCCAGGTGTGCTACCAAAGAATAGCAGGCACACACTGAAATTAAAGGCTGTGTGCATTGTTCCAATGGAAGAACAGAGGTTTTTTCCAAATAATGACATAAGGATTTGCCCAATCACGTGACACTTTTTGGATTTTGTCCATCTTTAAGTAATGACTCCTGTATTTTTTAAATCATTCGCTCAAAATGTGGTATAATAAAACCATATGATTGTCTACGACGGGGATTAACAAAAGAGGACAGAGAGGGAGGGATAGAGAGAGAGAGAGAGAGAGAGAGAGAGAGAGAGAAAGAGAGAGAGAGAGAGAAAGGGAGAGCCACAGAATTCTTTCTTGAGTCAACAGTGCCACCTTGAGGTTTAAGGTGAGGTTGCATGTTTGCTCTGCTCAGTGGAGATGGATGCGAAGTGGACATTAAAAAGTAATACATAAAGAAATGGAAATATTTTTCAATGTAGAATAAATATAGCAGGGAGGTCAGATTCAGTCAACATCAAACACAAAAACCTTCAGACTTCTGTAAAGCTGCACTTATTAGCTCACTTTATATATTTCACAAAAAAAAAAAAACCTTTTCCAGTCAGAGTTCTACTCTGACTATGACTGTTGTGGTAATTACTTTTCAGCTCTAAATGATAAATATGAATGTCATTTTCTCTCTAAAACCAATTTTACATTAGTTTGACATACCTGCTGAAGTGGCCTTGCTTTTCTACATAGATCAAAAGGCATGAAGACATGACAATAGTTCTTATACATCATGTTGTCATCAAGCTTTTCTTATTCTTTTTATATAGCAATTATATGAAATGCCAGTGTCATTAGCTGGCTGACATTGCATTGAAATTTCCAAAATTTTTGCAACTGAATTAAACATTTCTTTATAAATGTATGGCCATCAGATTGTAACATGTAAGAGAGAGAGAGAGAGAGAGAGAGAGAGAGAGAGAGAGAGAGAGA
>JABUIW010000214.1:4354915-4435413 GCA_013363375.1 Menidia beryllina
AGAGAGAGAGAGAGAGAGAGAGAGAGAGAGAGAGAGAGAGAGAGAAATATCCATCCAGAGACTGATGGACCACCAGGGGTCATCAGAGTATTTCAGATGAGACAATTTGAGAAAGCTCGACATATTTTTTCCCCCTTTCATTCAATTTCATGAAATCAGATCTCTGCCCTCACATCATATACACATTATTATAAGTGCGTAAAATAATAAAAAGATAAATGGATTGAACGAGTCAAGCATCAGGAAGAATATAGAAACTTGGCAAATATATTTAGTACAACGCACCGCAGATGCATAAGACGTCTCTGTTCCTTACCAAGTCCTGAGAAGAGGGTAGGTGGCAGCTGGGATCTAACAGAGTCCGTGAACACTGAGATAAACAGGTTGGAGGAGTTCAGGGTGGAGTGAGGACAGGGTTCGCTGACATATAGGGGAACTCTATGCAGTCCAAGGTGGTGCGTTCATTTGCTTTGAGTGAAAACATTTTTTATGAATATATTGGCCTAGTAAGAGACTAACCAGTAGTCTGCGTTTGAATCCGTACAACATGATTAACTGTAATTGTGTGAATTATAAGGAAAAACTTGCATGCGCGTGTCCTTATTACCATTATTAGTGCTCCCTCACCTTCTCGGGGGTGGCAACACTTATCTTCTGAGACACCTATTCAGACTGCCTGTTGTTAATATTGGATCCATGGCTGATTTTCACGCCATGTAACTTATCACCCCGTCATTTCGCTGACCCCCCAGTACATTATCTAATGATGATGAAGTGTGTCAGGCCGTCTGCAACACCCTGCCCCCAATGACCACGGTGTCTTGTCACTTGCTTTGATTTGACCTTTACGACTTCCATCTGACTATCATAATAAAAAAAGAAAAAATTCCAATCAACCACACAGGTAATTTGTCCCAAGGCTGACAGACTATATTACATCTTAAGTGGGACAGTGTTTAACCCATCAAGTCTCCTATAAGTGCATAAATCTCCATAAATCTCTGACAAGTCTATCCTTATAGCAATACTTGAGCCTCTTGTGAAAATGCTGTGCTGTATAAGCATTTCAAGAAGGCATAAGGCATAGAATATATGATTTCTAACCCGTGATTACTTTCCTTTTCTCCTGCTGTTTTGTAATATGCCAATAAACGTGAAATATCAATTGCTATTTTAAATGATGAATTTCTTTGTTTATCTATTAGTGTCATCTTGTGGTTGAAGTGCATGGTTTTTGCTGAGTATAAATAAGTGTGCAGTCTTTGGAAAAATAGCATTAATCTTCAAAAGTCCCTAAAAGATTACATGTCAGTACAGTGTAATGTGGATTAATAATAGCCATCCAGACAATCCATTTGAATTATTCTATGAAACATGGACTGTTGTAAGGTATTGCCTAAATACTCCACCTGTAATGTGGAAAGCTTTCATTCAATTCCTCTCTTTGTGATGGGTACACAATGAGTATACAAACACGTAAAAAGAAAACCTAGAACAATGCAGGAGATTTTTTTTTCAAAGAGCTCAAGCTTGTCGACTTGTTTGTATTTTTAGATCATGTATGATGTAACAAAAGTCTGTCAGAGCCCTCCTGGTAGACAATGGCTGTGCAGTTTACCCAGGCTGACTGTGTTTGGATGCTCCAGCTGGACTCAAAATGACAAAGTTCAACATGCCATCTACATGGAACATAAATCAAAAATACTACCCATCACCCTCCGTGGCATCACTCCAACTCCATTTCTGCATTTCTGACCTTGAAACACACAATTGTTTGCCATTGTTTTCTCTCGGTCACTTGTTATGATATTTCCTTTTATGTGTGTGCGTTTTTGTGGGTGTGTGTAGCATGCAGCATGCTGCTTTCTGCTCCCAGTTGGTGAAGATTATGTTAAGTGTCATGGAAGACTTGGAGAGATATTAAATGAGGCTCATATCATGCATCGCCTGTGTGAACCTCACTCGCTCTCTGCATATTGTGACCATGGATGGAAATAAATTGTGTTGCTGACATAGGCAAACATAAGTATTTGCATAAACAAATTCAAACACACAAGTCTCATCCATATTTGAGAGAATAATATAACAAGAAGATACCTCTGTCCTGTCTGTGATTGTCAGTCCAATTAGATTAAAGCCAGCTGATAAATATGCTTATCACATTACAACAAACACAAGTGCTAATTTGTGCAGGAGTCGCGTTATAATGATGGAGTTATAATGATACTGTACCCGATATGATGCCCAATCCGGGGAACAAAAACCTCTGAGGGCAGAGAAAACAGAAGCACAAATGAATTGCATGCAAATGAACACAGGATTCATACACATTAATATGTGCCACAGGCAGTGTCCCTGATGTGCATGCTCTCCTCCCATGTGAGCATGAGCCAAGTGGAGAGGATGATGGATATGGCTCCACAAGGATACAGTAGTAAGCAACGATACTTGACATGTTTCTGCATGAGTGCCAACGCATCAGGCCGAAAAGGGCATGAGGAGGTCTTTTTCTTTAAGTTTTGCGTTGCTGCTAAACCAAAACAACTTTTAGTATGCAACATTTGCCACAAGTCGAGATCAGACAAATTTGATTGAGCCAAATGAATAATTCATTTTGTATATATTCCTGGGTGAGAACTCATTCCAACACTGTTTGGTTTTCATTAAAACCAGGTGATAACACATTCAGTGAGGACAATGAGTCACACTGACTCATAGTTTACCATTTAGTATAAAAAGACAGTCTAATTTTCCAATAGTGAAGAGCTGTGCTCTTCATCCCTATGCTTTTCTTACCATGTCTAATGATATATATCCTATAATGCTACAATGTATGTGTGTTCATGCATTATACAGAGGGTGGCATGCTTCCTCCCTCAGGACATTCTGTATAAAGACTTAAATGCCGCCTCTCTGAAGCTGAAGCATCAGATGAAACTCCCTGTTTGGCAACGTTTGGTACACACAAACAAAATAAGATAACTATTTAAACCCACATTTTAAACCCAAGTACATCTGACCTCTAACTGACAGATGGCATGGGCTGAGAGATGAAAGATGCACCTGCAGGGCACCTAGTACCTTCAATGTATGTTTCAGAATGAGATGTCCAAACAGAATAGAGAGGAAAGGACCAGACAGGTGCCCTCTAGGCACTTAACATACCAGGACTGGCACATCACAAAGCGCTGATGCAACTTGGCGGAGGTATGGTTTTGTTTTCTGCTTGAGTGACAAGATGTGCGCGTCTGCAGCGCGGGGGAAGGCCACGGTCCGGTAAATCATTGATATTTTCTGGGACATCTTTTTAGTAGGTAGGTCAACATCTTTTGGGGGGATGTATCTCGGCATGATGCTCCAGTGAGCTGATTGTTTGTGCATGAAATGACTTGACATCCTCCCCAACCAACGAGTGAGCGCGCGTTTGCGCGAGCGTCCACGAAGCCAGAATGAGATGCGGGAGGAGGGGGGGTGGAGGGTGTGAGATAGTGGTAGATGGAAACAGAAGAGAGAATAAGCAACTTTGTAACCAGCCATAGCTGTGTCTCCTCCGGCACAGGGCGGTGAAAGAGAAGCTTTTGGCAGTTATGGTTGATCAGCGTTTCTTTCATCCTCTCTCGTGCGTCAGTGGCGACGAGCGCGCTCATGTAAAATAGATCCCGCTTCCTTCTTCGTTTTGACGGATTAAAAATATGAGATGAGATGCCAAACGAGCCTACATATTCATCAATGTGCGTGAGGTATGTATTAACTGCAGGAGTTCTACGGTAATGATAGAAGGCTGTCTCTAGCGCTAACCGTCTGTAATTTACAAAGCCTCCATTCAAGACAAGTGTCTAATTACATTTTTACTTCTGAATTAGAAATGCGATGTGGCTTCCGCGCAAGCTTTAGACCTTTTGTTTCGTGCTTAAGTATTGCTCTGACCTTCCTTTTTGTTCCCTCCATCGCTTTGAGGAGTTGTTTTGTTGGTGCTGGCTTAATTCAGCAGCCGCACAGCGAAGTTACCTCTGGGTCGCCGCAAATGAACCTTTGACTCGGGAGCTTCTGGTGTGAAAGTTGATTTCAGTGAAGCCCTTTACATCACAACATGTCTCTTTCCTTTTTTTTCTTTTCTTTTTCTAGATGGCATTGAGGATACCTTAGCAGGAGTGTGAGCTTGGCCATCATTTGCAGGAAAATGCAGCTTTGGATGCCATATGTTTTGTTAAGTGCAACATCAGTGTGCACTGTTCAGATGTCTGGCAATTATGGAGAAATATGTCAAGGACTGTGTGCCTGTGAGGAGAGGGAAGGTATACTTACAGTGGGCTGTGAAAACAGAGGAATTGCAAGTCTGTCAAACATAAGCCCGGTGCACTTCTCCCAGTATCACCTGCTCCTTACTGGGAATCTTTTGAAAAAGCTCTCTGCCGATGATTTTGTTGATTACGATGGACTTACAATATTGCATCTGGGAAATAATGAACTAACTGATGTTGAAGCAGGAGCTTTTAATGGACTTCATGGATTAAAACGCCTGCATCTCAACAATAACAAAATCGATGCCTTGAAGGAAGAGTTTTTCTTTGGCCTTGAGAGTCTGGAATATCTACAAATTGATTATAATTACATCACTCATGTGGAACCAAATGCCTTCAACAGACTTCGACATCTTGAGGTTCTCATTTTGAATGACAATTTGATATCCAGTCTGCCTGTAAATATTTTCAAGCATGTCCCATTGACTCATTTGGACTTAAGGGGAAATCAGCTCAAAGTGCTTCCCTACACAGGTCTTTTAGAGAACATGAACAATGTAGTTGAGTTGCAGCTTGAAGAGAATCCGTGGAACTGCTCCTGTGAGTTGATTGCTCTCAAAACCTGGCTTGAAAGCATATCATACACAGCCTTGGTCGGTGATGTTGTTTGCGAGTTCCCCTTTCGGCTTCATGGGAGAGACCTCGATGAGGTTTCAAAACAAGAGTTGTGCCCAAGGAGAGCTATCGCTGAATATGAAATGCCACCCCTGCCACATTTGAGCACCGATGCATACTATAGGACCACGCCAGCTCTAATTGCAGCCTCATTCACTTCATCTGGAATTGGAAGATCCTCATCGAGACCCACTAAAGGACCTCGCCAGTCAGCCAAATTAAAATCAAGACCCACCTCTCGCGTTGCATCAAACAAACCACAGAATTTTGGTCAGATAGTTTCATTTCAGACCAAATCTCCTGTGCCTTTAGATTGCCCAACTGCCTGCACGTGTAATCTGCAAATTTCAGATCTTGGCCTGAATGTGAACTGCCAGGAGAGAAAGATAGAACAGATCTCTGACTTGAATCCAAAACCTTACAATCCCAAAAAAATGTATCTCACAGGGAATTACATTCCTGTGGTACGTAGAACAGATTTTACTGAGGCAACTGGATTAGATCTGCTTCACCTTGGTAACAATCGAATAGCTCGTGTCCAAGACAGAGCCTTTGGCGATTTGACAAATCTACGAAGACTATACCTTAATGGGAATTTGATAGACCGTCTTACAGCTGGTATGTTTTATGGTTTAGACAGCCTACAGTTCTTATATTTAGAATACAATGTCATCAAAGAGGTTACTACTGACACCTTTCAACACGTTCCCAAACTTCAGCTTCTTTTCTTAAATAATAACCTCTTGAAAACCTTACCTGAGGGTACATTCAATGGTTTAACCTTAGCCAGACTAAACCTTCGTAACAACCATCTCCGATATCTCCCAGTCAGTGGTGTCCTGGATCAGTTGACAGCGCTTGTGCAAGTCGATTTGTATGAGAATCCCTGGGATTGCTCTTGTAGCATATTGGATTTAAAGATGTGGTTAGAGCAGCTTAGCACTGGCACAGTTGTAAACAATGTTATCTGTGGCTCCCCTAAGAGGCTGGCTGGGGAGGACATGAGATACATTAAGACAACTAATTTCTGCCCTAATAACTCTGATACACTTGCCTCCATGATTCCACCCTCTGAAGAATCTTTTCCTGGAAGCACAATAACTATAGAGACGTCCTTAGACTCTGACACTCAGCTCACTACCATTCCTTTATCTGTGATGATACTTGCCCTTCTCCTCATGTTCATTGTATCTGTGTTTGTGGCTGCTGGACTGTTTGTTGCAATGAAAAAGAGACGACAAAAGAGTCAAAATGAGCAGAATAACACAATGAACGCTTGCATTAGCTCCCTTAACATGGAATATGGCCTTTACAAAAAGGGATCCAATCCCAAAGTGAGAACATCAGCTGGACATGTGTATGAGTATATCCCTGCCCCGACAGAATCCACATGTCGAACTGCTGCCCACACACCGATGGACAACAAATCAGTGGATGGATTTAGAGACTTTGATGAGTTGAGCGGCGCTTTTCTGGGCAACTCGGACGAAGAGGCAGCCAGTAATATGTTAAGCTCAGAGTATAGCGCATCTACTCCAGATCCTCTCAACAAGCCCTCTACCCCTCACCAAGATGATCCATCGTGCTGCTACAGAGACACACTAGAGCCTGACAAGAACAGACGGTACAGCAATACAGTACCTTGCAGGCACGGAGCACATTCATCTAATCGCTATACCTCAGACTTTGATGCAAGGCATCAATATACGCACCCAGAAAGAATACAACAGACAATACTATATTGCGCAGCACCAAGTACTGTTTATGTAGAGCCTAACAGAAGTGAGTACTGGGAACTAAAAGCAAAACTTCACATTGACCCAGACTACCTTGAGGTTCTTGAGAAACGAACTACTTTCACCCAGTTTTAAGGGACTAGGCCTCATGCTGGTCACATTTTGCTTATGTATTCATTTTAATCAGGAATATCAAGATGTTCAAAAATGCAACAATATAACAATTTGGTCAACTCAGCTACATCGTGAGCAATTTTATGCATTTCTGGGATATTGCATTATAGAAATTAATCATAAAGAAGGTCACATATTTTAAAGTACCACTTAAGATTTGAATTTGGTTTAACAGTGTGGCTTTAATGTGGTTTTAATTATAAATATGAACAAGTAACCACTGATTCAGGTCTCTAATGACTCATCCTAACATCCAATTTGTCCTGGAGCTGTGTCATTGACAGTAATGTGAGACTGAGCTTTAACGCTCAGATCATTAACTTTTAATGAGCCATGCTCTTTCCCTAAAATAAATCTCTTTGTAAAATTGCTTTTTTTTGTTAAAGGTGCATGTATGGCTTTAAGTTATTTCTTTACCCCCCCCAATTTAACTGATGTGTTTTAACCAGTTCAATTTAGTAGATTTATCTCTCACCTTTACTTACTCTCAATTTACTTGAAGAGAAGTCACATCAGCTTATATTATTTTGGTTATCCTATTCCAATAAAGATAACAATGCTGGACGCATTAATTGGAAGCATATCCTCCCATCTGGACAGTTCTCTGGTAATAATAAACATACATGCCATTGTTATTACCAGAGAGATCATTTAAAGGAATCTCAAAATTACAGATTAATGAAGATTAAATGTTGTCTCATCTTAAAATTTGGGAGACGATGATACCGAACAATATCATAAAAAGAGATAATCAATTGGATGATTGCCTATCCTCCAGAAAATCAGTGTTGATTTCACAGTACCTTCCTGTCTTCAAAACAGCAGTGACTGTGGGATCTGGACAGATGATGCTTTTTTTCAGCGTTGGAATGAAAACATTTGTATTGTTTTCAGATGTGTTGAATTTGAAAGAAAGTTCCTTGTACCTGTAACTCTAATGTGTCTATAACAAATATGTACAAATGCAGTCCCTGTCATTATACATAAACATGTACTTTTATCTTTCATTATGTTCTTGTACTAACACCAAAGCAGTGTACAAAAGAAAAAAAGGGGATATGCAAACTTTAGCTCCCTGACGGATACATCAAACACAGCCCTGTGAATAATTTCACTTGTACATCATATTCTCCATTCTATATTCTGTATTTGTTATTACTTGTAAAATTTAGGTTTGAACACATCTAATAAGATTTACTATACAACAATATTTTAAGCGGCTCATCTTACATAGAGGTGTTAAACCAGTGGGTCAGATACAGAGCTCCATGTAAGTGTCATGTTTTGCCTCGCTAAATGTATCAAACTGTATACTTGTCAAAGGGGATGATATAGTTCAGTTACACAAAGTAGTCAAAAAGAGAAATACATGTTCCACTGAAAACCAAAACCCAGCCTTTAAGTTAAAAATATATGGGCTGACACACATTTTTTACATTTATAGACAAATAGTGTCGCTTGTACAGAGAGAAAAAAGTCTCCTGCTGGTGATTTTATTACAAACTCTAGATAATGTGAATGAGCACATTTCTGCCTCGGATTCCAACACTTCAAGCGTAAATCTTTCAATTAACACTGAACATCATATTCCTATTCTGCACTTAATTTGACCATGTAATATTTGGTTTTGAACAAGTTCTTTCAGCGCAGAAATGAATTCAGATCAGAACACTGCCATGTTTATTCGTATCAAGTAGCTGGAGGTGGTGCTTCCCAATGGTAAGACCGAGCTTGAGTCTAATTTTTATAGATACTTATTACCTTCAACCCTCCTTTATCTAGCACATTAAGTACACCTTGAAGCAAGTGAATATGGAAGAATGAAATTGGCGGATATTGCAGATACTTCTGGAGCGTTAACTGAACTGGTGGATTTTTGTGCGAAACTAAGAAGCCAAACATGACACTGAGCCAAGTCATATTCTTCCTTCATTATTTAACCAATTTGTTTGAAATTCAGGTGAGAACCTGTGAAAATTCTTAGCCACAGGTCCATGTAAACCTATGTTGAATAAGTGCATACTTTTGTAAAACAAAAAAGCATAAGTGAGTTTTGTTCTTGTATTGATTTTTTTTAACTTTTACATAGAAAAATGCACTACTGACCTCTGGTAGTCAACAATGATGTCACTTTTGTAATGCAAAATATTGTAAAATTCATCTATATATACCGGCATATATATATATATATATATATATATATATACAGCCATAGAATAGGCTTGATCAATGCATAAAGAAGGGTTACATATGTTCAAAAAATATTGGACTATGCATAGATATAGATCATATTTAGACAATCTGTACGACTGGCCACCGCTTCTACATCTGTCACCACCCAGTTCTCATATAGTTGATTGTCAAAATATACCCAAAATTAAACTGCTCATCTGAAATTTAGCACACATACGTTTGTGGTGGTATTTTGTGCCACATAATAGATGCTTAATTTATTTCAGAATCCATATATTGTAGTTACAAGTGCTTCAAGGGGAACACAAAGGGAGATTGATATGTAATGCATGAAGAGAAACTACAATGTTATTATTTGTCATTGTTTAATCACATGTTCGGTCCTTGATGGTATGAAGTCTACTGACCCAATCAGTAAAGTAAGTTTACTTTTTTACGTGGGCATGAGTGGATAACGTAACATATTTACTGAGATCTGTAAAAGTCTGTAGTTTGAAAAGCACAATAGATGGCCGCAAAAGTTACATGGGTATAGCAATTTTTGTGTTTAGAAATATTTTGTGCCATCAAATTATTAAGCACATTATCCAGTCACAATGCAATGAAACCAAATGTCTGGCTTAATAGTTTAAGCCAAGACAAGACTATCCTGAGAGTCAAATACACAGAGTAAATTCTCCCCAAATGTACGATTTACCAAACTAATCATCCTAACTAATCCAATTGGTGGAATTTGTGATTCTGGACCCTATGGCCTAGTATTTCTCTGCTGTACGACTAATGCAGCAGGTAATCATCCTTGATTTCATCATCGAGGATGAAATTTTGGTTCGTTGCCTTTTACATGGTTTGAGTGAATTTGTGATGGCATGACCTTTCTGCCATTTTGATATTCGTCGGGTCAGATTAAATGTACCATCACGGTGATGCATGGTGTTTCCTTCTACAGGTTTGGTTTCAATCAATATATTGTTGTGAAGTTAGCGGTGAAAACACTTTATACCTGCAGACATCCACAGACTGGTGCACAACTTCAGGTATTGAATTCTTTCAAAATCAAGGAAAAAAAGTAAGAAAGATTTGTGATTTTTTTGGGGGGGGGGTTCAAAGTTTTTTTGTGTTTTGATTTTGGCAAATGTCGAAAGTCTCATTTCAAAGACTTTGGAAAGTGTTTACTGTATATAACAGCAAATTATATTGTTAGATAGATTGTTGCCATCATCTACATCTTCATATGACATCTTCACCATCTTTCATATGAGGCAGTGACTCTCAGTGTTGAACTCTGATTTGTAAATAGAACAACTTCATCAGCATTTTCATTTTTCACCATCTCTGAAAAGCAACAATCTGGTGTCTTATTGGAAAAACACACAACAAGGACTAAGTGGGATAAATATATCTGCAGTGTGCTGTTTCTTTAGTCATTAGCTGATGAATAAAAGATATTCATTAATTTGATATCTTGTTGTATTTGTGTCCCTTCCCTCTCTAAACCATGTTGTGTGCAGCAAACGTCATCGAGCACAGTGAGGGCAGATTTAGAAATGTTGCCAAAACTAAATGACATTTTTCTAAATATTTGAGTTAAATGGAAAGAATTACAAAGGTTGTGAATCCTACTAACACAAGGATTGATTTAGAACTTGAACAATCAATCAGGCTTTACCACATAAGTGAGAGGCTAATATGGTACACATGTGTTCAAACAGCTGCCCGGGCTGGCCTTGGGCAGAACCGCAAAACTGAGTCACAAAATGTTTCAGTTTACACTTCTGATGGCAATGAAGAAAAAATGTGTTAAGTCTTATGTATTTAATACTGAAATAAGACTTGACCTCACTGTTGCCGTGCAGTAAGAACACATCTGCGTGTGTGTGTTCGCAGATTTTTTTTTTTTTTTCAGAAATAGCTTTCTGGATGCTTGGTATCCATGGAAACGTCCAATTACCTGACACTAAAAGAAAAAAAAAACAATCCAGTGCAAGATGTAGGATGCCAGCAGAGAGTTTGAAAACATTTGTAACTTCATTTCTTCCAGATAGATTTGTTTACTTTATCTTGCTCATGCCTCAGTTGTTTAGATTGTGCATTGAAAAAGCATCACTGTGTGTATAATATCTCCCTCTGCATTATATGTAGGCATAACAGACAGACACAGCATCTGTGTCTGCAAAGTGCCACTTTTTATTAAGGCCATTAACCATAGATCACCTTTGACTCATTCTATTTGTCAGATTGATAGTGTTATGTTGCTTAGCTGCTTGCAAACCCCAGTTTTGCAAGGGAGAAGGAAATTAGGGCAGATCTACATTATGTAAGCTTGAAGGAATGTGTCAGGCTGTGTGAAGACGGCATATGACTGTAAGCATTCACCAAAGGAAAAACACTTACTATCTTCTATCGTGTGAGCGGAGCGTTAGAAATGTGACTGTTTCAAAGCCTCTTGACATTTCTGGGTTTTTTTGTGAGAAGCAGAACAGAATCTTTCATCTTGCTTTACACATAAGGCATCCCGTTGTTAGTCTTAGACTATGTTTCTGTCCCTGAAGATTTTTCACTCTTCTATTTCCCTATGCAGCAATGCTGTGTTTCTCTCCTTCTCACTTTGTATGTGTGCGTCTGTGTGTGTGCGCTTGAATGTGTGAGTCTGAGAGCATAAATTATTGACTCAGAGTGTATTCACGCTTGCCTCAAGGACTTCAGCCAAGCAACATGGCAATACCTTCATCCTATCTCTTCGTCTTTCAACATTTTTGTTTCAAAAGCCTCCACACATCTCAGCACTAAACTAAAGGTCTTCAGTAATAATTGATGTGCTACATCTTTGGAATAAACTGCCATTTATCTATGTCCAGTTTGCTTGTAAATAATGGATGTCAGGACGAAGCCCTTTGTGTCACGTATTGGAGAAAACCTTCATGCTTCTGAGATGAGATTGTATTCAAAAACCCAAAGTGAGGGATTTGCTAAATGTTACCAAGTATATTTACAACAACAGAAAACAGTACGTGGAAAAGACACCAATATTTATGAGGGCTTATCCAGGCTTATGGCTGCCAACCTGAGAAAAGTGACAAAATCCTTCCTCATCCTCCCATTTATAGTACTCACACTAAACATGAGAATGATATTTCACGTGTAGAAAAGAGAAAGGCTTAAGCAACAGGCAGAATGAAATGCTGTATTGTAAATATGTTGAATTGATGTATATAAGAGGCTTTTATAGCCCTTGAATGCATTGTATGAAAATATCTGCGAGCTCTATTCTGTATGCATATCATTCTATGAGATTTCTTTCTCATTAGCAAGACAAATTAATAGTTTTCCCCTGATGCAAAACAATCTGCCTGTATGTTTTGGGTTTTTTTTCCCAGTCTAATCACAAGCATACCGTGTCCTGCTTTTTCTACCCTGCGGAGTGGCTCTTGTGGCATAAGCCTCTGCCTTTGCCTGATATGCATTCTCTTTTATCAGCATCTTTTTCCTTGTCGCTCACCAGCAGATCAAGAGCGTGTCCTTCTCTGTGCCTTCGCCTAAAGTGGAACTATAACTGTAGCAACAGGCTGGTGTGCTGGCTGCCCTGTAATTCATAGTGACAACAATCAGGCCAAGATAACTAACATATAGCAATTGTAATGAAGTGAGAAAATAGTCACTGTAACAGTAAAGCTTTTTGTTTATTTGTCTGCCTGGTGGTGGATTTATTTAGAGATGCAGCACACCAGCGGGAACAGTGTCTCCTGCTGATTTGAAAAAGATGTGACCTGAAAGGGTCCTGTTTTTGTTTCCTCGTTCGGCTGAGAGAAAAAGGAGAGAGACACACATCCCACAATAGAGAGGCTGCCTCGCTTGAACAGTAATGCCACACTCAAGAACACAGACAGTTTCAAAGGCCATATTTTACACAGATGGAATGTCAACCCACAATTCAAACAAGATTGTGCTTCAGGATTTCATACATGGACTACAACATGATTCAACGTTAGATTAGTACACCTCTTATAACAACTAAAACTAATTATCTTGTTTGTTTGTTTTTACATGGGATTTTTTTAAGGGGGTTTTGTTACTATACCACGATCTCATCCTCAGAGGTAAATCAGACTCGGCTGTGGGACTGCTGAATGAAGTGCTATGATGTGTGAGAGGACTATTGCAGAATGCCCATTTGCTGTGGCGACCTGAATTTAAATCCAGCCCCAGCTTCACTGTTTCTTATTTCCCCCTCGTGCCTCCAGAGCCCCTCATAAATTTGCACCGACCGTTCCAGGGAAGGTGGATAACCTCTTGCTTGCTGGTATTTAAACGTGTACCTTTTTCTCACAAGCAGCAGTCAATCTTATCAAATATTTGTGTTGTTGTGGAGACTGGTTGCTTCTGTCTGTATTTAAGATTTTTTTTAGAATTAAAAAGTTGAACAGTAAAATGTATTTAATGTCTTTTTTTATTTACTACTTCAAGTGAAAGATTAAACATCAGAATCCTAAGCTGCAAAACTAAAAACGTTTTCAAGTTGGAACATTGTTGTAACAAATGTGAGAAACCTATTTCAAGATGTAAGAATAAGATATGAATGATCTGCTCAATGAAGAAGCTTTGATTTTTACAAAGTATTCCTGAGAAAAGTCAGTCATAATCCATCAGTCATTCTTAGTATTTTTCAAACACTGATAAGATGTGTTTTTAGCTAATAGCTCTTTCAGAATGGAATTTCTGATAAGGATATACTGTTTTGCTGTTTTTGTTTGAAAAAAATTGGAAATATTTGTATGTTTCTGTGAGAGGCAGCTAGACAGCTGGCAAAAAATGACACAATTCGAAGGTGATTCTTTGCTGTGCTGTCTCCTCTCGTCTCTTCAGTTAGGTACATTTTATAAGCTTCAGTGATTCATAGGTCATTCTTAAGTGACTCAAAAAACACACAGACAAATAAAGAAAATGCTGGATTCCTCCGAAAATGTCAGGGACAACAACTCAACTGAAAATTGATTAAAAGGTAGGCAGCATTTTTTTTTAAAAAACACCCAACTTTGAAATCATGAATATCTGTCGCTGGAGACGACGGTAAAAGATTCTTTAAAAATGCTGTGCATACTGCAACAAACACCAGAACATTATGTCATTATTAAGTTCTGGGATACTACACACATAGCTGCAGATGCGTTTTTGCAGAGTCTTTGAATTGCTTCTTCAATGTGGAGCACCATCTCTTTTCATTGTTTGATTTAGAAACAGAGAGCGAGAGAGTTTTTTATTTTTTCCAGAGATCACATAAATCTTTAAAACTGTAACTAAACTATAATCTTGGCTGTCTTAACTAGGATAATATATATGTTCTTCTTCAGTCCCACATGCTTTTTTAGACTCTGGCTTAGCCTTTTAAGCATGACACATAATTCCCGGCATTTCAAACCTTGAAATATCTGACACATTCTTTTGTCCACCTAAACCATTGTTTAGGTGACATGTAAAGCTCTTCCAAGCAAACATGTAAATATCATCTACATGATGTTCTTGTTTCATTATTACATTGTTGTTTACCAAGCATCTTTGAATAAAGTAATTTGAGCATATAAAAAAGTTGATGGCATGTCTGAGACCATCAAAAATAAACTTGAAGATAACTTTTTAATGTTTACTTCAAGGCATAAAGAGATTGGGATGTCATCCTTAGCTTTCGTGACAGACCTAGGTTGGGCTCAGGCTCCTAAAAGCACTTCTCTGTGTTTCCGTCTCTCTTCCCTTTGAGCATCCTTGTGGGTTAAACAACAAGCTACAATAGATTTAGACAGATGGTAAGGTGGGGGGTGTTGCAACCATCTTCTAAACCCTGGGGAGTACTGCCATATTCAACCGTCAAAAAACAAACTGTCTTCATCCATACTTATGTATCTTATAACATAATTGCATCTTGATCTGATGTCCAGTTTCCACGCTACCCCCATTGTGTGGATTCTCGTTTGGAGGTTTATGAAAATCCCCCCCTTATTAATCATATTGTTGTGCTGCTGCAGCACCTTTGTATCCCCCATGAATGAATCTGGGCAGCAAGGCCATCAGGAATTTCCATAAAGTAAAGAAGCAAATAGGTCATGAATAACATTAGTATTCAAAGAGCAGCACTTCAAAGAGTGGTAACCCAATACCTCAGCATTAAATGCTTTTGACCATTCATATCTTTGCTCATTAACTACACCGAGAAGCATTATTTGCTGAAGGCTGTGTACTCTGGGCTGGTGGCAAGTGTATCAAAACACCCCTTTCAAGTCGCTCCTTATGTTGAGTATTACATAGCTACACAGCTCCTAATGAGCTGAAGGAGTGAGACGACCTTCTGCCACTATGTGCCAGCTCTGGCATTTTGTGCTGAAGCTGATATCAATTTATGTAAGACACAATTTCAGTTGTTCACTGCTGACTGGATAATTGACAAGCTATTGTAGCCTGACAGCCGAGATTACCCAGATTCCCCAAAGCACATGTCAAACTTGTCTGGTCAACTGCTAAAAGACTTCAACAGTTTTGACAAGGATTGTTTAAGTTATAATTTTAGAAAATATGCCAAAAGAAAACTTGAAAGGTGTCATTATAATTGAACAGCTGAACAACTAGCAACTTTAAAATGTACCATGTTCCGACCTTCTTGCAGTATATGCCCACAAACACAGCTTTTCACAGTGTAAAAATATTCTGTTACATTCTTGTTACATAAATAACATTCATTTTAGTGGAAGGACTCCTAAAGCCTTATAACAACTTTTAGATGGATAGATGTTAAAGTGAAAGATTGTCTTCAGGGTCTATTTCTTGATCGTTTAATGCATAGCATCAGAATAAGTACTGAGTTGTTATGTGTTACAATGGGTCAAACATTTTGACTGCTTTTGCACAGTTTGTTTTGATGCCATTAACTGAGTTAAGTGGGAAAATACCCTTCTTATTTAGTACAATGTTCTCATACGATGGCCCTGATAGCTAAAAGAGCAACACTAGGAAATGAAAAGGTGACAATAAATAGTTGTGGACTGTTCTCACAAATAAACACCAGAGATTTTTGGAGGAAAAATTGGTCGAGACATTTCCTGGATTTACCATTCGCCGCTGGAGATTTTCAGCTGGAGTAACGCTCTAACAGCGTGAAACAGGAGGGAATGAGCAAGGACTGTCTGGCTCAAGAGCTCAGGATTCAAGGCGTGACACAAAAAAAGTAAGCTGTTGAAATTGCTGCGTTCCGTTTACGCTACATCTAACCCTCTGCATGGGAATAAGTTTGTCACTGTCTCTGTGGTCCAAATAGATGCAGCAAGCTTTACCATCCTGATGGAAGCCTTCCAAAAGAGACTATTGCAGCATTATGAAAGCATTGACTTCCTAATAGAAAGACTTTGAAATAATGTATTTCTAAAATGTATCAAATGTTTTCTCTTTTTCTTTTTTTTTGGTTGCAGGTTAAAAAAATCCAATAGATAAACCTTATTTTCCACATTAATAAGGTAAAAGTGATAGAGACGAAACTCAAAATCAGGGTCAGTGATTTGATCTGAGACTTAAATACATTACAAAATGTTTCATTGAGGAAATATTCAAAATAAGAAGCAGATATATTTTAATGATAACAATTGCATTCAGTTTGAGCTGAAATGAGAGGAGACGCTCTGATCTATTAACCATTAGAAAGATTGCACATGTAAGGGGCCTTTGTCTTGGCTTTAACTTATGAACAGATCTTTATGCTTAAGCATTTCTAACCGGAATTAACAATTACTTTGGTGAACAGATTAGCATTCCAGTCAGCAGTTACTTGAGCTATAGTATATTTCATGGCTCATTCCTCATCCATTTGTAACTTTTTTCTAATAATCGTGGGAAAATTAAACCTTCTGTTATTCATGTACTGCCACTGGTAATACAATGTCAGAAAATGATGTACAAGTTAATTCTTATTTAAGGTTAATAGAATGTTAAATGGCTTTTACAATTACTTGGCAAATGAAGATTGGTACCTTGCCTAGATTTCTCTGGGCTCTTTTTATTTGATTAAATAAATCTCAGATGATCTGTGATTGTGCATTATGAGAAGGTGTGGCCTGTAATTATTTTTTCCTTTCCTTCCTTTTTTGTTGTATAACAGGCACCCTCATAATCTCAACTAGAAGATAAAAGGATTTGTAAAAATTACATGTATTAGACGTAAAAGAAAATAAATAATAATAAACCCTTACATCACTGTCAAACATTACACCGATCTCCACAGTACAATCCTCCCAAATTTCCCTTTTACCGACAATGGGAAAGAGGAGTAAATTAGGAATTTTAGAAAGCAGAAATGACAATGTTATTTGGGCTGGCCAAATCAAAGAAATATGTCTTGTAAACCATCATCATTCCACTCAGCCAAGTGGAAAGATAGAAACAATTGAAAATAAAACACCAAGTACACAAAACTAGGTTTCAAATTCATCAGAGAACAAGCAGTGATCTCTGCTCTGAGATGCTGGGGGAGTGTCTGTAAAGTGCATTCATTTACACCCCTCAGTTCTCCATCACTGTGGCTCTGCACAAAATCAATGTACTGAGCATCAACTGACAGTAGTTGCTCCATTAAGTGTAACTATAGATCACTGTGTCAGTGTGCAGCCTCTTTCCTGCAAGGATTTGGTTATCATCTGATTTAATCCAAGGTATTTAATGGCAGTAAATATGTGTACGTTTGAACTGGCAACCTGTCAAAGGTGTACCCTCGAGCCCTATTTTCCATATTTTTGGAAAATGTCATATTTTTCTGACAAAATGCACTGAGCAGCCTATTATTACACAAACACACAGACTTTATCTTGCTTCTCATTCACTATAAACAGGGAAAGTCTTGCTAACTGCAATTCTTGGTCAGTAAAGCATTCCTCCTGTAGATTTAAGTGAAGCGTTGAGAACAGTTTTTTGAAATTGCAATGTGAGGCACAAGCACCAGATCATATGACTATTCAAATGTTCAATTGTTACTTCAATTCCAGAATTCAAGCCATTAACACAATCAATACCATTAACAATAACATGTGCAGTTTCTATCGTATATCTGTGATGCTTGGCCTACAGCTATATATGCAGAGGCGATGGCCCTAGATTTCCTAGATTCAGACCAAGGCACACACTTTAGGGTCGTATCAACTCAGACTCATTGAGCTAGTACAGACTGCAACAACATAAAAAAACAACAGACAAACAACATCTCATATGGTGGCAAGCTTAAACATTATGACACAGATGACAGCTTTCACTAACAAACCACTCCTTATTTAAACCAAAAGCATCGTGGTACCGCCTGCACATATGGCATGAGAAGTTCCTTCTTTCAAGACCAAATGGCACATCTGGTGCAGGTTTGTATAAGGTTTTACTGTCAGAGACAAATGTTAGCATACCACCACAAGCAAATACACACTGCACAGGAGGTTAAAATGTAATGCAGTGCATCCCAATGGCAACACATTCAAGTGAAAAATGAGTGAACACTTATCTGGAAAGCATTAAAAAAATAATCAGAAAGATACCTACTGTGGCAGAGTTTACTGTGTGTGTAGAAAACACCTTCAATGGTTGCTTTTTAAGGCCATTTAATGTATAAATGAGTGATATAACAATCAATGTCCACTCTAGTTTACAATATGAAACTTGTAAGAATGTAAGATGAATTATTTAAGGACACCATTTTAGATTTCACAATCTCTGTAAATAATTCAACGTATAACCTGAATATCTGAAAATACCTGTGGTTGTGTAGAGCTTTACATCCCTGATGGTGGTGTATTTCAGTCCAAAAACTCAACATGAAAGACAACAGTCCTCAAAAGACGGAAGAAATGTGTCTTTGAGAGAAGCAAGGGAAATACCTCATTCAAATGTTGTTTAATGAAAGAACCATCTGAACAGATTAAAAGACTGTTGATTGCCATCTTGAAAGCTTCTTTCTCCCATCGAGAGAATTCCCCCTCTGGTTGTAGCATACTTAAACTCATCACTGGCTATCTGATCAAAGCAAGATCCACTCACAGGAAAACAGTCAGCGCAGGGAAAATGTTTGTTGCTATAGCGACTTGTGTCAGTGCTTTTATAGTCTTATAGTACAAGTTTATCTTCAGGACAGGGCAAAATTAATCATATTAATCAAGGCAATCCCTTGCTAAAACAGCACCTGCTGTGGCAGCTGCAGATGGCAGCACCTGGTTTAGTGCAGCCGTTATTTTACTAAATTATTATGAATCAAGTTCCAATAAAAAGTTAACTCTCACAGCAGCTGATCCTTGGCTTCCATCAGGGCTATATGAACTAAAGAAAATATTAGTTTGTTTGTAAATTGGGAAGAAATCATATGAAAGTCATTTCAGACTTGTTTTTAGATAAAAAGGGAGGAACACCCAAAACCTACAGCCTATAAACCTAGTCGTGCTGTCTTAAATAAAATTCAGTTTACCAGGAAACAGTACAGTATCAAAAAACAGTTGCTCAGATGTTTGCAGGACTGTAGTCTGGATGTTTGTTTCAGTAAGTCTGCAGACTCTAAATGTGTCATTCCTTAAAGGCATCTGCGTATTGAAAGCAGTGGCATTTAAATGGCATTCTCATTGTAGGATATCTATAAGAATGACAAATCCTTTAAAGCTTAATTTTGATAGGACAGTACTTTTCTGATTATGTACTATGGAGTACAGCCACAGGAGTACCACAATGCCTCGCTGCGTCACGGACAAAGTGATCATTTGTAGCAAATCGCACAATGTGATACTGTGACATTGTAAAATGGTATTGCTCATATGAGTGGGAGCATGACAGATTTAGTTAACATCATATCATTGATGTTTCCGGCAGACCGCTTTGAATATCTGATAATAAGTTTGTAAAACGTTAATGCTGAATATGCATATTTGTGTACTTCAGATTACAGACTGATGGTGGATCATTTTCCTTTGAAGGGTACCACAGAGATAAAAAAAATAAGCACCACTTTATAAAGCTGCTATGCCGGTTCCTCCTGACCTGTACGATAAGGAGCAAGTCATAGATATATTAGGTTTATATTTTTTATTGATAAAAAAATCATTTTCTGTGATTTCACAGACAGTGGAGCCCGGCTACAATGTCAGCCTGAAAAGACAAGCTCAAGCCAGTGAGTGCAGCAGCATCACAGCATTAAATGTTTGCCAATCAAAGGATGACATTGAGATGACATAGGGATCCCAAAGGGATTCTCACTCACAATAAGACAAACATCAAAGTTTGCAGTTTTCAGGTTGGCAAAGACAAATATGGAATCCGTGAGAGACCTGTCATTCCTTTTTCTTCTTATTTTATGTGGGGTTGTGAATGGTTTTGACTTTGTTTTTTTTGTTTTTTTTTGTTTTTTTCTTTGATTGCTTTTTCCAGCAGATTCTTTTACCCCCAGAGCGGTAGAAGTCTGTAAATAAGCCATGGTTGGAAGTCCTGTTCACACTCACATGGTTGCACTCTGGTTATATGGCATGCATCATTGTTTGTATTGTTTCTTCCGAACAACGCCAAGATGACATGGGAGCAGAAGAATCCCCAGAGGTTTTTATGTTATTTTGTTTAAAATTCAATAAATGTTTCATGATGATGGTAATAATAAAACTACATTCCTTTTAAAGTGGTGAAATGTATGATTTGGAAGGTGAACAACTCTCGAAATGGGTCAGTATTTTTAAAAATGCATTTCCAACTGATATGTTTGTCTAGAGCCACAGCAGCATATGACAAACATATTTAGAGCAGCAAAGGGCTTTTAGTGTTGTTAATAAAAGAGAAACAGCGTAACAATGATAAAGCTGTAACAATACAAGGACATCCATACATAGAATCATTACACAAGCATGCCCTATGTATTTCTGTCCCTTTCAGGAAAAGGAATGTCTGTGTTACAGGAGGATGACAACATCAAATAGGCACACTTTGGTTGACTGCACTCAGAACAAGAGTGTCTTTGGAAGTCTGACGTCTCCTGTATAATTAACTTGTCTGGATTAAGGCAGGAATGCAGCCTAATCGGCAGCAGGATAGGTTGATAAGCATTAAGCCTCAAAGAATGAAATTATTCAAAACCTCTTCCGATCAAAAGGTCTCACAATGCATCAATCCTAGAATGAGGTCAACGATTTTGGATTTTCACGCAGTCCAACCCATTAAGCCACATTTAACAGCAACAGTAGAGGTTGTACAAACGTTAAGAGAATCAAAGGACACAGTGTCCATCAGTCCCACAGACAAGATGTCTGAACAATGCAGAACAATTTGTGGAAAAACGCTTTCTTAAAGATTTGCCATTTTGTAGAACTCATGATGGTTCTTTTCATTCTGTTAGCCTGTATGTCGCACTGACATTGACTTTTCTTCTCTCCTGTTTGGAGGATTCTCCTTTTTACTCCCCAATTGTGACCCTCTGATAACGGAAAAACAGTGGCTCTAATTATCGCTAACACCTCTGCAACATCACTTTTCCGACAACAGAACGTGGATATGACCATTGACACAAAGTGGATTTGATTCAGAAAGGAGCTAGTTTCTATAAATAAAAACCACAAATGAAGCACTGTAACAATTTGAACAAGTTTTTTCCCCTCTCATCTCTAAGATCATGAAAATTAAATACAGTGCAGCAGAGCACGATGTTTTGCAATGTCAGGGCAATGAGAATGCACTGTAAAATCCATTACTTATTCATAAATTGGAGTTGGAACAGTGGAAAGATTTTCAGTTTCTCCAGCTCTCCCATCATCTGTCTCGCCCGGCATGCTCCTTGATGATAGGATGTGGTAGGGATGGAATTCATTTGCCAGAAGGATTGAGTGTGGTGTTTTCAGATGCGTGGACGCATATGTGTTTGTTCGTGCACTGTTCAGTCCATAATTACTCCTCTTTCACGTATCAATACCTGACTCTGCATCGTTCAAATTGCTATATTTCATCATTACACATTTGTTAATACATCTCTTTAAATTTGTCTGCTAGGGTTACTGGTGTAATTACATACTGAAATATGAGCTCCCATTAGGAGAAGGACGCTTTCCGTGCACTTAACAGTGTGTGGATAGATTCCATTTAGACTCTGTGCATTAATCCATGGTGCACCTTTAAAGGATGATAAACCTCTTCATTTGATGAGAAAGCTTCAGATTATGCAGTTACAGAGCTGTGTTTCTATTTTACCGCCAATGCCATGTAAAAGATAAAGCCCGGATGTGCTAAAAATTTTACAAATAAAATATATTTTCAATTTTGATAAGTTTAGTCTGATCATAAAATGTGTGCTGTGACGCCGTGATGCCGCCATTATGGTGATACAGGAATATAAAACCTGTCTGCCTTGCACATGCATTTAATTATTTCTCATAATATCAACTTGTTCAAAGCTCTTAAATGTAAACATTTGCAATTGGCAGAAAAGAAGAAAAGTAAAAGGGCCGGTGAAAGCACGTTTGGATATTGTCCGTCTCGTATGGGTGTTTGCTAAAAATCAATCAAAAAGCAATCAAAGTAGCCAAATCATCTGTACGCAATCCTGGGTGCTTTGAAATGTTGCCAGATTTAGCAGCTTAATAACACTTGGCACAGCATGACTGTGGGTGGGTATCAAACAAGCACAAGTTAATAAGTTATGGCTCCATCTGAACAAAGAGAAATGAGGGAAGATAGCAGCAAAGGTAAGACTTTCATAAGACTAACGCTTAACATCAGAATATTAGTGCCAGTATGAATCTATGCAAATAATGTTGTTTTAGTATGAGTCTATGCACCTTTAAAGATAGTGTTTGCCTCACTGCAAACAGGGTATTACGGTATACGGCTGTGTTGTTGACATCCTACGAAAGTGTGTGTTGTTGGATTTGCATATAAGTATTATGCCACTGTCTTTTCTTCTTTTCTTTTTTTTAGATGATGACTCAATTTTCTTCAGGGAACTTGAAAAATTAATTTCACAACCTACACTTCTGACACACTAAGCTTCTGGCTAAAGAGCCCAAAATAATACTCACAAGTCCATGCCAAAATTGTCATTCTTATTTAGTTTGCTGGAACTGTTTCTCATCAACAGCTGCCATGTTATCTGTACAAATCTGAATATGTGTCAGATCAAATGTTCCTTTCAATGATTCATCGTTGACAGTTTGTAAAGCCTAATAATTGAAAATGGAATGTTTAGTCCATTTAATATCCATTTAAAATGAATTAATCAATTTTCTTGTGTAAGAACGACTGAAGTGTTCAAAACTCTTTCAGTACAGCGCGCTTCTCTTTTTTGTGGTTTTCCAAGAAAAGCAACCACAAAAGTTCAAGGATACAAATAGATTGCTGTTTTTAATCAATTACATGTACTTAGCTTATTTTTTGTATGTTTTTATGCATTATTGTGTTTATCCATTGATGGAAAGAACTCGCTAAATGAAATGCGAACTGCTAGTGATAACCCAACAAAGAGAGATGATCAGAAACATTTTCTACAGAACAGAGTAGAATATTTCATCTCACTCACCTGTCTCTTCACCATGTTTCCAGCAGCTTTATGAATGTGTGCATAACCTGCCTTGTCCTCGATGACAGAGGGATGTAGTCAGTTACAGCCTGGGGAGCAAAGTAAAGAGATTCCAAAGTGAACTGTTTTGTTAATGGTAGAAAAACAAAAAGAAACACCAAACAAAGTAAACATGAGTGGAAGCCATAGCATTCACAGTTATTTCTTTAGGCCATTATAAACTTTTAAATTACTATTACACACTTTTAGTGAACATTGCAACACTGGTAACAACCACAAAAATAATCATATTCATAATAATACTGGTTTCATGAGCTGACATCTGAGTGAGGCTAACCATTTCCAACATATACTTACAAGAAAAGAAAAGTCCTCCAATTTACTAGACGCTTGAGAAGTGACCCAAATTCATTTTTCTTCTCAATCTAAAATTTGCCTTCATGTTGTATCGTTCATATGTTATATGCAAATGTGAAAGTCGCAAGCTAAATGATTACTGATGAAAGACATGAGCAGTGATCCGACTACTGGGACAAATGTTGATCAGATAGATGAGACACACAAGAGAATTCTGAAACATGCTAGACTTATCTTTTCATATAATTTATGAGGAGTGATGCAGATGATACTAAACCAGTTCTGAAAATTATCAGCTGGAAGTAGCTTACATCTTATTTATTGAAAGACAGTTAAATAAATCTAAATCAATTTGAATACATTTGAAAAATACAGAAGATAGAAGAAGATAACCAAAAAAGATAAATAAAGACAGTTAAGTCAGGTTGAAAAGCATGACTCCATCCTGAGTTAAAAGCAGTCATGTAAGAACTCAAACAAATTCTGTTCTTACCAACAAAAAGACAGCTGGCAGTTTGAATGATATAAAAGCTTTTGTTGCATCCAAAATTTGAATGTGTCATTTCATTTGAGTCACTTGTGTGTGGGAAGTAAATCTGAACGATATAGCCAAGCAAATGCAGTGAGAACATCCAATAAAGAACCATACCATACCTCAAATAACCAGAAATGAATTTGATTCAGCTTCAAAAATAGGCAAATTAATTACTTTAAGGGGGTCTGAAACACATTCATAACAAAAAAAAAAAAGACCTTGAAGAACCTCCTGGCTTGTGTGATGTAATCTGCATGGTTAGGGAATTTTACAAAGGTATGACCGCTGTCCAAGTGTTGTGACAAAGCCACACAGTAGGGATTGGGCTGTTCAGTGGCAGTGCATTCTTGGGCTTACATCAATCCTGCTTTGAGCTGTAATGATCTGTGTGACCACATGAGTATGTAGGGACTGAAATGTGGTTATGCAACGCTGCTGCCTGCACAAGTGTCATTTTGAACTTCTCTCATACAGAAAAAGACACAGTGTTAATTAGCATGAAAACACAAAGCTGTCTACCCCGGTATGTTCAACCCTTACCAGCAACCTTAAAATAGTCTTTGTGCGATTGAGGGGATATTTGAACTACAGTAGCATATGCTCTAATTACCAGCATTTTTCAATTGCAATTGTTTATTTCTTGTGAACTTTTTAACTAATTTACCAAGCTGGGACAGTTGTTTCTCTAATGTGTGTTTCAATCTTTTGTGGATTATGGTAGTAATGTTCTTTTGAACATGCATTAACATGCATCATTTCCAAATTGTGCTCTTTCTAAACAAAAATAAATCTAAAACATCTCAAATTCAAATAATGCAGCAAAGGTACTCATGTCTTATATCAACAGACCTAGAGTAAGTTATAACTTTGACATCATTTTTTTTTTAATGCTGAGATACACAGTTTGCAACCTATGGGGATAGAATAAGTTTTCCCTTAATATAAATTTGTACCCATAGATGAGATTTGAGTCACTGATGTGTCAAGTGTGCCCTGGACCCAACCAAAAAAGATTAGAGTCAGTAGCTGGCACTAGCAGCCGTATACAATCAAATGGGGGCTAAACATATCACAGAGATGAGTCAAAGTTAGTGAAAAGAGCAGAAATTACAACAATGCTAGTCAATCCCGCCAAACAAATATCACCTTCTCCACCTCCTACAAAGCCTCTGCGTTCCTCCAGCATGAAATGACAAAGAAACTGCCAAAGCTGGTGTAAATATTGGTGTTGATTTCTTTGCTGGAGACGGCTTTTTGGCAGTGAATATTTTTGACAAATAGCTTGAAAATTTCGTTCCAATGGAAATAAATTGTCGAAGTACACACCAGTGATCTCTCTCTGTTTGGCAAATAACCATAGAAGAAGAATCCACAGTTTATGACTTTTTTTAGACAAGGGGGGATTTTACTTCAGTCTCATAAAATTGTTAATCTTTCCTACAATGTTTTTGCAAATAGATCATGGACTCATGGTATCCTGCAAACCACTCATTTTTAAAGGCTGCAGTGTTGTTGTGACAGCCTGCACAGCTCAGCCCACATTAGCTCTGGGAACATCGAACATAGGGCATGCTTACCAGTAGCTGTTAATCTGCTTTTTTCTTGTTATTTCATGTTTGTTCTGTTAAAATATCAGGAGCCATCGGTGAATCGACAGGATTGTCAAGAGAGTGGATTAAAATAGAGGGTTTCTTTGCAACTTTCCCCATTCAACAAGATAGAAAGCAGAAAACAAAAGCAAAAAATCAGCTCCTTTGTGGTGAGTTTTTGACAACCAAATCTAAAGAAAAAGAAAAATCCATGTTTGAAGGTCGATTAACGGCCCACGACAATATGAAACAACAAAAGCATGTTTTGATTTCTTTATGTCAACAAAAGATACAATAATAATCCAATTACAGGCAAATCTGCGCCCCGAGGTGAGACAGTTTATCCTCTGATAAAGGGAGAAACAAGCACCAAAGCTTGAAGTTAAGTTGTTTTTTAAAGTCTTTCCATGGCAGCTAAGGCAAGTGTAGAATGCAAAACAACCCCTATCAGTTGTGTCCTCGGAGCAGTTTCTTAAGCGCTGTCTGTGTGTCCAGAATCTTAACGGCAAGAACCCACATGGACACTATTGAATGCTGCTCGGGAGGTCAGAAAGGAAGTAGCACTCAAATGGAGGAAGACAGAAACAACGGTGGTAGTGCAAGTAAAATCCACTCAGTTTTGAATATAAAGGAGGCATCTCAAGTTTGTTTTTTCTTCTTTTTGTTTTGAACGCTTTACAGGTATTGGATTACATTTTGGGTAAAATGTGACAACTGGATTTGTCTCTTTATACAATAAACTAAATTAAAGAATTGCTCAGACAGGCATTAGTATCTCTGTCTTGAGATAACTTAAGAAATGTTGATGCAAGCTCACAGGCCACATTCAGACTGTGCTGGATTAGCCTCCAGGCAGAGAAAAGCAACCGAATTGAAATGCAAATAAGACAGGGATTACTGAGAGTGCATTCACTTGACAAGTAACTCCTGTATTAACTGGTGAAATACCAGTTACATTTGAGGAAAAGATGTCTAAGCCTAATAATAATTTCCATTTTACTTAACATTGCATTTTGTTCAATTATAAGTTAAATTGGTGGAAAAATAGGACAATGTTTAGTACCTCATTTTGACCATTACTAATGGGCTAAATAAAAACAAAGCGTCTCATTTAAGATAATTGTTTCCATCCCTCCGCAGCTTAATAAACCCCTGCTCTGCTGCGGTCCCTTTTCCATTAGTCTGTGGCTCGTTAGCATCATCCTGAAAACAAGGTAAGTTTTGTCCCGACCCAGATAAGGGGTTTATTTGACTATTCATTGAGTTGCATTGGGATCAGAATGAAATGGCACTAAATGAGAAATTAAATCATCTCAACTTCAAAAGCGTGCTTCCTGCACAGCCAGAAGTGTGAAATCTGTGGCTGCAGGGATGGCACTGACTTGAAAGTGCCCAAATAGGAATTCTCTTTTGTAGTTTCTCAGATCTGTGAAGAATATAGGAACAGGTTTTCCTCAGTTTTCAACCCTATCAAAATGTGGGGGGAGTTTACTTTTTTTGCCTTTGACAGTGTTTGTGTTTTGACTTTTGCATAACGAAACAATCACGGCGAGAAATAGAATCTATTGTGCAACACTAATTAAATGTGAAACAAACTCTCCATAAGTGTATTACCGTATTCTGAACTGTGTCTTGTGCTGATTATCTGTGTGATACATATCTCAAGTTTAACAAACACTTACATGTGACATGTGGCTTTATGCGGTCTGCCAGGAGAAGTTCCACGGGTGAAGAATGCCCCCTGCTGGCAGGTTTAAAGCACAGCACATCAACTTCTGTCCCCCTCTTCTCCCCCTCCAGACAGCGCAGCCTCCTCCTAAGCGTCTCCAGGAGATCATCAAGCACACCCACAACTGAAAAGATGTAGAGAAGATAGATTTTGTTTTTTGTTTTCTTACCCAGCCTATCTGTTTCTCTCCCCTGGATTTCTCTCTATCTTTTACAGTAAGTCTTCTATCTCACCGGGAGGAGACCTAAAGTGAGGAAGCAAATTAATTTTTTCCATCTTCAGAAAATAAGGAGACTCCAGGTGCAGATGAGATGCACAGAATATCCAGCAGTGGGAAACAGGCCTGTTCAGTGCAGGGTTAGGAGTCATAGGAGCATTCTGACAGTTTATTAAAGATGTTCATTGTATCTGAGTTACTGCTGTTGAAACTATTCTCCAAGCAGACTGTTCTTCTACTTTCTTTAAACAACCTCTCTGAGGAGGATACCTTGAAGCTGCTACAGTATAAGGAACAATGGCAACAGTCAAGAAGATGGAAGAGACACATTTTAAGAAGAAACTGCACCTGTGCTTAGCAGGGGATTCATCACAGCTTTTCAAGATCCCCAGATGTTGGTGCACCTGCAAATGATAGTGGGGGGGGGACCGAAACGGTAAATGATCCCTTTTCTCCTGCTGCTTCTTTTGTCAGATGTGAATAATTTGAATTGGCACAACAGTGTGTGCGTGTACGTGTGTCGATGGTGGAATGTCTGACCTTGGACATTGCTTTCGGAATTGGTGCCGTCAAAACACACTCACACAATAACAAACTCTGCAATGTAAACACGTCTATCCAACCAAAAGAGAAGTCCAACCCTAACCCTAAGTACTGCAGAAAACTGGTCATTTTAATGAGCTTTTTCTGATCAGCCAGGCCTGTAACCTCCAAATCAAAGTTATCGCCCAACAGCGTAGAGCAGTCGACATGGCTGCGTTTCAGAAGATCATTTCTATTTCTGCGAGAAAGGATGAATTTCCCAGGGTCAGAGAGGAGGTGACCGATTTTTCATTTGGCTAGCTAATACTACTTCAGCAGTGTTGACAGCTCAGCCTGATTTATAACATAAATCCAGTCTTAAGCAACTACTGAAAGTGACTAAATTTGATGCCTGATATAATCCTGTATTTGGTTGTTTCAATTGGTATCTGTATGTAGAAATTTACATAAAAGGTTGAGAGATTTGATCATATTCATAGACTTTGTTATAATGAATTAACATATATATCTATATAAATAGAAAGAGAGAGAATAAATTATTGTATCAAAGAAAAAAGTTTGTTATTGAACAGGTAGGACTGAAAAGAGGCTGAGAAATTCTCAAATTAAGCTTGTTTGAGTTACTACAAAAGTTTAAATTTGACAGGGTTCTACTTTCAGCTAAACAAAGTATCTATAATCATACTTATACATCTTAAGTATACTTTAACAAAGTATTTAGCGTGTCAGAGACATGTTTCAAAGCCACTAAGCTCAGATACTTGGTTGTAAGTGTGTAAAAATGTTCAACGTATCTTTTAAAACATGAGATAAAGATCTTTATATAAATATGGAGCTTGTTTTTTTTTTTTGTCCCTTTCGTAAAGCCAGACTAAGACCTCAATTAAGATCTCCCATGGGCGCTAGAAAAAGAACAAAAATCAAAACTTTTTGGAAGTCTCAAATGATGAACATATAAATCACTATACTTTATCAATGTTCACATAAATCTTACATTAAAAGTTGTAATTTAAATAACTACTTTGCTTGAAATAGGAAAAGGACATCTAGGTGTTCTGTACCTGGAAACCATCAAACGTATGTTAAAATTTCAAATTGTGCTTCATGCAAGTATTGACCAGAACAGTAAAGTATAAAAAAATTTATTTTCACATTTTGAAAATAACATTATAGATTTTACAACTAAACACGTGCAAAGCAAGTGTGTTGGAGGGAGACTAAAACATCTGCCTCATAAGATTTCCGTTCAGTATTTTCCTGTCATTGCAGACTGTCGTAGATCTTGCAGTGCAGATATGCCAGCTTCTCCGCCCTGCTTTTCCTCAGCATTGGGGACCACACCTGGTGGCTCAGCTCTACAACCCTGAAACCCGCCATCTTTAAATGTCGCCTCTTCATGGCATGAAGTCCAAGCAGCTGCTGCGACTGGGAGCAGTAGTGGTTTCTGCCCGGGACCTGAATGGCCACTTTGACAGAGCCCTTAGAGTCCTGTTGAGTTGAGTTTTGGGTCATGGGTTTGGCAAGAGTCTCTATAAGATCACTGGTTAAATCGAGCACGGAGTCAAACAGTCTTCCACCTTCATCAGGAGGTAATCTGTGGAGGGATTTGGGTTTAGCAGCAGAGGAGGAAGCAGGGCTGCTTTTGGTATTCATTAGCTGTGCTAACAGTTCATCTGTAATTGTCACTCCCGTACTTAAATTCTCCCAGCCTTGAAGAGGAGGAGATGTGGATGAACTCTGTTCCGTGGGTGGTTGGTTCACAGGTATGGGCTGTCCATTGGAATCCAAATGTATTTCAAGGTCGATGGAGCGCGTGTGAGGCAGAATCATTCTCTTGCACACAAACCTCTCTCCTCCCAGCAGGTCTTGCAGAGCAGATTCTGCCTCGGTGACATCTGCTCTCTGACACACGTCCAACTGTGCAAATTTCCACAGCATATCTGCCACCTCTTCCCTCATTTCACAGCTTAACCGTGGGCCTGCCCATTGAGGCAACTCCAGAGCCACAGCTCCATCTAAAGTGAACAAGTCTTTTTTCAGCTCCAGCTGTGTGTTTTTCAGAGCTAGGTTGACAAAGTCAGGACTCAAGGCTAATGAAACAAGGTCCTGTGGGAACTGAGAAACGAAGGCTAAACCTAAGAGGCCAGTAAGCAGGTGCTCTGGGTACTGCTGGAATTCTCCTTTTCTCTGCCTGAGGGCTTCTGTAAGACTTGGATAGAAACTTGGACTCTGAACAGGGAGAAACCTTAGGGTGCCAAAGGCCCAGAGGAGTTTGCTTGAATCCTTACTCCGGCAGTGTGGCACTAGTGAGGGAATTCTCTCAGCGACAGCGGTAAGAATGGAATCGTTACGGTAATGAAGAGCTGAACAAGTCAGGGCCACATGCATCAGCCCTTGGACACCCATCCTGTGGGCCCGCTGAGGAACTTCCTGGGCCATGACCTCCAGCCATTGCCTATGAAAAAGATAACTGAAACGCAGGTATTTCAGCACATTCACCATAGCAAAGTCACTCATCTCTTTCACAAGCGAGAGTGCCCTGTCAACAATACGAGTCACTGCACCCTCCGATATTGACGTTTGGGATTTAAAGAGCCCCAGACAAACAGTGCCAACCTCCTCAGGGTGCAGCTGCTGTAAATGACGCATGAGAAGTTGCACCAGAGAATGGATTAAGTCTTTTGGGCAGTGCCTACCCTCTCCTATTATATAGAGCAGCTGCACCAGCTCAGGGACTCCCACTTGATCCATATGCAGGTTGAATACATCATAGACACACTTTAAGAACTGTGGCACCTGCTTTCCAACACAGCGCCACAAGTCAGCCGCGAACAGCAGCTGATCTAAGCTCATCTGGTTGGCCCGGCGACACAGCTCAGCCTCGTACACGTCGAGCACGGTGTGAGAAGACGGCATCTGCAGCCAGACAAATGACCGCAGCACGTCCAATAACTGGGGCTGAGAAAAGACGCGGATGTGCTCCACAGAATATCTGAGGAGCATGATGAAGCGTTGGTCGCTTCTCACCAGGGACACCTTGTCTGAGTGCAACCTGCTGAGTTCCACAAAAAACTGTGACACATCGTGTGGCTTCATTCTGCCCTTTAAAACCGTTATCTTTTGAAGAATTGGCAACACCTCCATCCATTCAATTGCTTGAGGATGTTGGGTGAGGTCTAGAGTCATAGAAGCGTACTCTGGCCGGCATTTATGGAAAGCACGATAGTCGACTTTAACATCTGGTGCTATGGGCTTCCTCCGCTGCGATGGCTCAGGTTCAGGGACTTTACTGAAAGCCAAGTCAAGAAGTGTGTTCTTTGTGCTTGAAAGATGTCGCGAGCAACTAACACTGTAGCGATTGCCCTGTTGCCAGAGGGATGGGGCTTGAGCAGATAGATATTGTTCATCTTCATCATGATCTATTTGATTGGGAGAGTTTGTGGAGGTTCTTACAGATTGTGGATAAGATGAAGGGTTGTAATGCAGCTTGTACTCTCCGAGGGGAACGATTTTCCTGTGCGACAACACTCCTTTGTTTTCCTCCTGATCCTCAGCCTCGTCTTCCAGTTTAACATACAAGTGTTGAGCCTGCGCAGAACCCTTTCTCCAGCATGGGAGGTAGAGCAGCCTGGGAACCCGTCGACACAGCACACAGGCCGCCATCAGGGGCTGGACAGAGAAGATGGGACAACAGACAGGATTTTATCCAATATAAGTGCCACTCCCAACAAACTAAATTGCAACACAAGGCAACACTTTTAATAATATTTGCTAAAGATAAAATCAGTTGACATTTATTTTGATAAAACCAAGAGTTGTTGACAAAATTAACAGAGAGCACTACCCAAGCACTATCAAGCCTTGGATTCCTCCTTGGTGAATAATTTTTCACTAATTTAATAATATAAATCAATACTAAATAAAACGGCAGTGAAAATCCTACGGTTAAAAACAATTTCATTGGTACAGGCACACAGAAATAGTTATTCGTTTGACCCAGCACATAAACGTTGGACTGATAGTGCTACATGACGCTCAGACAGACATTTTTACGTCCCGACACGGTCACACATTCTTAAGTTAGTATTAGAATATATTGTTTACTGTCAATGTTTAGTCATTTGTATATAAACACAGAGCTTGAAGACACATTGCAAAACGGTGGTTTGGGCTAGCAGAAGTTAAGCCAAACTTCTAGTAGCCTTCCTGCTTACGTTACGGCATGCGGGCAGAAACTAATATAATATCTTTTTGTATTTATATGTCTGTTACACTCACCTTTTACCCTCCTGCACTGACCTAGATAGACAGTTTAACCTCATGGAAGCGTGCAAGCTGGATCATCATGAAAGGGGAGTTGTGACCAAACCGGAACTCGCACTTTCAAACTATCATGAAAAAGATGTTTAAAACACATGAAGAAATTGCTCTTAAGTGTCGGATCCTAAATAAATGTCCAAAATATTCGATTTACTCTGAAACTTAATATATTGTGAAGTGAGTGACTGAATCAAAGATTTACATTGATAATGTCGGACATAGTTAGTTAGTGGTAAAATATTGTTTTGACAGGATTAAGCTTCCGGGGAGGGAAGTGATGGCTGAATAGCATTTGACCTATGGTAGCTGATTAGGCTCAAATAGAACGAAAACGAAACGCAAATTCTTGCCAAAAATAAAGGAAAGAATAGTAAAAAAAAAACAAATAGAAATGTCATTTTAAATACAAGGCATCTTATTTATTAATGATTTTTTAAAAAAAAGTAATGTTTGGCGCTAAAATAAGAATGTCCAAATGGACCTGTATCCATTAAGACAATAATGTACAAGATTAGGAAACTCAATTTATTCTTTGATATATGGTTCAATATGTGATAGTATGATATAAAAAATGTGAATTGAAAAATGTCTCCATGATTTCATTATAAACTCTGGGTTTGGTTTTTAACTGTATGAAACACAGCAATTTCTTTATGACAAGAAATAACGACGTTTCACCATTCAATGAGGCCTGCCGCCTTACACTTACAGTATTCAGATTGCCTTCAATTTCACTTCATTATTTTCCTAAATTTAAATTTATTATTATTAACATGATTAAAACTGATAAAGTTTTCGAAAAGTAAAACTTTGCTTTAAGAACACATTCAATTCCTAAATAAAATCATTACCTAAATCTATTTTGTGTTCTGTTGGGTTTCACTTTAAATGTACCAACTCATTCCGTTAATACCGCCTGAATTATGGCTGCACTTCATCTAATTTTTACTATAATTTTTTTTTTTTTTTTTTTAACAAAATTTTTATTATTTTTTCAGAAATAATACAGTGTGGTACGGATGTACATATATATTTTTTACATTTTTAAACATAAAAAACAAGCGAACACAAAACTATAATTTTTTGAATGTATGTATATGAAAAAGATATGCATATAGTTTAGAGTTACTTATTCCATGGTCATTTTCTTTTCATGCTTTCTCATTGGTCAGACAATACATTTAAATAAAACAATAATTTTAGCATTATAACTGTCTCTTTGTTGTCCTTTTACTGCTGTAGACTGAGTTATCTGAAAGCAAAACAAAAGATTATAGAAAAAGATATCCAAGTAGAGTCAATCAGATTAAATGGAATAGTAATTCAATATAAACCATCGGCATATTTTACGCTCGTTTCAGCACTATGTTGGTCATATGTACAACATGACTTAAGGTACAGACAGAAATGTCATACTTTCATACTGGATGAGGTATGATATGACATTCCACACCTCTGTTATAAAGTAGACAATTGTATGAAAACCACACTAGGCCTGAGAATCTTAGAAATGTTATTTTTTGTTTCAAACATATTTCCCACCAATATAATCTATCTTTTTTTTAAAACATCTTTAATTCTGCAGATGTAATATTTATAAAATAAATATAAATGTTTTACTTTGAAATGTACAAAAGAATGCGAAAATCATTTATTATCTTTTGTATGTATAATTGATTAACTGAATAAATCTCTCTAATAAGTTACATATTGATTTAATCTGCTGAACCCATCTGTGTTCTAATATTTAATATGTTCATGTGATTTTTTGTTAAATTAATTGTATTGCTGTTTTTCCACTAACTTATATTACAATTGTTTTTAGAGTGAATTGTATTTAAAATTTTATTAAATTCTATTAAAACTATTTAGACACTACTTTTTTGTGCTGTATAATGTACTTATTACTAGCGACTACTACTACCAATCGATCTAATTTTGAGCACCAATACAATCTGAAAAAATATAGAACTATATTTTTATTTCTTATTACACATGTGTTACTCTGAACAATTAGGGGAAAAATGAAAAACACTGTTCTAATATTTGTTTACCTAGAAGACTTTGATCATCATCACATGCTTTCCTGATCATGCATGAAGCCTACAACATATCAGGACACATAACATTATGGACCGGTTTATTAGATTTTCTCATGCGTAATTGCAAATAAGCTTCCTGTTTATTTTTTTTGCCAAGAGCATGGAGTGGTCAAACTTCGGAGAGGAAGTAGCTGATTTATGCTAATGAAGGACTGGAGGTTTAGCTACGCTGGTTGGGATCCGCCCTTCATTCACCACATGGTTAAACCCAGGCTGTTGTCGCGCCACTTTCGCAATCTTACTACGTTTCATAAACTCCTCGCAAATCAAAATAGTAGCACATGGTGCTTTACTTAGTTTTATTACTAGAGTTTTTTCTTTGACTTCTCAGTTTTGCAGACGCCCAAGAAACTGTGAGTAGACGGTAAGTGTGAACAAGTGAGTGAAGATGGTGGATTTGTAGAAGCTGGTGTCTTTTACCACGCGTGTTATTGGCAAGAGACCTGTTGTTAGCCTTTTCGAGTGATGCGTCAGAAAAGTGAAACGCTTTAAATTGTGTGCTGCTCTTAGCAACTGTTAGCTTTTTGAATCAACGAAACGTTTTTTAACGCCACATTTCGCATTTGAAAACAGTCGCGTAGAAGTGCATGGCAACCTCTCCTCCATGGTTGTAGAATGAGGGAGATTTGAAAAGCATGTGTTGGTGTTGCACCTCAAGCCGTGACGCCGGAGAAGTGAATCGCACTCTCGAAAACGGTGTATTTCAAACTTCAGCAGCAGCAACTAGCTGTTGACTAGTGTGCTTAAGCAGTTTACGATGCGTTCATGTAAATCCACGTTATCCGTCTCTTAATGGGCTGTGGTGTACATTTAAAAGTGCCTCCAGAACAAAGCAGCAGCACATGGGATTGCACCAGGCCGCGCGCCTTTGCTATCCCGCGAGCAGCCAAGTTAGCTGCTAACGCTAGCACACAGAGTCGTTTGTGCCAAATTTCATCTTTGACGTTACTTCAGTTGGCTCGTATATGTGTTTTAAATTTCGTGTGGCTAGAAACACCCACTGGTAACTGTGTGAATATCAATTTCACAAACCTGACGATTCCATAATGTGAGCTAACTTGGCTAACACAAGAAAACACAATGCCCAGAAGTGGGCGCATAAGGAAAGCTGACGAACACTATCGGCTCAATTCTAGCGCCCTTTTAGATAGTAGGTTGGGGATTTGTAACCCTGGCATATATCAGATAATTTATTTTTCTGGAAGCTAAGTTTAATTGCGTGCAGTATCCGAATCTTTTAGTTGTTTGGTGGAGCTCTCGGACGCAACTAGCTTGTTGTGTGCCGGACTGTTATTTAAGTTTGCTGCTGGTCGGAAGGTGCTCGATTTGCACCGAGACGTTCCAACCACACACGCATTACACGCGTTTTTTGTTTTTGTTAGTTTCTTTCTGTCTTTGTCGTTTTACTATTGTAGTATGTTTTCTGCACGGTATATTTATTATTAAAGGTTCAAACCGACGGCTAGTGGGCGCCATGTTAGCGCGTGGGGGAGGGGTACAGAATTGTGGCCGGAGCGTAAGTGTTGCTATCCTTAAGCAGGCAGGGCTCAAACTCGGGTTTCGCATTGAACTTTGATTTTTATAAGAACAGTTTAAGTTAAAGAACTGGTATTATGCGCACAAGTGTTTATTATGTTATTTTCTAACAAATAAAAGACATTGTCATTCTGGCCATTTAAAAAAAAAAACATTTTTTTACTCCACCAGAACCAGAAAAATAAGAATTACCGCACACTGATCTTTGGGTGTTTCTGTCAATCTCGTGACGCAATTAATGGAATTTAATTTTAGCCAAACTTTCTGTAGAGTTCACCCAGTCATACAGGATAGCTGATGTAAAGTAAAAGATTGAACTTAAAAAGTAACAACGTAAATATTTTTTGGAACAACACAGCATCCATGTTTAGCATAGAGACATGGATTTCTATCCTTGATATTAAAACGAAATCGGTAAGTTCATTAATGATTTATTTTCTTTTAATGTGTCTTCAATTCAAGTCATCACACATCCTTGCCAACAGCTCGGGGTGCTTCAGTTTGTAACCTTGCATGGATCCTTCTGGATGATGATAAATTGTATTGAATGCAGTGGAAGTCACAGTAAGGACTGTTCTGATCATGTTGTTTTTTGCTTATTTTATTTCACTGCCCTTTTAATTCAAATAAAATCATTGACATTGTCTTTCGGAACTTATACATCACAATAAGTTAGCTTTTGTTTTGAAACTGAGGAGGCATTTCAGCCCACATTTAACAGAAGAGTATATATATTTTTTAATCATTGTAAGTAATGCTTTTCTGTCACACGTTTAGGTGAGCTGTATTGTTCCTGAGCACATGGCTGCAATGTCTGTGATTTTTTTATTCACTTATGTTAATGCGACAATACATATTGTTCCTAGCCCGTACCTGCACTGAACTGGAGTGACGCACAGATCATAGTAGCAAAATTGGAGAATAATGTTAATCAACTGTCATATCTGGGGGCCATCAACGTGGCTATATGAAGAGGAAATATCTTATTTTAGCTCTATGATGAATACGGGGATATTGAGACAACTCCACTTGTCTTTATGCTTGTTACATTGGCCCATGCCCAAGAAAACTGGGGCCTCAGAACAGAAACAAAAGCCATTATAATGGCTCTTTAGAAGTGGTTGGATCCTTACACTCTTCATTTAAACAGTGAATGTTTTTACCATAACACCCCTGTGTTTAGAGGGGCCAGTCCACTCTTTTCTTTGCAGCTCCTCCAGCAGCCATGAGGATAAGTAGCACATCCGATGAACAAAACACTACTTTACACCTTTGCATTTCTTTTCAATAAACCAGAAATTTTGAGGTCAGCACATGGCCAACCGAAGTACCTTTTTGTTGATTTAGATGGCTTAATAAAAACTCTGACGGCTGTTGATCTTCTGAAAAGGCACACTCGCTCATTGTCTTCAAGATCCGATTGTGCATGTGTTAAACAGCCAAAAAGTGAAGCTTTAATATAAATGAAATATTTAGTCAGTATTCACTATGTAGCCAGATGGCATATTATTCCAAACTCCTCTTTCTGAATGCTGAGCATGGAGGTGGAAGGTTCATGATTTTGTCTTGTTTCCCAGCACCTTTTAGTTGTCGAGTTAGTCACTTTCTCCTTGCTTTACAGAAGCTTGTTTGAGTTAAATGTAAGGCCATCTGTCCGAATGCTAAAGCTTAGTTGAGATTAGGTCATGCTACAGGACAGCGTTTTTTTTACTCCCCCATCACAGCGGTAAGTCTACAACAGGATGGCTTGGGACGGGAATAAAGATTTTACTATTGTCTTGCCACTGTCCAGACTTCAAGAATGCAGAGGTGGGACATGTGAGGGAGCTGTGCATAAATAAATGCATCAACGCCTGAGTCGGTAATACTGCACGACTTTGGAGGATGTTGAAAATTGTGTGTGGTATTAATAAGGTGTAATATTTTAGTGGTGACAGCATGACCTGGTTTTGTAGTTGATGTCTAGAAAAGGACAAGTATTGAAAAGTACGCCATAGTGTGGGACATCACAACCACACAGTGGGTTTTCTCCACCTGTTGTTCAACAACAGTGCACTTGAAGCAGAGCCTGAACCACAAACGATTCATCTCAAATGATGCCGGTTATATTGGGGGAAACTCTGCTTCCACTCCGAGGTAGATGTGTGAAGATTATGAGAATGATTTCGCCTCTGAATTGAAGGTCTTGTTTTCTCTCTTTTTTTTTTATCATCTTGCAGGGACTTGTGTCCTGGAGTGCCTCCGTGTCGTGGATTTAAGGGAACTCCACATGGACAGTTTGAAGTCACTGTAGTGTCAAAGTGCTTACAGTGCAGGTAGTTTTCTGAAATCTACTGCAGTGAAGGCACTTTCAGCACTGTTCTGATAATGTGAGCTACGGCGGCCGGTTAATGCGGGGCAGGAATCAACTGGATGCAGGTACAGTTGTTGGTACACATCTGGCAGGACCTTGTCGTCTCGTTGTGGGGCTTGGCAACCAACAGCAATCTCTCTGTGAATAATGGTATAGCCACGTTTTGATCGATACCTTTTACAGTGTGTTTTCTTTGTAATTCCAGCCCTGAAATGGAGTTGTGTGATCCAGAGGGACAGCTAGTCGATGGGATAATAAAGCGCATTGTAAAACCTCTGCTTGTGTTCTCTTCTAGTGCTTATGCTAAGGTGCATCTAGTGCAGATAGTGAAGTAGACTAGCATCTACTGCCCTAAGTGCTCCTTCTGGCATAAGGAGCTGGGACTCCCATCAGCAGTATCTCCGTTTTTCTTTTTTTTTTAATTTGCTCTCATGAGAATGTGTCAGTTCTCTGTCAGTTTTGCATAGTTGCGCTGCAAGAAGAAATAAGTTGTGCAAATCTATGCAAAACTGATGGTGGTCTGTGTTTTCATCGATATCCCACCTGCAAGAATCCTTTCCTTCCCCAATGAGCTTCCCAAGGCAGCTTTGTTAAGGTAAAAACAGGTTTGAGTAGTATTAAAGTGCTTATAGTGCAGGTAGTTTTATGGAATTCTACTGCAGTGTGAGCACTTAAAGTACTTCTAGACTCCATCTTCTTTGAAGACTGAAGAGATGGCTTTTGCACATGGGTCTCTGGTTAGTTTTGCTGGTTTGCTTTCAGCTTTTCGCTGTACTGCTGTGCAAATCCATGCAAAACTGATCATAGAGCTGAAATGAGTCTATTGGAGGTGATCCCTTTCTGTGCAGGTTGGGAGAGGCGGCAATGCTCCGTGCTGGTGTGGTATTGCACTTGTCCCGGCCTGTTGAGGACATGGGAACTGTTCAGCATCTGTACAGGACACTTCTGTTGGGACATTTATCACCCTAATGCTCCCACTTTTCTATCGTGAGGTGTATTTAATATGTATTGTGAAGATATTAGTGAAAAACTTTCTGAATATTGAAAATAAAATGATTAAAAGATTCACCTTTGTTTGTTTTTTCCTCCAGAAACATAATTATCAGCTTTGAAATGTAAATGATATACAGAAACAATGAGAAATGAATACACTTCTAATGCTACTTTGAGGTTTTTGTGTATGGAAAAGTGAGGGATTGCTCTTCTGTAAAATGTACTGACCCCCTCTGAATGTAGTTTCATTTAAATGACACTGAACCCTTTTCCCCAGCAGAGGGAGGTAGCTACTAAGTATTCTTTGGTAGAATCCTCTAAACTGAAAACTCAACAACCTGAGAATTACATAGATTCTAATAATATTTTATTAAACACATTTTTATTTTTAAAGAATCTGGCCCAACTCTGATGGATCAGTTATTTCTGTCTCTACCGTAATTATAAAACTTAAAAAAACAAAATCTAGTGTTCTGTGTTTACCCCTTTGTGAATTATATCCCAGTTTATGCAGAGGAGGCAGACCGACTGTTGAGTTGAACTTGAATCTGCTTGTTCTAAATAACGTGTCACAAATATCTATTGAATGCCTCACCTCTCCCCCACCCAGGCACATGTGCCTGACATCCAGCAAACCTCTGGTCAATGAGCAGAGTTTCCATTATTTGGTTTCGTATGGTAGGCTAACCGAGGGAGCCATTCACTGGAGTGTTCACCTTTCATTACACGTCCTCTTTACTTGACAGACAAGATAAATGGGAAACATCCAGAGAGGACTTGAACTCAGAGATGCATTTCTGCGTGTCAGTCCATGCCTTAGTGCTCTAAAAACCTCTATTTACAGCGATGTTGTGGAAATATACCTTTATGAGACAAAGATTGCTGTAAGATTGTGGGTTGTCGGGCAGATGACACCTGGCTACTTCAGGTTGCACTAATGTGAGCTGATGTGTTCAGCACACACTTTTATCCTCAGATTTATACACATTTTTATGGAAACACTTGAGGGATTTTTTTCAGATTATTACATACGAATCACTGTTTATTGTCAGTAACATATTTTGAATATTTCTTTTTGTATTTCCTTTAAAGCTGGACGCCCAGGGCTTAAAACAGATTCACAGTTACATACTGAACATACGTCAGCCACCGGTTTTAAAAGGTTAAAACTCCTTTTTTTACATCAACTGTAGAATTTGAGCCATGCCACTGGCAGAAAATGCACATCTCTCTAATGGTTAGTTCCTTGGGTTAGGACTGAAATATCTACCATCCCTAACCTTGCAGCTACTTGATGGACTGCCACATAATTTCAGACATTAGCAGTGCCCAGAGGATAATTCCTAATGACTTTGTTGATCTACTGACTTCTCCTCTGGTGCCATCATGAGGTTGATATTTGAGAGATTGAGTGAAATGTCCTAAATGAAATTCAAGATGTTTTTCCATCCCATTGCTTATCCTGGCTCCCTGACATCAAAAGCTATCAGAGCAATTACCTACAAAACCATGTTTCTGCCATCATGGTCAGCCACGTGGTCTCAAGTGCATATCATCAAATCTGTGCCCGATGGTGAATATGATGAACACACAATGAACGATAATTAATAGGATTTTTATGTAGTTGTCGGCATGTTTGTGGTTTTTCATGAGTTTAGAAAAGTGACTCTACAGTAGAGCACGCGTGACCGCTCAATAAAGGCTGTCACAGAAGACAAAAATATCCTGTCTCAAAAGTTTTGTGACCTTCTTTGAGGCTGCGTTGTTCACTTGGACCAGGGATGCTCAAACATTTGTCCGCTACACTATCTGTTCTAAGCTTATCTGTTCATAGCTATGGGAAATTTGTCTGTGCTGCTCTAATTAAGATACAGTCCTCTTGATACAAAGGAGCTTCTGGCTGGATGTGTCAGGCTTTGAGCCTTTCTTTGTTATTGTGTTTCATCTTATGGACCTCCTTTAATCTGAATTCAGAGTTCACCCTCTCCCTGTCTAAATCCCTATCCTTCTATTCATTATTGGAGAAAAAAAGCTATGTTTAGCATTAACTCACAACTGGTGGCTGTTTTTTTTTTCGTTAACCAAGGCTTGCTCCAGACTGACCTTTGATTGTGAGCTGTCATTGCCCTCACTGTTCCATGGATTAATGGGGATGACGGAAAACATTCCCTCCTGCTGTATCTGGATGCAGTGTGCTTCCCTATCCTGTGAGTTGCAAATAAAATCAGACATAGAAACACGAGACACACACAAAATCAATATGCCATGATTCCTTGAGGATCAAATTGCTGAAAGTCTGTTTGGGCACACTTCAATTACCTTTCTCCCTGGTGCCATTATTGTCATGAATTTGTGAAGGATTACAGAGAAAGGATGCAAGAGCTGGAACATGATTCATCCTTTCTGGAGTTTGTGTTGCGATTTCATCAACAGTTAATATCCCCCAGCTCAGAATAAAATATCTCAAACATTTAATCAACAGATTTCCCTGAAAACCGACTTTTACACTAAAAGTAATCACCAGCTCGAGTTCCACTGTGAAACTCATGACAGCCACAATGCGGGAGGTATGAATTTCTTTTCTTTTCTTGCCCACAATTGTGATCCAATATGTCGTTACAAGCAGTAAATGTACACACATGACTACACAAAGAGAATCCTGGTTGTTTCCTTGTAGCACTTTTACAGCTGATTGAATATTCAGAAGAGACCTTGTGTATGTTGATGTTATGTCTCAGGGGATTGTTTAATTCTGCTAACAAAAAAGGCTGTGTCAACCACGCTGCTGAGGCTGCAGTTCACTGCTGGCATTCACTCTGATGGGGGTCGCTTCCTTCAGCTGACCTCTGTGAGTTAACAATGGCTCTGTCTCTGGGATCATGCCCGACCGAGAAATGAACTCCCGCTTTAAGTATGCATATGGCACACCGCAGCTGTCAATGTATGCTAATGCAGCTCTGAATTAGCCATGAAAAACAATTAGTTTTCTGAGCAGGTTGATGAGCAGTTCTCACAAGGAGCTTGACCACATTTCTTTGTGCTGAAACACTTGCTGACTGTGTGGCTTGTGAATTGAGACATGGACCGGATTAAAATAAAGTACATTCAAGATTAGGGGACGGTTTTCATACCTGCTTTGTACACACCACACGTTCTTGTTCTTTTGCAATGCCAGTAATGAGCTTTTGTGAAATATTTGAGTGAGTGCTGATCATGTCATTACAAACAAGTTGGGAGTTCTTAACTCAGACGCATATTTAAAAAAGATCTGTAAAGATATATATTCATATATTTATACATAGATAAATCAAGCAGATGCATGTCAGCTTTCAGTTGGATCTAAAATGCAGCCTAAATTAAACAATGGGAAGCTCCAGTAGCGAGTGGACGGCCCCAGAGACCCTGCTGCCGTTACATACAGAGTTGCTAAATCGCACATAATGTCTTTAAACACACCACTTCCCCGCCACCAGTCTGTGTCCTATTTTCACTCACCCTTGCTGTCACCTGTCTCTCATTTTCTGTCCCCGGTGAGTCAAAGTTCCCTTTGGCTCCAAAACCTGTCCAATCTTTTTTCATCTGCCCAACTAATTTTCAGTAGGTCAGCCAGTGAGATGAACTGGCAGAGTTTTCAGCACTGCAGATGTTAAAGCGCCAACTGCTCCGCAGTTTTTCCGGGCCCTCAGTCTGAGACAATTTCAGGGTTGTTAGCGAAGGGACCAAAGTGTCTCCTTTTCATTTGTGATCAAATGCTTTATAACAAGAAAATGATCAAAGGTATATCATACCACACTATACAATGATTTATAACCTTTATATACCCATAAATGGACAAATCTGTGCTGTTGCAGCTGTCTCTTGAGAGGGATTTCTGTGCACAGTGTTTTATGGAGGAACATGTCCTTTTTTTTTTTCGAAATTGGTGGGCTATTCGACGGAGTACATTTTTTAAAAATCTGGCAAAACACAAACAAACAAAACAACAAAAGGCCCCAGTGGACAGATGGTAATGAAACATCTGTGTACTCTATCAGTGTTATATGGTGTGAATAACCCAAAATGTACCATCTTTACCAACAATCTGATTGTTCCCTGATCATCATTCAACAAATATTAAATTTCAATCAGACTTAAGACTACACGTTATTGTTATGTTAGTTTTAACCACTGTTACTAATGATAATTAAAAAAAAAAAAACAGATCAACTCGTTTTGAAATTTTTTGTTGTATTTTTCTATCAGGTTGGGTTTTGATAGATATATCTACTGGACACTGGAGTGAAATAAAACTGGAAAACGGTAAACAATTTTTTCCAGGGGACATGGAGTCCTTGTTAGCTGAAGGTTTCTGAATGGTAGAAGGTGGCTTGAATGGAGGCTGCGATCAGAAATTCATTCAACACACTGGAAGTGATATTTCGAGGTGAACGTCTTAATTAGATTTAAAAACGTGTCGCATCATGGAGACCGTTGTTTCACAATAAACAGCGGATTTGGCTGACAAACTAGTGTAATAGTCAAAAGATCATTGCGACAAAATTAACATGACATATCACACCATCTTCTGTTTTCTAATTACTGAGAGAATGTTCGCTCAGTAATTTTAGAAAAATAATAATGGATAATGATGGGTTATGCATCGTGTCCTGTTGTTTCTACTGGTTTACAGTTTGTTCCAAGTTATAACCTTTACTATTGGTCTAAAAAATCACTGAATGTTTAATATGTATCAAAGCACAAATGAAGTCCATTCTATTTGGGAAATGACATACAGGATATAAAAGATCAATCCATGACTTTTTTAGCCCATTTTTACCTTTTATTATGTATCATTTTTAAGAAATCCCAATAGCACTTTCTCGCATCAAGCACAATGAGAATTATTGAGAATTCTGGAAAGTTGTGCCTTTATGAATTGTTTTAAATATTGTTACTCATGAGTTTGATTGATTAATACATTTTATTTATATTAATATAATAAAATGTTAGTAATTTGTTTGTACTAAAAAGCCCAGCTGAGAGGTAGAACATTTTAGAATAACTTTCTTTTTGTTGGCCACAACTAAGCAACAGTTTAAAAAATTGCCCAGGAACTATTTACACTAGCTTTGGCCCTCAAAGAAGTGATTGCATAAGTGAAATGACTAATACTCAGCTCAATGCATGATAGCTTCTACTTCTAAGTATCATTTTGCTTCTTGGATGAGATATTTACCACAAACTTTTCATTTCACCGTAACCAACAACCAGCACTGATGTTTTAAGCTCAGCATGTGAACACATATTGCTGAAGACAGGTTTTCGCGCATGCAGTAATCCTCCCACTTGCACGGAAAAGATGCATTTACAGTCCCACTGTGGCCAATGAATCATATAATTTGTCATCACAGAGTGATTCCCCCCTGAGCTAAGATTAGATTACGATGTCTCCTAATTACTCATTTGAAATTTGCATGGAATTTCCACCACAGACTCTTAAAGTTTACAGGGTAAAGCTGGTGGCAATTACTGCCACCGTTTTCATTCAGAAGAATTGCCTGTTTGACCCCGCGTATCTGAAAATCACTCTTGACACCCGTACTCCTGCTGGCAATGTCAAACGAGACAGCTGGAGCTAACTCTGGATGACACACATCGCTGACTCCTGCTAAAGATGTCCCATTTGTCAAAAATAAACTAATATTTCCTTCAGCAATTGCGCTCTGTTCCACTACATTTCATTTTTGCTGCAAGGCAGCTCTGAGTGTATGCAAGGAATGAAGTATCTGCTGTGGCACGCACACACAATAAGGCACTGGCAAGCCCTTTGTTCTTGATGTAAGATCCATTCTATCTGCATCGTGTTGGAGGATGGTTGAGGTATACTTGTTTAAGACACTTTTGACAAGAAATTGGCAATGCTGCCTCACGGGGTTCAAAAAGACCTTGAGTGGTTTGCCCACCAGAGAGATCGCCATCACAGTGTATTGGGTCAGACCTTGTTAAGACTTAGTTTCATACCCGGCCTCATTGGCACGGTGTTGTGCTCCTCTAACAAACAACAAAATGTAGTATATCGCATTCTTTCTAATATTGACTTCACCCTTCACTGTGGAAATTTGATTTGCTTTTTGTGTGCATGTCATTATAAAAAAGAACAGAGGCCTTCAAAGGAAAAATGTGTGGGATTACATAAAGAAGGAATGCAGGGCTTATTGACGAACTGGTGGGTGGATTGTAGGCATATCTAAACTTGTGAGTGTGTGTGTATAATGTGTTTTTCATAACAAAACAAATAGATTTCATTACATTTAAGGAGATTTTTACCGCATATAATTGCTAGCATAAGAGCATTTTTAGTGCACCATTGCATATCACAGTTGCAAACAACAAAGGAATGTGTCATAAGGGTTCAGCATCTCAGAAAAGACTACAATCTATCGTCCAGCAAATGAAAAGCTGCTGTCTGAACCTCCACCATCTCAGCACAAGCAGTGCAGCCTTTGAATTAATGAGCTGTAACCTCTATGGTGGTGTCATCCTACCAAAGTGATGTAGACTGAGCAGGTCCGCATTTTCTCACAGTCGCTAACAAAACCCAGTGAGTTTGTATGTAAAGACAGCCATGTGGATCAGGTTAAGGGTTTTTTTTGCACACTGAACACCACTGTGCTTTATTCCGTATGTTCAAATGATTAAAGGGGGGAAATGTAATACTGAAAAGAGAGTTTATGCATCCCAAAAACAATTTAAATATTTTGTCATTTGAGATTTGAGAACAGAAAAAAACTAACTGTATAATTGGATCTACTGATTCACTTGTTATTTCTTGATAGCCATAACATGCATGAACTTATTGTCCTTTGACATTTGGTGTGCCTTGGGATGCATTTATCTCTTGAATATGGTAGATTGTAAAAAAACATGTCAAACGGTCAGTGAGATGCTGTTTAACTGTCCTTCTAACCTTCTAACTGTCCAACAACTTTAAGGTGAAAATTCTCCTTTATTTTAATTTTCAATGCAGCAAATTAGCTAAGTGAGGTTATCCAGATCAAATTAATTAAATTCAGTTCAGCTCTGTACTAGTGGAGTAAAAGTAGCGTGATTCACACTATTTAATGCAAATATGAGACTTGAAAAGATTCCATGTATATTTTTGTTTCTCTCTGAACTTTGAATGTCTATATAACACTTTTCAGCCAAGGGCAAAAACGGAATGTCACCTAAGAACACAACAACACACCGTGACAGGATGACTTTTGTGCTCAGTCCCAGCCTGATTCTTTAGTACCAAGTTTAACAAATCAGGGTATCATTATAAGTTTCTGCTTTTTCGTCAGGCATGAAAAAGTCTATCAAACAAACCATCATTTGATTTCAATTTTAGGTCAAGACCATAATGCTGAGGATGACAGTGCTTCAAACTTGTCAAGTGTATCAAGGATTCCTTTAGGTGCCCCCACACATATCCCACTTTCCTTTATTCTAAGAGTTTTTCATTTTTGTTGCAAGCAGTTAAAATTGAATGTATTCTTGATTAGGGAAGCTGGGAATTGGCCAGCTGTCATATCGGCACTATTACCGGTATCTGCCTTTTAGGTTTTGAAGCAAATTAGACTTGGGGTCCCCAAGGTGCTTGGACTCTTGCATACTAGCAGTGTAGAATTCTCAGAACAAGTCACTTCCTTGATTGAAATTCACTTTGTTCAGACGATGTCGGCCCCTGCGGACTTGCTCCTAACAAGTTTTTTATTTGTTTTTGGTTGTGTCGGACACGATATTCTAATGTGAAAACTGAAAAACTGCTCAATCAAACACAAGTTATCAATTTGGTGCAGGTGCACATACAGGACATTCCACTAGCTGAAACATGAGCATGAAACATGAGCATGTGACACACATGCAGAAGTAATACTTTGATGAAGAAACTTCCACAGCTATGATCATAGAGGCTGGATCTTGTTAGAAATATTGTGGGATGTATAATTTAGTGGGCAGCTGAAAGTCTAATACATGTGTGACATAAAAATTAAGTTGGATCTCGGGCATTGAAAACATTTTCTATAAATTGTGTTTATCTTGATGGAAAGGCCAAAACAGTTCAGGACTATGCCTTAGGAGGAGAAAAGCTCTCTTGCTGCTGAATCTGTGAAGTATACAATCAGGTTTTGTTGGCCTTTGTTGAAACACAGAGAAGCAGACAATGTTTTTCTCCTCTTTGCTTTTTTTCTCAACACGTCTGGCAAAGGAAAAGCAGACGTTGTCATCTCAGACAATGCAGTGAGAATATTCCTGGTGAGAAAGGTTTGACAATGTAAATATATTTTGGGAACTGAATTTCACTCCGATACCAAAGTGGAGCCTAAAAATAAAGTGAGAAAAAAACTAAGTTTACAATCCTGCCCTTGGCGTGGCTGAAGTCTTGAACTAAAGGCAGTGAACAAACTCACAATTCCAACTCTACCCATGTTTCCACTGACAATAATAAAATGATAATATGAGGCTGATGTTATTTTCTTCAGTATTACTGTTTAAATATTTCTCTCATAATCAGTGTCTGTCAAAAGCCACATGGTGCTCAGGGCTACTTAAAATCCCAAACAACTGTCGGTATAAAGTAATAATGAACACACACAGTATAGCAAACTTAAGCCATATATGATTTGACATTAGAAAAAAAGAGCTTATAGGTTTATGAGAATGTAAAGACTTGATTTTTGTGTGTCAAGAATATCAGATGCTTTCAAAATATAAATGAGGTAATTCTTATAATACCCACAGATCATAGTCATTGCATGAAAAAAAATACAATAATAAATGTACATGGTGTTTATGTACTGTATGGTGGTGATGGTGGCTGTCTTAGACAAGGGTAGAAACATTGTAAATTATTTCAAATCTAACTTTTCTCAAAATCCTCATTGGATCATTATTTTTTGCTTTTTCTGCTTGTTTATTTGACACTCTCCACAAATCGACCCTGGTTTAAAATTTAAAGCAACACACACACAGACACACACATTCCGTGACATAACTTTGATGCATACCTCAAATATTATACAAATGCACTGATGAACTTTGTCTCTTTTCTCTCTAGCAGTGTTTACTTAGGACTGAGACTTTTCTGCTCTTTGGCGTTTTTTTTTTAGGCTCAAATGTTACAATGTTGTGAGTTTGCCTTCGAATCCCACCGGATTCCACAATGCTCAGTGCATTTGCCCTCCAACAGAAAGAGCACTTATTTTAAAATTCACATTAACGTTTCCATTAAAAAACATCCAGGCGGCTCGATGTTGGCAGGTCAAACAAAGTTTATCTCCATATTAATTTAATTTTCCATGAAACTTTAAGTATGTTGAATTTACATCCTTTTACATCATGTAAGCCATGTTTCATCTACCAGTGTAATATATCTCGGGAGAAATGAGAAACACGCCTAAAAAGACAGACATGAGAGCCATCTCATTTCCCAAAAATTTCAGCCATGTTTAAAAGAGGAGTCTTGTGACATGCTGATGTTGCTGTTGTACAATATTTCAAGTTGTTGAGAAATGCTGTTGGATATTTTCACTAATTATCATTTAATCTTCTGAGAAAAATGAATCCCAGCTTGATTGAAATATTTTAACCTTGTCTTTCCAAAGATGGGATAAACTCCACCATAAATCTAAGTGGCACAAAACAAAGACCAGGAGATGAAAGTTGCCATTATTCTGCTGGCTCGATGTGTGTGACTGTTGTTACTTTTGTTTTCAGTTGTGTTTTTTGTGCAGGTCTGAGCAAATTATTCTGCGGGTTGATCATGGAGTTAAACAACGTTATACAACTTTTCATAATTTCTTTTTACATCCTTTTTTTGTATCCATGACAGTTTAAAATGAATGGTTTTCAAGTGCAATGAAGGGACTCTTTTGTCAGTTGGTTTGTAGTAACATGGGGACAAAACTAAACACCAGCCTCCAAAATTGGGACTCTCATGTAACAACATGCCAAAATACTGCTTTCCATTTTTCGTTTTGTGCAAGAACAGAAAAAAAGGAGAGAAAGAAATAAAGAAAAAGACAGCATATGCTTTCCAACTTGCCAACTTGGACATTTTAGTAACGCAGCAATTTGGAGCACGTCCCTTCTTTGCTTTCGTCCATGTTGTCTTATCTGTGTTTATAAGCCATCAGGTGTGTTGTGGCTTACTGATTCCCACTGGTAATTTGACTTTTGATATGTTTTCAGAGCGTCTTCCAGGTGCCTGGAGTAATCCAAATCATTACGGTTTCTGGCAGATACAGAGTTAGTAAAGGATTAAAGCTGAGAGGAGCCAAAGAGTGTCAGGATTCGGTTTGCCTTACCAAGCTGCGTTGTTTACAGCCCCCTGTGCTCTATACTCACAGACAACTCAACAAGACACAGACAGGGATGTGTTGGACTCCAGGAGATGTATTTTTTTCCCTTTCAAGCCTATATCCTCTGAAACTAATTTTCAGGCTCTGTGTCTGCCTTGTGGGAAGTGATTGACCACAATCCTTAGATGGAAATTGATTGCATAAGGACTTTAACAATAAAAGGCCATTGGTATTCAAGTAGTGCTGGTGGAAGAGTGTCAAAGCACAGGATGATGCTGTCACTAAAAGAACAGGGTTCTATATTAATGTATTGTCTAGTAGTCCGATTCCCCAAGATCATGGTAAGCCTTTGATCTGAGAGATACCGAGTTTCTAATTGGGTTGTATTGATCTGTCCAGCTCCTGCTCATGATGGCACAGTTATGATGAATGTCAGTCTGCTCTGCGAACGAGAAAATGGAGTAACCAGCCAAACCAGCCTAAAAACGTCATTACTGGTCTTTATCATTTTGATCACACTTTTTTTAAACATATTTTTTAGTAATTGTCTCCCAATATCAGTAACAAATTAACAAAATCAATACACGATGGTCTTTGTCTTGTTCTTTTTATAACCTTTATATGTATTTTAAAGAGGCCCAAATCCTTTTTTAGGAAAATTCATTGACAAAATCGCAACGTTTTGCACATTTTCTTTCAACCAGCAAATGGCTAATTTTTTTCCTCAAACATGAGGAAGATACATTTTCTTGTCAGATCAAGCAATATTGAGAAAAAAAGAATTCCAACTTACATGTTAGTGAGTTTGTACTTTGTACGTTTGTGTTTTTTTTGTCAGTGGAAAAGCTTTAAATACGTCAGTTTTCAATACTCCTGGCGTTTAAAAAAATGTAAACAACAGCAATACAACACGGGTCAAATATTATCAAACTGACTTTAATGAGAGAAAAGGTGCCTGGTGACTTTACTATCTGTTTGTTATTCAGACGTATCTGAGGAGATACAGATGCACATTTATTCAACTTGCTCTGCAATTAAAATGGAATAAAAAAGTCAGCTCAAACACATGTCTTTGAAATTCCTCTGACATTTAAAGCCAAGAAACCTTTCACACTTGCATGACAGCTTTTGGATTATTTATGAAACTTTTGAGGATCCATACCATTGACGTTGACTCGGGCCTCATCTAATAGTGTCTGCCACTGATTCATTATGCCGCATTAGATGCCCCAGGAGGAGGGAAGGGGCAAAGCTTGAAGTATTGCACAGCATATTAAATCTGTCTTGCCGAACATCAGTAGAATGAAGAAATCCCATGAAGTTCCAAATACATATGTGAAATAACAAATCTCTGGTAGAAAAATAAATGACTTTTAGCTCCATGCAAACCTGGGAGACACAGGGAAGAATAAATTGCAGGCACTGATACAAAAGATACACAAACAGATTAGTTTAATGTCACTTTCTATGTGAATGTGTGATTTTAGTGATGGATGTTTGTGTCTTAGCAGTCAGTAAACACCTTCCAGTGCCCTTCCGTTGTCTGCATATTAAATGAGTCATTGTCTTCTAAAGATAATTGAGATATACGCCTCACCTCCCTGAATGGGAACAAACATTTGAGTAATAATATCTTAATGTTTGCACAATCAAAGTAAAATCTTGGAGATTCTTCCTGTATGGAGAGTTTCCTATTTTCATTACTTTTATGATTTTTAGTTCACTTCATTCTAAATACAATACAGCCCAAAGTTTACCAGGACACCGAAGGAGATCAGGATGAAGATAAACCTCTGTAATAGAAACAGAAGGCTTATCTATATGGCATAAGCAGCAATATTCAGTTGTATTGCTTAAAGATTTAGACAAGAACTAACTATAGCTCTGAATTGTGTAACTTGTTGGATCAAATAGTTCAAATTCTCCATTTAGAACCTCATCTTCAGCCAGCAACAGCACACATTTACTATGAATAATTTGTTGTATAGTCTGCAGTATTTTCATACTATAAGTGCTGATCGATTTCTCACAGTCAGCCCAAAACAATGGCCTAAGACACATTTGTTTCCAATACATGGAACATTTGCTGGGGTGATGAAGAATGAGTAATGAAACAGTGGTTGGAGTCCCTCATTCCCTCAGGCTAATTGAGATTGTTTGAGACATTTTAGAAAACCTTCATTGGTAAAGCGCATGAGGAGAGGATTATAGTTTTTTATTTTTTATTTTATTTAATCTATATAGGGTAGGTTAGATATTGATATTATATTGATTTATTCCCATTGATTTAGTTTTAGGCCATACAACTAAATATCCATCCATGTATTTCTATACCGAGGAGCCTGTTAATAAATATAATTATTTCTTATTAATAAGAAATTGTCTAAGACTGACTCAGTGGAATAAATCATGTCCTTATGCTGAATTATTCTTGTGCCATATATGACGTGTGTTTTGATAATGAATAGATAAGACAGTTCAGGCACACCTTATTCTCAGCTAAAAATAAAGAGAAAAGGCACAATTTCAAGAATGCAAAAAATTTAAAAAGACCTGGAGGAATTAAAGACTTGATTAAGAATTGTGTTTGTTTATTTTGCCTCATGCTCCCTGAGGCTTCTTATATTAAGCTCTGCTGAGCTGTGAATGTGAGCAGTGTAACCAGTGACATTTCTCTCCCATGATGACATCATATGACTGCATTGTGTTTTTTTTACCTCAACAAAATGTTTTCTCAGTGTGGATTTAGAGCCATCCATACACAAAAATCATGATCTTCTTCAGCATTGCTGGATGTGATGGGCTGGTGAGTTCAGGGCCTTTTGAAAAATCTAAACATGCCTCTTTCTGCCAACCCCATTAAGCAACAAATATTGGTAGATTTTTTCCCCTGTAAGTTTATCTGTTGAAACTGCTTTAACAGTTTGTTTATAATGTGTGCCTTATGGGATTGTTTTTCATGCTCGCACCTCCTTCTGTCAGGAAGAAACCCTCTAAAATTAGCAGTCGCTCTCCGCTTCGGATTTTTTATTTAATTAAGGTGTTGATTTATTTCTCTACTTTCATTAGCGGCTGTCAAATTCTTGAATTTCTTAATCTCATCTTTTTGTAAAATTATAAGAATGATATTGATACTCAAGTACATAATCTCATTCTTGCTTGAGTCTGCGCAAGCAAAACAGATACCCCTCACTTAATTTGTGGTTTAATGATGATTTAATTAGAATTGATGGAATTATTTTCAAGTGAAGAAAATTGACTTTCCATGCAGCTTAAAGTGTCGTTACGTGCAGGCTTTGATTAATTTGATTATTTTTACAGAAAAATGTGTACTGCTGTTGCTGGAGGATTACTAAATGCTTGCTTCTTAAATAAATTTTGTGTGACACTTGCAGAAGTTTACCTGCTTAGGAAACTAAACTTCAGGCTGAAATGTATATAATTAGGGGATGTTTTTACTGTTTTTCCATCTGATCTGTCATCACATTTACTCTACTCATTTATCATTTCTTTTTAATTCCACCGACATTTATCTTTTATTCTCAAGCAAATGCATCAATCATGTATGATTCATTAACACTTCAATTCATATTTAATCTTTACTTAGTGAACTATTTCCAACATGTAATTTCTAGCCAAATATTTTAGCATCTTTTTCAGGTCATAGTCATGTTTTTACTAGACCTTTAGAAATACATTTTTTCAGGCAAACTTTTTAACTGTGAGTTACAGTAAATCATTCAAAGAGAAGGTAGCCCACCATAATTCTGGAGAGGGCTGTTTTAAATCACCCACAAAAAAAGATATCAACTTTATCTGTTTGTCATGAGAAAATAAGATCCTATATGACTGGATTTGGGTGCATGGCTTGATAGGAATAAGTATAAAGGAGTGGGTTGAAGTGATTTTATTTGTGTAGTATATTGGATCAGAAATTTGGAGAGAGTCAGTGATATCTCAGTAATCATGAGCCTCATGCTTGCATAAGAATCTCCAGAGTAAAGTGGCCTCAGGTGGAGGTCCATGCAAAAGCAATTTAGCAAGAGCTCTACAAGTGAATTGATAAACGGACTTAACCTCACCTTAGGGGGGATGCCCACATTCCACTCCAGAACAGGCCCTGATGTACATAAGGGTCTGGTGACTACAGAAGAACCGACTAATTACTTTAATTGCTAATTATGTATTGGAGAAGCCAGTGTTTGTTTATTTTTCTCTCAGTGGGTTTCCTGCCTCCCCACTCTGCTAAAACACAGCAGCTTGTTTCACTGGGAGTGGATTAAAAGTCTCCATCCTTTGAGCATCTGTTTGGTGCAGCAGGAGATGCTCTGGCTCCCCACAGCTCCTGGCAGCTCATGCAAAAGCCTGCATTCGCATCACAGGGAAAGAGAATCCGTTTCTGAACATATAGAGTGATACAGAATATTCATCCAAGTAATAATTTTACACTGAACTGCTAAAAAAACACAACCCAAAAGTAGAGAAGATAAAATTTTGAGAGACTGAATAACTGACAAAAAAAGGCCCAAAAGACTGATTACTGTTTTTTACCAGTTTATGAAGATTGAGTGTCCCCATGTAAGGTGTGGAGCTGTTCAGGAGCTTGCAAAATTTGTTGGATGAAGTCAAGTAAAAGAATGTAGTTTAACTGATTCTCAAGAGCTTCGTGGCAGAAGTTTTGGTTTGTGGAAGTTTCTTGGAAGAGCAAGCGAAAAAAAAAAATTATTGTAAAAAAAACAGCAAAACAACAACAGAGGAACAAACTTTGAAATTGGCTTTTGGACATATCCCAGAGGAAGGGTGTATAAGTTCACAGAAATGTGCTGAATTGTTTATGCATATGTATGTGGACTATTCTCTGCAGTGTGTTTGTTTGTCACACAACAATGCCATCACAGATTAACACTTGAACTCAATGGAAACCAATCACGAAGAATAAAAATGAATTTTTATGGTCTTCGTTTAAAGATTTTTCAAAGGAACAATGGCAGGCCATTGTTCGCTATACCTGATTAATCACAGTTTTATGAGAAAGTTCCAGTATGAGAATAGATTTACAAGGATACTGAGTGTTATCAAGACTGCTCAATCACAAAAAAGGGGACTTAATCTGAACTGCAAGTGTTGAATAAAACTACCTGAAATATATGTGCTTTGGCAGCGTTGGACATGAACAAATTTCAAACTGGATGGTTGCACTGGGTGACACAGCATCAAAAGGGGTTAGAAAAGGCATTTGAACATACCAATTTTCCTGCCTCTATACCCACCCAGAGCAGTTATTCACATGGGCTGACACTTTGTGATCATTTAATCTTTTCTATATGGTATATTTTGTGGGTTATACTCTGTCCAAGATAGACATATAGGCAATGATTTTCCAGTGGTATGATTTCTGGCAGAAATAAGTGAAAATATTTTGTAGATGTATGTAAGATGTTTCTAAAGTATGACTGAATAATTCTCACCAAATGTTTGAATCAGAGCAATGAGTAGCATGCATTTCAACAATGCATAATTTTCCAATATTCAAAGAAAATCAACTGTAAAAGGGAGTAGCATGCATCAAAAAGAAAAACTTAGACAGAAGTCATGCACAACTCCTGTGCCTGATTTGCGGTATTTATATCTTGCTTTCAGCAAAGCCACTTTATCCGTTTTTTGCTGAAGTTTTCATTTTCAACTCAAAGGAAAGTGGATTCAAAAAGTCCAATGTTCCAGTTTGCTTAGCAGTCAATGCAGCCTACATGAAAGAACTGGTCTTACTTCATCCTCTCCCAAATACCTTTTCTTCTCAATATAGGTATTGATTTTAAGGCAACTAATAGAAGATGCAGTGCCGAGCGGCAAATAACAGACACAGAGCAACAAACCACCTGGTCCCTGGATGTTATGGGCATTGGGCCTCACTGGCATCTATCACAAGATAAAGCAGGAGCCCATGATTACACTTTCCCGAGTGTATATATTAATTTAATTCATTGTGCCTAAATTGCAAGAGGAATAGAAGATGGTTTCCCTCTTATTTATTTGCCTTGATGGATTGTTTACTTATCATAAATCTATAATGGACTTACTAAAGTGTCAGTATCTCAAATCAGCAATCAAACTGTCTTTCAAATGTAATGGAATGAAACAGAAAAAAGAAACAACCAACCCTTCACCCTGACCCCCACCATGTGTGCACATTTCCGCCTGTACTTGCTCTTTTGCCTGAAGAAAACACCATGTTAAAACTATCTAAACTTAAGGTGTTACAATGCCACTGCAGCCTTTTTGTCTGTCATGTTGCTTCTAGTTTGTTTAATCGGGTATTCTGTTTTGCATGGGAAAGACACTGAGCTATCAGCTGATGTGGTGATCAGCTGAATCATATAGTGGAAAAGGAGGCCAGAGTAGTAGTAGTAGGTCCACTGGTGAGTCAGCCCTCACTTGAAAATAAAATGTTTGTGTTAAGTTCTAGATTTAACCACGTTTCAATTTAGTCATGAAGAGACTTCATCTGATTTAGTTGTTGATAATAAAAAATTTGATTGTTATATTGTGTTTTTCATAAACTGTTTTAAATATTTATTATTAGTGCCATGCCCTAACAAAGCAAATAACCAACCCCTTTCCCCCAAAAAATGTATTACATGCTCTTTCTTGTCTGAATGAGTTTCATTGAGGAAAATACATTTCTTGTTCAAAGTGATACCAGATTGGTCTGTAATTAATTTTCAACTGATCTCATCCAATAATAATAACAAAGAGATTGCATGGATATGGTTGCTTCTTCACGGGGATTGAAGATTTAATGACATGACATTTATGATGTGGTGGCAGCAAGTTCCAAATATAGAGAGGTATTTGGATTTTTATTCTTTAAATTAAGTTCGGTACTTAACACATATTTCATTTCAAATCCGTACAACAAGATTTATCAGTGGACTTAGTGTCAAAGATCTCTCTGCCTGATTTTTGCAAATTACATCACCCATTTAGTTTCATCAGGTCATCAAAAATCAGATCTATGGACACCAGCCTAGCAGTGGTGATGCCCAGTTTCATACCCGAAATAAAAACTGATTGCAATATGTAAGTGATGAGCAAAAAATCCATTAAGATGCAGACCAGGTCTAACAAATTTTTGTGATACTAATTGATTTCTTCTCTCTGTTGCCTTTTTTTTCAAGAGAGAATGGGTAAGATTTCATATGGACTGAGGAAAATATTTTGTTTGTCATTCAAGAGCATAAATCCCCCCAAGTATCTATGAAGAAATAAAACTTTTTCATACCTTTGCACTCCACCCTTATCCTAACTGGACACTGTCGTAACTTGAACATGATTTATTTAGCTTGTTCTGGCTCAGCCAAGAAGCTGTATCCAGAAAATACATATCGCTAACAATAATGTCTCTGATTGATTGATGAAGTTACTCCAGTGACTGGCTGAGTTTTCCCAGCAGTTGTTGTGCTTTCAGAATTTTGGAACAACTCTTTCTCTGTCTGATCTTGCATTCAAAGTGAGTGCGAATAAACTTTGGCAACAGCACATTATCATCCACAGTGCATTTTGTCCCCAGGAGTAATTCTTTTAATTCTTTTTTTTTTGGCTGTCTGTGATTCCACCACTGTTTGAAATCCCACTAGGATTTGGCAAATGTTTCTGCTTATGTGTGAAAAAGTGACTATAAGTTATTGTTTCGTCTGTGCTCCAGACTGCATTCACACTGAATCTGACCATGAGGCACCTTCCTGTGGGGTTTTGCCGGGATGTCTTGTGGTCTCGGAATATTGTTGCTGTAAGCATATGATTCAGTGCAGGTTCTGTGCAAGCATACCTTCCTTTGTCATTCATTTTCAAACTTTTCTTTGTATCACTGCTTTTCTTTGTATGTCTCCCTTATATTGCATAGTATTGTATGGCTGTATTTTCAGCCTTTCAAAACCTGCATGTTGTAATAGCCAGGACTTTACGGTCATTAAAGACAATTAACTTTTTCCCCTCCCTCTCCAGCAAAGTTCTGTCTTAGTTTTGCAGAAAAGACAGAAATAGAAAACAAACATTGTTTTTTCTGTACACGACTTGAGGAAACAGACACAAGATATATTCACTACTAGTTGTAATATTTTTTATTTCTCTCGTGCAGAAAGTGCAGCAACACCTGGAAAAGGAATAAAGAGAGTTGAGGCAGTAATTAGGAAGACAAATAATTGTGAGAAATTCAGGCTTTTTTTCGCTGTTTGTTTGACAGCATTAACATATTCAGCACAAATAGAAGCACCAAAAAATGAGCTATGCCATGCCTCTGTGTGATTTTAGATCGCATACTATCATGCATGCAGAAAAAAAGGCTGTAAATATCAAGGATTCCACATGACAGAAATTGATTGTTCACACCACAAATTGCCTTTTGCACAATAACTGTAGATGATTCAGCCACACAGGCTTTCACTTCATTATGTAAAACAGAGCATGTCTACAGTAATCCAAGCAAAAGTGATAAAAGCTATACTATGATGAAGATATACTATAAACCATTGAGGGAAATGTATGCTGGCTCTTATATTTCAAGTAAAAGTAAGAACGTATATGTACGGGGTAGGGAGTATGGCGAATCATTCATTTAAAGCATAACTCCACATTAAAATAGCAATAAAAAAATAAGGGAATCTTATTCTGAATTCGCATCAACAAAAAACTTTAAAAGGGATTGCAAACCAGTTGTGCTTGTCCCACTTGGATTTCAATTGTCATCAAGTTTACCATAAACAACCCATTAATTGTAGCTGGAAAAATTGGCATTGCCTGTTTGTAACTGGGCATTTAATAATTCTAAATCTTGATATATACATATGCAGGAGTAAAAAGAGAGAGACACAAAGATATATTGATTCTTCTGTTCATTCTTACACTATCTAAGTTTAAAATCTCAAGCAATGCATGAGAAGGCAAACTCTTGAGAGTCATGGGATTCTGTGGTGAGTTCATTCATAATGCTTTGCATGATATGATATAGTCTGGTTAAATAAAGCTTCAGCTCTTTCAAAGGTGCTGCTCAGACAGTTGCGTGCTGCAAAGGAACTCCTATTTGTGCTCTAGTTGCTTGCCCCCTTTCAGCAAAATTTAGGCTGACCCAATATTGCCAATGTTTCTGATAAATGGAATTTAATGTATAGCTGTGAGTGCGCATAAACCTGTCAATTTTGACACTGGAAGCAATGACCATTTCATATGCATTTTTCATTCACTTTGCCCCTCACCAAATGGCTGTATTATTTACTGTGCTAACAACTTGTCTGTGACTTCATTAAGCCTGGACATTATTAGATAAGAAAAAAAAACTTGGAGCAACCTGCTGGAGAAGGCATGTTCTGGGATATATTTTACTCCATAGTATGGACATATTAAAGTAATACCCTATAATAGAATAGAATTTCCCATGAAATACATTTTTACTGTAAAGTACTTTGGATGAACTACCCCAGTGGTTTCAAAGTCGGATACATTAATTAAGTGTGACATGTTAAGATCATACATTTTGAAGGAAAATGTACGAAAGAACTCATAGGAATGTGGAAAAAGACTGACAGCTATTTCTATAGATTCCATCACAAAAAATGAACAAGTACTTCACCATGTTCACAATAATGTTTGCAAACAGTACTACTAAGCTGATCACACAAATTTTGCAAAGAACATCTCAGTTCCTCCCTAAAGAGCCTTTTATTTGATGAAGACTTAAATGCCTTCCTGACCTCTCAGGATATGATAGACATACAAATAAGGATTTCCATTTAGGAAGACAATCTAAAGAAAGCTCCTAAATAAAAGACTGCAGGCACTTCTACCACACAAAGAAAACCCAAATCTTTATTGCCCCTAAACCTGCAGATTTGACTGTTTGATCATAAATCTCCCAGCACAGTGTTCCCCTCTGAGACAAGCCAGTGTCACTTGAAAGTGCTTTCAAAATGTGGCACCCCATAACAATTGGAGTTCTTTGCACATCGATGGCAGCCATGTTAATCCACTGTTGATCTACCCCGGGATCAAGCTGGTCCAAAATCAATAAACCCATGAAAACTCGCCATCTGGTCTTCATCATATCCTTTACATCTGTGAGTTATCCGGTTTGATATATATTAACTGTGCTTTTGAATCAGTTGAGAGGCTGTAAGAGAATAAATATCTTATATTTTTTAAAGTTCGGTAAAATCATCCTCTGAATAACAGAAACAGTACTGGCCGCACAGAGGATGTGAGCATTTCACAATCCATAAATGTACAAAACTGTTATCGAAAAAAACCCCAAAGATTTAATCCCATCAATAATCTATGTTCTCTGAAATATTCCCACGAGACTAAAATATATGTCTTGTAACACTTTGGGTGCTTGTGTCAGCGATATCCTAATATCCTACCCTAAGTATAATTGAGGAAATACTTTTTCACGAATCCTATTCCAAAAGGAAACATATATTTCAAAAGTCGATTTTAGTGCACATTCTTTAATCAGATGTGCTGTAGTGATCTCCATTTTTCTCGGAGGCACATCACTCTCTGCCTCCAGCTTGCGCTGAGCAAGATGAGCCTGTACTCCACTCCACATTTTGTGTGCGGCTCCTCCTCGCCGGCGCATCTGATCTGAACACGGAGCGCTTCCACTCGCGGAGCATTCCCACTTCAGCTCAGCGTCCAGGGGGCATCGTCTGCCGAGAGAAGTTGAGTCAACACGCCTGGAAAAGCGCACCGCCCGGATTCATGTGGCAACTCCACACTCCAAGTCCTTTTTATCGCGGCGTCGGGGGACATTCATCCATTCTAGGTTGCGGTATAAAGCTGTTTTGCTTTGGGATATGTGTTGGTAGACATTAATAGTTAAGTTCCAGCCCTCGCACGACCCGTCATTCACTACCTGCGGATCTGCTGCAGGGGAGTTTTGCATGCCAGCGGGGCACTGCAGAGAACCTTGAACAATAAGGATCTTTACAGAAGTGAACAATGCTCAGACTAGAGACCATCATTTGCACTTTTTCCGTGCTGTCAGTTGCGGCAAGAGCAGACCTGAAAGCTCGGAACTGCAGCGGGGTGAGGGAGGCGTGCGTCGGGAAAGGCTTCAGCTTCTCACATGTTCCCCATCAGGAGATCTCAGGTAAGGGTGCACCGAGTCTCAACACAGCCAACTAGTAATATGTTAGGACTTTTTTTTGGGGAAAAATACTTCAGTGTTTGTTATTTATTTGTGTGGGGAACATGTTAAAACTCAAGCCCTTATTTTGCAATGAATTTCTTCATATTTCAGTAGGCAGGTTTAAGGTGAGGTTAATGCTGCAGCCTGTGACTGCAGGTGAATGTCAGCAGCAGTTAGTACACAGTACCCCAACCACCTGTCACTCACCAAGTTGAAGCTGAGTCGAACAGGGTACACACCCAGATGAAGGATATCCTCCTCCTGTGCACAGTTTAACAAGTCCTAACTGATGGTGATAGATAACTGCATCCCCCAGCTTGTCCCAGTAAGATGGCAGGCCTGCTCTTGTCAGGAAATTCACACATCTGACACCAATGGCCACTGAATGATGGCTTTTGGGCTTGCATATTCATACAGGGATGACTATGTCTACATCTCGCCGCGCATATCCTGCTCTTTCAAATGCGAAAAGTTATCTCCCCACACATCCAGTAGAGGTCTCCGAGTGTGACAGCCAAACGGGGATATAATTGGGGGGTCAATTCTGCAGTCAAATCCTGTCCTGTGAAAATGAGGTGAGAAGATTTAAAGAGCAGTTGACCAGGCTCTCATTTGATATAGTTTCAGCTCATCTGCTCAGCATTTATCTCACCTTGTAGGTTATAATAAGGTAGTGCCATTTGCACCCTGACAGGCATGCAAACTATAGTTTAATGATGTTGACTCTAGTCTTTAATTGGATATCCAGACCGGAAACCTAATTACTTTTTAATGTCAAGCCTTTTTTAAATATATACATATACACATGAATAGGCCTTGCTGAATATAGAACATTTAACATTCAGTTTAGGAGGTTCAAGTGATGATGAAATCCCCATAGTGTGAATTGTTTTAGTGCAGCAACATAAATAAATCGTATAAGTATTTTTTTCCTGCATCCATAAAAAAAAAATGTTTTTCGTGTCTTCCTGCCTGAGTTGAAATAATTTTCATGCTTCAGCGCCAATGATTATTTCTATAAAGCAGGAAATCTGGCATGTGTATAAGGCAGCATATTTGATAACACACACACACACCTGTTCAGCGATGGTCTGAATAACTAACTGATTAAATCCATCAGATCCACGACTCTGACATCACAGCTAATCCGTCAAATGAGTGAGAAATTATATCTCTCTCATCTCATAGCAATATCATCCTGAATATGTGTCCTTTGATCTGGTCTTTGAATGAGCCTGATATATCTTCAGGAGAGACAACATTTTACCACTAACTCAGCAAATTTCAACCAGGGACGGAGAGAAGCCCTGCAGCCCAAATTGCGTTGCCTCTCTCCCTATATGGCGTAGCTTGTATACAAGCTACCCTATTATAACCTAGCTTAGCTTGTATGCATTTTAGCCAAATGAAAAATGAAAGCTATAGCAGTGGAAATAACCTCTGAGTAAAAGCCAGTCTCATAACTTCTATTAATGATACATGTTTTATGTTAGATGGAAATCATTCCAAGTTTGAGAGGACAATGCACAGAACAAGCTCGTCTTATTCTCTTATTTTTAAAATAAAAAAGAAACAGTGTCCCACTGATATTTTTCTCTATTATCAAGAATCAGCACTATCTGATGTTTAATGATTTGTTGTTGTTTTTTTTACATCAATATAACTCTCTCACACTGAGTTATTGACATTGACAGTGTGGTGGCATGTGGGCATATTTTAAGTAGAATGGCAAAGTTTAGCATGTTTATGATTTGGTGGATCTTCTGAAAGTTTACTAAACACAAATCATGCAAACACAACCTATAAGTTCTTATTAAGTATTTTTCATACATTTTTAGAAGGTGGAGGATTGTGGCGGAAACTATTTTTAAATGTTAGTGGTGTTGGCACCTTAAACTGCAACTTATCGTCCATAAATCCAACAGATCAAACCTTCCCAGTTATTGGTCTGCTCATTTTTGTTTGTCATCCAAACAAACATTTTTCAACAACATTGCTGTGTTACTTGGCTTTGCAACCAGCTTCCTAATGATGGCATGAAAAGAATCTCTTCTTCTTCCAACAGAAGAAGTAGACAAACAGTCAACAGTTCTAACACCATGCAAGTGCCATGGCGACATGGTGTGGTTAAAGGTGACTTAAGTAAAAAAACAAAAGTCAAACAGGTAACAGTTGGAAATTATGTGGAAATACTGAAGGTAGAAGTACAAGTCATGCAAAATGATTGTAGCTAACTTAGACTATTGACATTAGAGGATTGTGCAATAATTACGGCAGACCTAATAGGTGGCCTCTAATATGTTTAGGAGCTATTTAAGAGGTGGGGAAGCCTCCTTGTGGCAGGCGGGATCAGCTTAAGCGACAACATTAAAATGGAGTTCATATTGCAGCACTTGTAGATTAGTTGGTCCTCAGGGGGACTCAATGAAGACTGGCTCTGAGAGTTCCTGTATAGCTTAGTGTTTCTGTCAGCCTTACAGCTGACATCACACTCTATTAACTCACCGATGATGCAGAGGAAATGTCAACACTCATATTACTGCTCCTCCTCTACAAATGAGGCTTTTGCTGTTTCTACATACAGTACATGTTTGTAAAATAATGATTATTTTTTATTTGACTCTGGGAAATATCATTATCTGACAGGCATAGCTTTGAACATCAAATTCTGGAGATGTGTGGGATCTTGACTCAATTAGACACTTTTTCTGAAGTGTGATTAGTTAGAAGTATGACTTTATATATTCTGCTATGTAAGGCTCTTTTATTTTAGATTTCTATTTAATTATGTCACATTTGACTAATATCACCGTGCTAATCATGCCTATGCTCATGCTTGCTATTTGTTTAGGGTCAAAAGAAATATCAGAGTTGTAGTTTTTATATGTTAACTTGTTGCCTTTCAAATGGGAAGATCCATGGAGAATATTGACTGATTAGAGACATTTAGAATTTATTTGAGAAAAAGGAATTTGCACAAACTCCGCTACAAAACGTTCTTTTTGCATGTAGCTAAAGATGAAAAAGCTAGAACTGTAGGTTTTTGCTGTGGCGTTTGGTTAGGGTTGCCAGGTCAGGTGCAATCACAGCACTCGAGACCATGTTATTGACAGACATGTTGTTACGATCCAAAGCCTAAAGGCTCAGCAGGCAATTCCACAAGACAGAGGGGATACCTTCGCCTGCTGACCAGATCAGGCTTACAGGCTTTCAGCAGCTACTTGGCAATGAACTTCTGCATTTCTCCAAGAATCTTTAGTATTTGAACACATAGAAATGCCAGCCACCCACGTGACAGAGTTTACTTCACTTTAAAAATTTTCTCTTGACAGTTTCACTATATCGTGCTTCCCAAATCCTCTCTTTCATTGCTCTTGTTAAAGATCAGTCAGTCAGTCTTGCCCTCGCTGTCTCAGTTTCCACCCAGTGGATTACCCAACGTCTGAGACAAGATATGGAAAGTGACTCATACAGCAGACTGCTGGATTCAATGGAAGCTCTCTGCATGTCATATTCTGCACTATCGTTTGACGTCCATCTCTGTTTACTGCCAGTAAGGAGATGGAAGTGGGACAGAAATAACGGTGCTGATATTTTATGTGATCTTCTGCATGCATAACGAGGCAAACGATCTCTGCCGAAGCGTGTGATGAGCACAGGTCTGGTCCCGTCATGTAATGGGATGGAGAGGATTAAAATGGGGCTAAATGGGGTGGACCTGCAGAGGAAATGGCCAAACGACTTTTTTTAGCCCTCCAGCGTGGTGTGCTGGAGCTGTGATGTACTGTGAAATTATCGTGACCTTGTCAGTCATGAATGGGGATATAGATCTGGGAGTCCTCAGAGGGGTCACACCTTTCAGAGGGATTATTGCGGGCTAATGTTCTCCCATTTCACTTAGCAATCTTTAAAATGTTTGTGATGAAATTGCAGGTGATAGGACGTTTGGGAGTGATTTTGGGAGTGGATTGTTTTTCCGTTGAAGGTGGTAGTGCCAATATTTGAGCCTGCATTCTGCTCTATAAAGTAATGTGGATCTGTCTTGGTGTCTGGGGTACAATCACAGGGGGGGGAAAGAATCCAAGCAGTCATCAATTTTCTCGTGGCAGGGAGGATTTCTCAACCGCTGTCTCGATCCTCGTGTCATCAATCATGCTTATGCATGCCAAAATGGCCTCATGATGGGCTGTCTCTGCAGGTGTTCCCTCTGAGAGCTGCAGGAAACGTTGTGTCCTGCAAGTGTCTTACAGCGCAGAGCACCACACTCAAAGCAAGTCAAAGCAGAGATAGTTCTGTTTGATTTATTGTTTCCTGTTCTAATTTGATTTCGACTCTTGTTTAGAAAGAGTGCTTTGATTGCATAGTTGTTTCCACTGATATTCTAAGTGCATGTCGACCACTGATCATATCCATACAGCCAACAAGTAACAGCTTCCCACATTTCACAAACCTTTGCCTTTCTCTTTTCCAATCCTGTCAACATGAAATGTTGAATTTAATGTGAGTTTAAGTTAACCTTTCTTGTTCTGAAGAAATCGAAACATTAATTGCATGTTTTGATGTTGGTGAGTGTGTCTGCATTCCTTTACATTTGACAAAAAATCTTCTAAAAATATTGCTTTTTCAGTAGCAGGAATCTGCTTTCTGAAAGCATACATCAGAAATGGGACTAAAAACGCATGAAGAACAGTGAAGCTTGACCTAAGCTCCTGTGCTTTATTCATATCTTCATCACAGTTATTGTGATATAGATTGCTACATGAATAATCTGGCAGCCATTAAGAATTGATGACATCACCGGGTGAAAAATAAGAATTTGACTGAAGTGGCTTTCCTTATGTGGCAGCTCAACATTTTTTAAATCAAACTCTTTGAAATGTGAAAGGCTGAGGGCTCCTGTTTTCGATGCGAAATTGAATTAATGTTTTTTGTGTCACTAGTTCCTGTCAGTAACTGCCCAATTAAATTCTAACTAGGGCCAACAAGAAAGGTCTTGTTCACTCCTCCTTCAAGAAGGCAGCATAAACACATTTTCAAACTAATCCTGTTTTTATTACCACAATCGCCCACTCATACTGTGTTCCTCGTGCCTGATGTGATTAAAATAGAAGCTTTTCAGTTACTTACATTTCCCAGTCTCCTTACACCCAATGAAATCAAATATATTTATACAGTTGCGTTAATTTGATCAAATTTTAAAGGAATATTCTAAGATTTAGCTTGTCAAATTTTGTATTGCTGTCATAGAAGGCAGAGTGGCTGTTGCTTTGCATGTGTGGGTTCATTGCATGAGCAGTTTCTGCTCTCACACTTCTTGCCTGTGTCTCACCCCTGATTACTTTCAGTCTTCTTGTTTTTTTTTGTGAGAAGAATTTATTCAGTTTTGTTCTACTTTCCTCAGTTCAATCGTGATTTTTTTCTGAAAAACTTCTCGCAATCATCGCATGTTTTTCATTGAGGGAAGGATTGGATTTTGGCTCTTGGCTATGACATGCAGCTCCCCCCCCCAACATCTAGTCTGCTTGTCAAAACTTTGCCATCATAAAACAAAGGCCACTCAAATGCCTCCTTGGATCTATCTTTAGCCACTCATCTGCCACTTCTGTCTCGTTGACAATGTCTGACGAGGCTTGGTGTGCAACTGCAGAGGATGTTTGCCTTTACACGGCTCCCGAGGACGGTTCGGGGTTGTCTTTTTCAACAAGCTGCTGTTGGGTTGTACCCTCTCCCTAAGCAGCTTGCTGTTCTGAGGACATTTCCTCTGTAATGAGTTGTAATAGCCAGTTCTCATCTATAGTAAACCATAAACGCTGAGTGAAAGGTAATGATCAGTGCAAGTCTCAGGGCTGTCCAGGCTTCTAAACTGCCACCAGCTGCTACCTGTAGTGCGGCCGTTTGCCATGCTCCACTTAGCAAACTGATGCAGGCAGGAGTGGCCTGCCTGCCCACTTCTCATTCTCAGGGGGGCGGGAGGGGTGGTCTGCTAGGCGTGCTTCCCAGATCGAATATCCGCACTGGACCTCACATGCATCTACTTGGGTTTTTATGACATACACCTCATCAAAGCCAGACATAGGGCTATGTATGCTGATTACATTGCACTTGTCGTTCCAAAATATGCTGCACATGGTGTTAGGGAAATCCACAGATTAATCTTAATAGTAATGATACTGCCGCACCTTCCACAAGGGTATATGGCACATAAATATTTTATAACTATTACCCTCAAGGTCAAACATACTGTACTTTTTGGTTGTATATTAATCTTCTTGACAGCGATAAATTGAGTATTTTGCATGTACAGGATTCCATGTTGTAGTGTGTTTTATTATTCTTTGCAACATATGTGAAATACAAGAAAGAAAAAAATTACAATTAAGCTTTTAAGTATCATTTTCGCAAAAGAAAAGGGATTAAATCGTGCATAAGTTAACATGTCTGACTAGCTGCAAGTGCTGCTTAAATTGTTTTCTTCTGAAAAAATAAGGTAATGGCATCATTGATCTAAAACTTGAAGCACTTTCTGCATTAGCTTTTCCAGATTTATGTGTTGGAGTCCAAAGGAGTAAACATCAGATGCAGTCCAAAGACGTGTTGAAATGTGGCATTATAGACCTGATTTTGGAACTGTGTAATATCTTGTCTAGATTTATCAGCGGTGTGCATAAAGAGAGGCTTTTTTAGCACTGACGCTGGGTCGTGTTATGTATTCATATTTCCTCCTTTAGACTGAATTTGTATATAGCACATTTAAAAATATTTCACTATGAAACAGCATATTGTTGAGTCAATGATCGGCTGTTTCCATCCAAACAGCCTTGCACATGACATGTCGACATGGAACATTGTGACATATTCAGGAAAAAAGTGACACATTTGCCAGGAGCGCGAACCTGTTCCAAGATCTTTATTCCTGTCCTTTTTCCTTTCACACTGATTCCCCTGAGGATGAGGAATACCATCATTCCATTGTGCTGTGCAGCTTTTAATGTAGAATGTTTTATGTTGGTAAAATTTAATTTCCTCTTCAATGTGTTCCCATTCACCCAAGGACATATACCCCTCTATAAATTCATCCTTGCTACTCCCCCCTAGATATTTAAATGAGGAACATCCCTTTTACTGGGCCATCTGACACGACCCAAAGTATGACAGAAATAACTTAATTACATTTTGATTGATGTAAGCTTCAACATGAACAAAAACAGTTATTGTGTACTCAAAAACCTCTTGAAATGTTATTAAGAGTGTGTGGAATATATGACTGAGCACAGAGATTTACAAGTCAAAGCTGATGATTGTATACTTTGACAACCTGAAATGGTTGTGTTATCCACAGCGTTGTGAAAATCATATTTTTTCGTGTCTGGTCTCAGCATGATTACATGTACAAAGTCATGTATTTTTCACATAGTAAAAAAGTAGGTTTCTTTTTCCATCCAAACCATTTTGTTCCCCGCAGATTCCTGGGGAGTACTGTAGTCATGATTAATACCTTCAATATACAATCGGCCAGATGACTTTTCTGAACTATTCTGAACGATGACTGCTAACTGTTCTGAGAGGTGGCATTGGTTTAGTGTGGACATCAGCTGCACATTAAAGGCTTTTCTAAAGGTATGTCGAGGCACTCTCGGAAATTCATGATGACTTTTAAAGCCTGAGGGAACAACATTGGAGCTCCTAGAGACTCGTGAGGTGTCGATGAAAAGTTAATGGCATTAGCTCCATTCTGAAATCACTGTATCTAGAATTTTTACATGCATACCTTATTAGAGACAATGCATAAAAGATTAACTATGGCCTCTAGCTTTATGATGATCCAGTGGCAAGTATGGGTAAATTGAGGAAACTATTTTCTGGGCCTAAAAGTTATATAGAATTTCCAGGACCATTATCAGTTAAAGATGTAGAATGTAGATGGAAAGATTACCAAGAAGCAACATCTCAGTTTGAATAAATTCTGGCACTGATTATACCGACTTTGGTCTTGTTATTGTAAAATGAGTCAGGCAAATTGTAGGAATCTCGGTTACTCTAAGGCCTCTCCCGTGTAACCATTCCGCAAACTAAAATGAAGGATGAAAAAAAAAATTGTTGAAAAGAGCTGAATGTCTGTCAGCACTTTAAAGGGTAAAAAGGAACTTATTGACATTTTTCATCCTGGCCAAGCAAAATATTACTATCAAATGTTATCAACCCCCCCACCCCAAAAAAATCCACTGCAAATGAAAGAGTTATTTTCTATCAACCTCACTACAGGGGATAAATGTCATAACACCCAACACATTGGACCTTAAATCTCAACAGAGAAAATAATAATTTAAAAAAAGGAATCTAATCTCCTGTATCATGAGCTTTCTGGTATCTGTGTTCTAGTCCACTTTTAGTCCAAACACGTTTGAGTAATCATCACATATGCACATGGGCAGTCATCTGGAGAGGGGTGGACAGAACAGCGGCAGAAATACCAACTTCAAACTATTGGCTGGTTCAGTTTCTTTCTTTTTCTATAATTTCTATGGTTTGGATACATGAAGGAGGTTTTACTTTCTTCTTTCGATAGTTGGATATGAAATTAGCTCATTGTTGGACTTTTTCTGGTAAATTGATCTGACAGACACAACTAACGTTGATCTCATTAGGGCCAAGTGTGTCTGCAACTGAATCCATAAAAGGTTTGTCAGGGGGAATGGTGGGACGCAGCAGATGGCAGAGCACATATGCTGTGGGTCTCTTTGGCCAGGTACACTGAGGAATACTTCTGAGAGGTGGCCTACCTTTGTTTGGGAATACACAGAGACTTTTAAACAATATGAGTCACCAGTTTATGCAAAATACACATGCTGTGATGTGTCAAAAGAAACATGATGAATAAACTCTTTGTGCAACACAAACTTTTACTAAATCATGATCAGAAGTTGTAAAATGTACATAGAAGTGCTAACTCTGTTTGGTAATGTAGGTACATACACAACAGTAGAAGTAAAATAGATTATTGTTCGTGTTACCAAAATCATACTCTTAAACTGCATATAAACCTAAGTAAGAAAGTGAGCCTTTTAAATCCTGAATTTCAAATCCAACAGACAAGTATGCTCAGCTGGCCTATACACCACTGGGACAGAGATCAACTTAAAATGTATTGATGCAGCCAGATTTGCAATAAGGCTTCTATCGTTCACATGTTTTTGTATCTCTTTTTTCAAATGGCTAAACATGGCATGGACATCGAAAGATAAAGTAGCTTAATTTTGAACTTTTTCACACAACCTGCAACATCACCACAGAAAGTAACTCTATTCTGCTGCTAAACCACATTTTATTACTTCCGAATAACAACTCAGACGTGAAAGATTTCTCAACATCAGGCATGCTATACTTCCTCAGAACTTGAATTGACGTCCATTCTGTGGGTCACAATTTCGTTGGAGTTGGAATCATGCTTTAAAAGGTTTTCTAATCAAAACTGCCCATCTGTGTGGAGTTTTTTCCATGGGTACTCCAGCTTCTTTTGCTGTCTGAAAACATGCATTTTAAGTTAATTGGAGATTCTCATGACCATAGGTGTGAACGTGTCATCTCATTTGTCTCATTCTTGGCCCTGTGATGGACTGGTGGCACATCTAATGTGTACCCTATATAAAGGTGTGTGGACATGATTTGAAAGTATTTTGGATCCAGGACAAAGAAGTACAATTCATTTAGATACACTGTGTGCACAGGCTGTAAAGTCTCATGAACTGAACAGAAGAACAGGAATTTGTTTGTTTTTTTCCCCACCTCTCATGGCATGTGACAATCAGTGCAATCTTCTTATGGAAGATTCTGTTTGTATCAGACTCCATCATAAAATCAGGACATTATTCTCTAGAAATTGCTGCTAACTGAAAGCAAAACTGGTCATATTTCTGGCTTACTTTTTCCTCGTAGTAGAAGAATAAGAACTGGCTCTGATAGCTGACTTTAGGAGCAGTTGACTCTCATGGTGCAACTTCAGTGTCGATACTTCAGTTAGTGCAGCAGTAGCACTGAGAGGCAAATTCAAAGTCATCTTTGGCAAACGGACAAAATGTGCCTCATGTATCATCAAGCTTACATCATAAGACTGCGTAACATCGATGAAGAATCACATTTAAAAATTTTTTTATCTTAAACATATTTGCATATTGGGAAACTTATGGTGGAATCCTGCTGTTAAATGGCATTTAAACATTATGAAGGAGCAGGAAGAAGGTGAAATTCAAATATCTTTTCAGAGTTTCATTAGCACTGATAATAAGGCAGCTGATTTGACTGACAATCCATTTGATTACAGACATGGGAGTGACATGAGATAATTGAAGCTTTTCAGAACAGCTTGGGCAGGTTTTATCAAATGTCAGAGTGCATAAAAATACCCTTTCATTAAAACTAAACATTACATTTTTCACCATGTTAATGCATTGTATTGATGAACTGTTTCTAACATTAGAATGTGTTGAATCTGCTGCTGTTTCGTTATTAATACACTATATTGCCAAAAGTATTTGCTCACCCATCCAAATTATCGGAATCAGGTGTTCCAATCACTTCCATGGCCACAGGTGTATAAATTCAAGCACCTAGGCATGCAGACTGTTTTTACAAACATTTGTGAAAGAATGGGTCGCTCTCAGGAGCTCAGTGAATTCCAGCGTGGAACTGTGATAGGATGCCACCTGTGCAACAAATCCAGTCGTGAAATTTCCTCGCTCCTAAATATTCCACAGTCAACTGTCAGCTGTATTATAAGAAAATGGAAGTGTTTGGGAACGACAGCAACTCAGCCACGAAGTGGTAGGCCACGTAAACTGACGGAGCGGGGTCAGCGGATGCTGACGCGCATAGTGCGAAGAGGTCGCCAACTTTCTGCAGAGTCAATCACTACAGACCTCCAAACTTCATGTGGCCTTCAGATTAGCTCAAGAACAGTGCGCAGAGAGCTTCATGGAATGGGTTTCCATGGTCGAGCAGCTGCATCCAAGCCATACATCACCAAGTGCAATGCAAAGCGTCGGATGCGGTGGTGTAAAGCACGCCGCCACTGGACTCTAGAGCAGTGGAGACGCGTTCTCTGGAGTGACGAATCGCGCTTCTCCATCTGGCAATCTGATGGACGGGTCTGGGTTTGGCGGTTGCCAGGAGAACGGTACTTGTCTGACTGCATTGTGCCAAGTGTAAAGTTTGGTGGAGGGGGGATTATGGTGTGGGGTTGTTTTTCAGGAGCTGGGCTTGGCCCCTTAGTTCCAGTGAAAGGAACTCTGAATGCTTCAGCATACCAAGACATTTTGGACAATTCCATGCTCCCAACTTTGTGGGAACAGTTTGGAGCTGGCCCCTTCCTCTTCCAACATGACTGTGCACCAGTGCACAAAGCAAGGTCCATAAAGACATGGATGACAGAGTCTGGTGTGGATGAACTTGACTGGCCTGCACAGAGTCCTGACCTCAACCCGATAGAACACCTTTGGGATGAATTAGAGCGGAGACTGAGAGCCAGGCCTTCTCGTCCAACATCAGTGTGCGACCTCACAAATGCGCTTCTGGAAGAATGGTCAAAAATTCCCATAAACACACTCCTAAACCTTGTGGACAGCCTTCCCAGAAGAGTTGAAGCTGTTCTAGCTGCAAAGGGTGGACCGACGTCATATTGAACCCTATGGATTAGGAACGGGATGTCACTTAAGCTCATATGTGAGTCAAGGCAGGTGAGCAAATACTTTTGGCAATATAGTGTATGTTAATGTGAGTAGGATCTGTATCCCTGCATGCATGTTAATCACAGTCTGGTCCTAAGGCATGATGGAAAGTGAAGTATCCCATCCTTCTGTTAGCCCCGCACAAATACATGATGAAAGTTTGTGCATTGACGCTGGACAGAAACTAGACCTTTTGTACCAGTCTTACTGTCCTTTTAATACTGAATGACTTGCCAGAAGCCAACTTTGAGATGAGACTATTAGTGGAAAATAATCCCCCCTTAACTTCTGAAGTATAGCTTGCTCGTATAGATATCTTTATTTGGAAGTCGTACTTGCTACCATACAAGGCAAAAATAAACAAGAAGCCCATCTGCATAAGATGTTGCTCGGTGTAGATCCGATGAGTTAAAAAACAAGGGAGACTGTCCTGTAGCTGTGCCAGCGCGTTCGCTTGAAGAACATTTTTGTTTTGACAACTGCTTCCAAAAATCCCCTGCATCTCCCAGGAGTCACAATAACATTGTTATTTTTTTCTCTTTATAAGAAAGGACATAAAGTGTTAGAAAAGCTCACAGCAGCGTAAACCTACAGAAACATAATTATTTAAAACATGTTGACGTGTTGCAGTGGTGATAAAAAATACCTAGTTGATGAGCATCTGCATATTTGTCTGTTAATAAAGCTCAAACTTTACATATTGAACATTTTCTAGATGGTGATATAAGGACAGGCACAACTGGTTATAGAAAATTATGGAATTATGAACGTCCTGGCGCTGTAATCTTTTCTGGAGCTCTCACACCATAGTCCTTTGGTCTGTTTGTTTCCAGCAACATGTTTAAAAAACCTGAAGGAAAAAGGAGAAGAGAACAGAAAGTGAAATATTTTCTTATTTTTTTAAAGAAACTTTTGGGAAGACTGCTTTGATATACATTGAGTTTTGTAATACAGCAAAGTACACGGCTGTTTTATGGCCAGGTTAGTGTATCAGCATGTCTCTTTTCATGCAGTCGCTCTGATGTAATATGTGTGAAAAAGTGCTTTTGCATGGCCTGACTTAAATAAGAAATGATCCTCCCAGACAAGAAGAAAAAAAAAGTTGCGTGTGAGACTTAGGGAAACTGTAAACACTAGGTATGTGCCTTTCTCTACTGTGAAGGAGTTCAACAATTGTCTTTTTAGGCTAAATAAATCAGTCTAATAGATTTTTATGACCTCAGAAAGAATTTTCATGATATTTAGGAGCTATCTGGGCCCTTCGTCCATTGCTAATGTCTGTGCTCCATCAGACAGAATGTTTTTGAGAGTACAGTGCTGTTTTAACCTTGTTTTGGAAGGTCACTGCACTTTGCTGAGTGGTAAAGTCCCTTGAGAGCTCCTTCCCATATGTTGATGTATGACAGGCTTATTTTAGTGATGTTTTCCTCCATTGCAACTGAAACAGTACACTGTGGTGTTGCTGTCTCTAGAAGGAGTTGTTTATTCCCCCCCCGCCCTTCCTTTTGACATATCTGATGAAAGGATACACTCAAATGTTGGTACTTGCTAGTTATATTTTGTATGTTGGCAGTGACTTCAGAAACCCCTAATATATGCTTTCAAGCAGAGACAAATATATATTTTTTTAAAAATCAGATGAAGAATGGGGACAGGTCATTATTTTATCATCTTTCTTTGAGATCTTTTTTGATTATCCAAGCCGCGGAGTGCTAGGCTCATCTGTTGAAGTAGTGTGCTGCATAAAAATCATAGCCTTCCTGAATGCTTCAGATTTCTCCCTGTACTAAGAAAACCTCAAGGACCTAACTTCCAGAAGCCAACAGCAGTTGTTCGAGGTGATTTCTACTAAATCTTCAAGATGAAAAACCCAGTCACGTGCAAACTAAAAATGACTCAACCCTTCTGCATTATCATTTAGTTAATTAACAGTTCAACACACGAGACATGCATCAATTGAGCAGAGCTTATTTATTACAATCTGTTATCACTTAAAACTTTCTCTGCCAAAACTTATGTTGCATGCTCAAAACCTTCATATTACAATGTTAAAACTGAGATTCATGTTCAGATTATAGAGAAGATTTGAAATGCCCCATGGGCATGATTCATTAAACCACTATTTCTTGTTTTGTTCCAGCGTGTAGCAATCTAAGATACATCCCTAAAACAATGCATGACTCACTGAACAGAATTTTGATGAAACAATAAGGATTGTTAATGTATTCAGTTATGTTTTATCCTCCAACATTAAGCTCCAATGCTGGAAAATTCAAACTTTTTATCTAATCAAATGTAGAAGGATGTCTACTTGATTATTTCTGTCTAGAATAGAATGAATTAACATATAATGCTTTTGTAGATAAATTCTTATTTTTGAGATTAGTGTATGTCAGAATGTTTGTAACTTGCATCAAAAGCGTTAACGTTACATCTTTGAATATAACCTACTCTTAAGATAAGTCACTGTAGGCAACATTTGATGTAATGGCATTTTCCTTACCTCCATGATGATGGTTGCAAGATGGAGTTGAATTCTCAAAACATTGTTCTTTCAGTTGATCTCATTTAGCCAGTCACCAGGCTAGAAGCGTCTCTAAAACTTTGATCTGTTAGCAGAAGGCAGCATGTGCCTTTTCTAACGTGTCACAAGTTCAGCAGACTGTTAGTTGAGGAAAAAATTCCATAGCAGCCTGGGTCTGTTTGAAATACATCTGTTTTAAAATATATGGTTAGAAAACGAAATGATATGGGTCATAAACTTTTCATTGCTTTTACATTTTTCTTTTTTTAAATCAATAATGCAATGCATGAGAATATTTTGAAAGAATATATAAATTATTTTTCTCCAAGATGTTTCATTTGTTGCCTTGTAGAATTCTGAACATCTTCCTCTGCCTGACATCCTGGAAATACTCTGGAGAAGGCCTTCCCTCAAGATTGTTAGAAAGTTTTTCGCTCAACTTTTCTCAAGCCTAACCAGTCTCTCGGTTAGTGCCCCGAAGAGCTGTGCTGCCATCGCCATGTTTCACTTTGGGGATGCTGTTGTTACCAATTCCTGGTTTCCTCAATGCACACTCAAATAGCTTGTTCCTAATTTAATCAGATAATGGATTTTGCTTCCCATCTGAAAGGCTTTCAGGTGCCTTTGGTAAATTGCTTTTGTGAGGCTTTTTTTTAATTGTGAGCCTATTAGTTATGCTTGTGTGTGACCACTGTATCAGTCAGGGTGGACAGTTGGTATTAACTTGTTGGTTACCTGACTCTCCTTTATCACTGACAGATCTAGGAAATATGTTGCTGAGTGATGGAGGCTTTTAATCTTTTTATGCTTTTTAACTTCTTCAGATCAACTGTGTGACCTTATTTGAATAGCGTTCCTTCCTTATCATGTCCACTGAGCTGAATAATTAGAAAATAAAAGCAACTCACTTAAGTCGGGTAAAGCTGTAGATGCGTCTCAAAGACCATTTATGGACATACGACGCCGATAATCTATCTTGAGACTACGGAAACACGTCTTTTAGTGATCTAGAGATCTTGTAATTTAGTAATTTAGTCATTCAGCTCAGACTGAAAATATTATTTTTCATTCTTAAATTTTGGAGAAAATTAGACAATTCATTTCCATGTCGTCTATTATCACAGCATCTCTATCAGTGGCTATAAAGTGTACCGCATATTAAATGTCAGTCCGTCTTAAGTCTGTCAGCTGTTGTGAAACTGTTTTTGTGTTGTGATTTTTCTCCTTGGCAGGGGAACATCTGCGTGTATGTCCTCAGGGAAACACTTGCTGCACCCAAGAAATGGAGGACAGATTTGGTCAAGAGAGTAAGCAGGACTTTGAGAATCTCCTCGACGAAACAAGTCATTCTTTGAGGAGCACGTTTGTCTCCAGACATAAAAGATTTGATGGTAAGTAAAGATTGAAGGGGGCCGAGACTTCATTTTTTAATATAAAAGAGTTAAGTAATTTTTTTTGTATTTCGCTATCTGGTTTCAAGAGGAGACCAGATGTAAAAATCTCATTAATATGCTTTGGTGCTCAGAGCCCTCCTGTTGAATTAGACAAACATGGCTTCTTGCACAGGGGATTGACAGGTTGAACAGCAAAAAAGACCAAAACTCTATATTATAACTCTATATTATAACTCCATCGTGACTGTCATGACCACTACACACTTAAGGAGTTTTTCTATGAGAGGAGATGTTCTAACTACAGAAACTAACAACACAATACTCTCCAACTGTCCCTCTTGTTATATGTCTCTATGGAGTTGGCTTTTTCAAGCTACAGTATAATGAGGTATAATAATCCCTCCTGCACCCATTAGACTGTGTGGGAAGCTGCGGCCTATCACTGTGGACAATGGCGAGGGGTGATGGAGGTGAAACTTGTCAGCCGTAGCAAAATGCAGTCACTCTTATATATTCTTATTTTTTATGACTGCAGCATAACACCTTTTGCAAGTCAAAAACTTTGCGATGGATACTGATTTTCTTGTCATCTCCAAAGGGAAGGATGTGTCACAATCATCGGAAACATCTCTACAGAAAAAAATATGTTATAGTATGGTGGAAAATATATATGTTTCAAATAAATAAACAAGAGTATGGCAAGCGGGTCTGACTTTAATTCAAATAAAATGTGTGAAGAGCTGTGAAAAAGAACAGAACTCAACCTGTGAAAAGAGGTGACAGTAAATCCTCAAATGTCGACATGTGGAAAACCTCAGGTTGTCATTTAGCTGTAGGTGTAGATTGATGCATTTTGTTTGTTGGAAATGATTTGGCACAAATTAGATCAATCAGTTATATGTTTATGCGTAAAATGTTCTGTTTTTTATATGCCTTACTTTGACATAACTTACTTCTACATGATTTTAGCACAATTAGTTATACCTCCCCCTTTTTCTGGATTATGAGACTCACATCAAATATAAATGTACAGAGCTTGGAGACCCCTAACAATGTAAGCTCATCCATGCAGATTTATTATTACATTAATTAATTGGTCCATTATTTAATAATTTCATAAATGAACATGACTCAGTTAGGCTACTCTGCAAATATTTCCTGTTTATCAATAACCGCTACATATGAGAGGAAGTAAAGCCAATCCCAGAAGTTTCCTGTCATCGTTTGCCAATTACATCATACTCTGAAGTTTCTTGGCCTTATGTGTCAGAGCTGTTATTATATGATAAGCACCCCAAAACACAACGCAGTAATCATTAAGAAATTGTTACATAATCTATCAGCATCCGTTAAATATATTCCTAACGTATATGATGCACACAGCACATCCCCAACATCAAAACAACTGAGAGCCCAAGTGGATCATCGTGGTCATCTTGTTAATTTGCAGTGTCCAGGAAAGTGGCAACAGTGCAACAGCAGTAGCAGTGGCCTCCAAAACTAGAAATCCTCAACACCTCACAACAAAACAAATCTCTGCACATGACCCAAACTTCCAGTGCCCATGCATTTAAGTCATTCATTGGTAAGATGGCTAATTTGTTAAACCACTAGTGATGTTACAGTCAATGTATGATGTAGAAAATTAAATTCAAGATTTGAACAAGATTATGAAATATTCAGCAAGCAGAAAATTTGATCGCCTTTCAAAAAAAGGATGTGGCAGCACAGACCTAACTATCAATTCTCCAACTGTTTAATACTCTGCAATCAATGTCTTTTCTTTCTATCCTCACTCTATTCGGATCAACATATTAAATGCATCAAAAGCTATCCAATTGCAGTCTGCAACTCTCACATGATGTCATATTACCAAGAAGCTCAATTTCAAAATGCATGGGTGATGTCTGTCTGTTATTTTTCCTGGAATATACAATTCTCAAACCTGCATGTGATTCCTGGAACTATGCATAAATAAATAACGTTATTTTGATCATACTCTGTCAAGGTTGTAAATATGATGTGGAGGACCCCAGTAAGGAGGGAAATTGGGTTTGTCTAGCAGCACTTAGATGTATGACTCCAGACATCTTTTTTCTCTTGGGGTTTGGGGCCACTCTCAATAATTTCATCAGTGTGAACTAAAAATGCCATTTGCAGGTTTTCTGTAAGACATTGTGTGCTAACTTAGAGTTTTTTACACATTGTCAGTTATATGTACCTCATACATTGTTTCCTAGATTGAAATTTCTTTCCTATTGTTTGTTTTATTGTTTTAGAAGGTGTCCATGACATTTATGGAGAAGAGGATGTCAGCAAAGATAAATTGCTTTTCAGGGATGAGTTGTGTTTTATGCGTTCCAATATTTTTTCCATTATAAATATACCAGAATAATTACACTGGTACTGATCTGTTGCACATAAAGATCTAAACAATTCAAAGCTCTTAGCTCACTTTGATGCCCTTTCCCATCTATTTAGCACCTGGCTTTGCAGTCCCACCTACACAGTCTATGTAGTGCATGTGTATACTTTTCTCTCACTAAGCAGACTTTGATGAGTGTTACAGTAGCTTATAGTGGTTGGGCAGCCCACACATATTCTCTGCGTCATAGTGAGAGATCATGGTTTGGCTTTGCTGAGGCCATCCACACAAGATTATCCACGACATCTTGGCTTTATCAAAAGATCAAGAGATGTGTTTAAAGGCTTTACTTGTCCACTCTCTCATCTGGGATTAATTTGAGAAAAACTAGGGACTACATAGTTTTAATAAAGCTAAATTATCATGCATCTGATATCCATAATTGTCTTTGACATTTCAACAAAGGGCAGAAATTTGACATCATGATTAAGGTAACTAAAACTACAATTTGTTTTAATATGTATGGTGACACACAGGTTTCTCTATGAAACTGAAATACATATTTGTTGAACAAATTTGTGTTTATACATTTCAACATTACCTGTTGTATCCATTTGTACAAGGAGGATAGAATCTCTAGCTATATATATTAAACTATTTATAACCCTGTCACTTTTTTCCATGCCCATCCATCCACATTTTGCAGCTTTTTAATATTGTTTGTGGTTGCAAGGGACTTGTACCTATCCTCGCTGCCAGTGGCAAAGAGGCAGGCTACAGCCTTAACAAGTTAACGATCCATCACATGCCTAATACACAGAGACAGACTGCCCTGCCAGCTGTATTTCTTACCTAAAGGAACTTAAGAAAAAACAAAAATGGATGCACATTGGTACTTGATAGATTGCGGCTAATTAGAAAAAAGACAGCAGGTCCTGAAGACGATGGGACATAAAAACGAGAATCACAAAAATAAGATTGTTCACTTAAAAAAAACAAAACACAAAAAAGACAAAGTTGCAAACTATTAAATTAAAATCATATAACCCTGCAGACAAGATATGATTAATTATGGTGCAGTTTGTGACTTTGTGGACTAAACAATACCATTAAAAAATACTTACAGCCAACATGCAGCTAAGTTTACAAACATTTGGTA
>JABUIW010000214.1:4438870-4451886 GCA_013363375.1 Menidia beryllina
TTTTTTTTTATCTTAACCCAGAATTCTTCCTGGAGCTGCTGGAGAACACAGAGAGGTCCCTGAATGAGATGTTTGTGAGGACTTACGGCAAGCCTTACATGCAGAACTCAGAGGTCTTTGAGAACCTGTTTGCTGAGCTGAAGCGCTATTACACAGGAGGGAATGTTAACCTGGAGGAAATGCTGAATGACTTTTGGTCGCGGTTGCTGGAGCGTATGTTCATGTTGCTCAATTCCCAGTATGTCATCACTGAGGACTATCTGGAGTGCATCAGCAAGTACACAGACCAGCTCAAACCTTTTGGAGACGTGCCCAGGAAGCTCAAGGCTCAGATTACCCGTGCATTCATCGCTGCACGGACATTTGTCCAAGGGCTCTCTGTTGGCCGGGAAGTGGCCCAGAGGGTCTCTAAGGTAAAATATAATCCCTACTATTTTAATAACATAATAATAAAACATAATGATTATGACAAACTGTCAATGAGCAGCCTCCTCACCATAGACACACATTTACATTTTATTTGCTGATTCTTGATTAAAAGGTTCTAACCTTTGACCGCAGATTAATAAAACCCCAAACAAATTATAACATGTCAAATGGTTGAATATGGTTTCTGTTCAGCTGTAGAAATGAAGACTCTCTTGATATATGTCCTCAGGAAATATGGCGGCCAAGACAGTCGTTCTGGTTACTGTCTAGAAAACAGTGTTGAGGGGTGTGTGAATTGCACTGGAGAGATGTCCAGACGTTGAAAGAGCAGAGAAAAGACATTTCTGCTAACACTGCTTATTGCTTTCTCGCCTAATATTTGTTCAGCCAGTCCACACAGCCCATTAATCATGGTGCCGCTGTAGTATTCTGTTTGAAGGAATGTAACGTTAATGCAGCTTTTGCAGTATAGTCCATAGCCTAGGGAGTGTGTGTGGCTCTGATCACATAGAAAGTTAGATTAAAGGAGAAGCGAAAGGCTAATGCTCGGATTTAGTCACACTTAACAACAACAAAGCTCCTTCTAGACGATGTCATAGGGGTTGAGAGAAGCACCGATTCAGCCCACTGCAAGCCACAGTGGTTTTTTTCTTTCCTGTAATCAGTTTGATTCAATTATCAGTCCGGTGATGAATATTTATAGATGCCCTGTACAGTGTAAGCAGAGGCCAATGAAAATATAGTAACCCACTATCATCAGAGAAGCAGAGAAAAGGGAGAAGCAGATAACGTTGTGGTTCTTAAATAAAACCTAGCATTCATTTTCTTGTATGTCCTCACCACAGTGCACTCAATGAACTTTAAACTTGTTTCCATCTCTTTAGCCCAACCCCCTTCTCCAATAAAGGTGGTTAGGCTCGTTTAGAGGCAGTCACAGAGGATGTCTTATTAGTACGTGTTTACTGGGTTACACTGCGTGTTTCTTACAAGCCAACATGTCCCAGCTTCACCTCTTGACATTTCAGTGGGACCTGAGATCCAGGTCATGTGTCTGAGACTGCAGCCCTTTGATCCCCAGGGTATAAACTCATCATGACAGATTGAGTGAAAGCATAATGAAATGAGACACCCCGCTAGAAGTGTCTGTTTCAAAGTGCCTCTGAGCTATAGCATCCATGCAGTATAATTAATTGAGAGTAGTTGATGTAGAACTTTGTTTCATTTTTGCAGAGAAAAAGATAAAGCACGCAATCCAGCAGAGCTTGAAAGAAGCACAAGGACAGCTCAAAGAAACTCCGAACAACAGTAGTTTGTTCATTTGATGATTGAGATTAAATTTAATCATACAAGCATATAAATATAGAAATAAACTGAATCATCAGCTTGCACAGGTATTCAGAAAGAATATTTTTGGATTCTGAAATAGTTTAATTATATTAGACACATAAAGGCATTTCTATTTTCATGTAACTGGGAGTGTTTGCATTAAAACAAAGTTACCGCACACTTCTTTTACCACAAACATCTTTGAACGAATTCCACGTCCATGGAAGGAGGTTCAAAGCTGGGAAAAGGACTTGTTTTATTTATTCAGTTTATTTTTTATTTATTCAGTTTTATTGAGAAACAAATTTTTGTAGGTAAAGTAGAACCCCTTCAAACTTAATGTTTGGTTACAGTATTGAAGGATGTGGCACAATAAAGAGCCTTATAAAAAAGGAATATATATATATGTATATATATATATATAAGCTTTCCCATTTTGTTTTTATATCTGTGCTTTAGTTAATTGCATGGCACCCTCACTTTGCCTGCTTATACTTATAAAATATTAAGTGGTTGCTGAAGGGGTCATAGTGTTTTTGTTTCTCATAAATTCATGTAATCCTTCATAAGAAGCACCGTGTAAGCTGATAAAAGGCACTTTATCACAATCAGCATATTCATTAAGCATCTTCTTTTGTCCAAAGAAAATTGCAAGAAGTTCATTCATGCAGAACACAACAAGCCTCATACCATCCAGACTTGTTTGTGCACTCAAGAAACAACAAAGAATACTCAGAAAATGACATTGTGTGTTACAGGAAAACTAAAAGACAACTGTGTATGGCACCTAGAAAAGCAGGATCATCGTAAAGATGAGACTTTCTGAAATTTGCTGTATAAAGCACTTGTTGTTCCTTCATGAAAAAGCCCATGACCCAGAAACTTTCAATTCCAGCATCTCAACAGGAATCCAGAGTGCAAATATTAGATGTTGAGAGCAAGAAAGCTGACAGTGTTGAGTACTCTCATCTCCTGAAATCTGGTGTAACAAGGTCAACTTTAGTAGTTCAGTTAGTTAAGTTTGTATTGTTGATATTCGGACAACCTCCTCCCATAATAAAACCCTCTGAGCTGACCTTTAATTGAGTTTGAAATTAATGCAGCCTTTTATATATACAGTTGCATCTGTTAATGGCATCTGATGACGTGATGTGACGTTACAAATGTAATGTATTTTAGAAGTCATAACTTGATTTCTTTTTGCATAAAATCCAGCTCTGAAGTACCTAAAATGTCAGATTTCTCTTCTGCTTCTTACAAGGGAAGTATTTGACAGGATGCCATTGACAGAAAATAATCTATATTTGTCTACTCTTTTTAAGGTTTACCTATATGTGAATGTACATATTTTTGTTCTGGCTATCATCTTGGATTAAATTATTTCACCAGCATCAAAACTGCCAGTTGTGTTATGGGGAGCTTTGCATTTTTAAAAAGGATTACTATCACCAGTAAAAGAACAGAGCTTGATTAAAAGTGTGACAAATCTCGCAGGTGTTCTCAGAACACTAATGACAGCTCTAACACTATGTGTCCTTGCAGGTGAGCAGCACTCCAGCTTGTATACGAGGGCTGACAAAGATGCTGTACTGCCCTTTCTGCCAGGGCATGCCAGCAGTAAAACCTTGTAAGAATTACTGCCTTAATGTGATGAAGGGGTGCCTGGCCAATCAAGCTGATCTGGATCCAGAATGGAACCAATACATTGGTAAGAACCTTCAAGCATTTAAAAAAAAAAGTAAGCATTCCTGTTATGTCACTCTCCTTGATACCAATTTGATGTGTTACGGCATTTATGTCTGTGTTCATGGCTCTGTAACGTGGTCAAATAGAATTAATGAATGAAACGAATGAGGGAAAAGAGAACAGGGAACATGTTACATAAAATAGCACTCACAAAAATTAGACCCTTCCAGATTAGATCTTCATTTTGATGCTTGCCAGTGTTTGCTACTTTATAGTGTGTTGCCTTTCATTTAAAAACATAAAATGACATAGGTTGCTGTAATACTGTACGAATAATGGTACGAGTTGAGTAATCTTTTAAGCTGTTTGATTCCTACAGGCAAACTATGAGAGCGAGCTGGAAGCTGCCGTTGTCGTTGTTGATTGGGCAACTTTACCTAATGCTGCAACGCTTTAAGTAACACAGATATAGCTTGACATTGCTGACACATTTGTGTTCTGCTTATGAATAAGTGAACAGCTAAGTGTTGAACTCCAAGTGGTTTGAGACTAATGCTTTATGGATGCAAAGAATGTTCATGGCAGCCACTGAATATTTTCAATAAATTAAATATTTATACAGTATTCAACAGTATTGAATATATATTCTTCTAAATATTCAATGTCATAGTTATAATATACCATAGTAATAACAAATCCAAAGATCTTTTCCAAACCTTGATTTAGTAATAAAATTAGAACAATTGCTGAGGTCACAAGGAGGAAAACAGCAGTAAAAAAATCTGTCCATCACATTGTGTGATTTGACTATCTATTTTCAGCATGTGCTGTTTTGTGTTGTTATCATATTTTTTTGACAACGTCTCTGTCATCGGCTTACATTTGGCCCTTGGATAGGAGGATGCTCCATTTGTCATTCTTCCATCAACATTTCCTGCTTGAAAAGATTTTATTCATGGGATTCTGCTCTCCTGCTGGGCTAAATGGTGACTGGTAATAGGAGAGAACTGAACCGCGGGGAGTGTCAAGTTTTGTCAAGAGAAGTTCTGTGAAAAACTTGTCAGCTCAGAAGCAAACAATCGAAATATAAAATGCAATATTTATATTTTTATTGAATATTTGATAGAAAGCCAGATGACTCCTGCTGTCAGTTAGATGGGCTCATCTAACTGAACTGTTGGACTGAACTAAAGCCAGGACACTGAAAACATGACTGGGACGACTGTTACGACATATTGCAAAATGTACATTGAATATCCACGACTCAATTTGTATACTGGGAAATAAATTAGTTACTAAGGCTATATTTTTCAATGTCTATCTCCAGCTCAGACATTACTGCCATGAAGTGCGCTTGGGGGACTAGTTTCCTTTACATGTGACCAAAAACGTTTTCTTCAGACTACGCTGAAAAAACATGGCAGAATGAAGTTTACATTCTGATTTCTGCAGAGAAATAGTAACTACAAAACCGACTGTCCAGAACAAAAAATAATTGAAACAAAGGGATTTGCATTTTATGTTCGTGGTATATACAAGATTTTTGGCTTCACGGTGGCGACTGGAGAAAGAAATGAGAGGACAAATTCAGCACAGACATGGTTTCAGTTTCGTATTTTGAGTTTTGGTCATTCACTACCCTACTTACAAATAAAAAAATAGCAATAATGATAAAATAATGATGGCTCCCTGACATTGCCTACTTCTCAAATCACCTACAAAATGGAAGTGGGCTGACCTTGTTAATGTGGTATGGATAACCTTCTCAGTTTGATTACTAATGTATAGATTTGCAGCACTGTGGTCAAATGGGGTCTCTTATATAAAGAGGGCCCCTTTAAAGAACTGAATTGATGAATTGTAGGGGACACCAGGTCCTTCTGTAAAAGTCACTGCAGGCATATAGTAAATGTGGTTCTTAAAAAGAAATGACTTAATCTCTTGTAGCGTATTCCAAAAATAAAGTAATTAACTTGTTTGTAATATGCAATAAATCAAGTTCTATGTTTTTAAAGAAAAAAATGTTTGATAAAAAACTTTCTCCATTTTTTTAATAACTATATTTGTCAAAATAAACGTAACCTTATCCCATTTTTCTTTACAAAATAAACAAAAGTAAAATATTTGCCTAATTTAACACAATTAAATGAAAGAAGAAATGTTTTATTCCTGTTATTCCAAAATGTTTGATCGTTTGCAAGTGACATTAATAACTGATCCATTTGACCAAATTCTACATTTGAATTACTTATACAGCACATGCACGTGTACACCCAAATGTCCCCAAACAAATGAGACATTGGCGGACATTCAGACTCTCACATCATGTAAAATTACAAGTTTTTTGTTGTATGTTTTACAGTCAGAAGCAGAATTATCAGAAATGTGTCTTAACAGTAGCTGTTTCTAAAAATATCAAATCTGTCCCACAAAAAATGGTGAGAGATCCGTTTAGTAAACTTCTTGCTCACTCTCTGTGTCCAGATCTAACGACACTGTTGAGAATTCTCCAGAGACTGCAGCTTAAATTAGTGGTCAAATGGATGAAATGACCCTCAACTAACAAAGAAGAGTCCCACAGCTGTTTTCATCAGAAACAATCTGAGTTTAGCTCAGGAAGGAAAGCTGTGAAGATTTACAAAAAAGATTCTGTAATCTTTTTGTGGACACACCTTTCAATGTATTGCATTTGTGTGTGGAACCAGCACTTCTGAGAACTTTTACCTTTTTGTGGATTTTGTCGATCTGGCTTCCTTCTCTCTCAATTCTAGTGATTGATTGGCCATTTTTCTGAGGTAGAAATCAGATCTCATTGGGGATTAACCATCTGTTGCTAAATGTATTGTTAATCTTTTCACTGAAAAGAAGTTAATAAGTTCTGTTTTATTAGGCGGTATTGTCCTGTTACAGAATGGATTTAGGAAAAAGCAGACTATGCTAATGTTCCATGAAGAAGTAAAGGGCATCCTCTTCTTTTTTAAGACTAAAAAAAGGGTTGTGCATCACACAACAAAATATTTATTGATGACATTTCATGTGCAAGGAAAAGTCAGGAACAGAGTTTCCTGTTTGGCTCATTAAGTTTGCATTAGCAGATTTATAGATCAAAACAGTCAGTTCAAACATATTTCCATCGGAAATATAGGCCCAACTAATGAAAGTTCTTATACCTCCCGAGGTCATTGTTTGGTGGACAACTTCTTGAGAAATATTTCTGTTTTCTGGTTTTGGCCCTCACAATATTCTGTCCTGTATGGCCTTTAGAAACTCTGTTAAATTCTTATTCTGCGCCAGTCTTTCTTTCTGTGGTTTCAAAGGTAACGCTTATTCTGTGTTCTCACCAGATCCTGCAGACATTACTATAATTACAGCATTTTTAATCTCTTCTATTCTTATCTCTCATAATGCTATTGCTAGTACTGGCTGCCTCTCCGTCGCCTTCTTTTGGCTCCATAGTAGACTAGCAGTTTGTAGATCCACCCCTCATATAGTGACACAATGTCATATGACGGTAAATTATGTTCTACCCTGAGGATTTGAGTCATATACAGGTATTTGACAGACATAGTAAATAGTAGTTTTCATTTCAACATCACTGGCACTGATTTTTCTTTTTGACTCCTTAGGTTGTATTAGTCTTTTTTATCTTTTCTGCTTTTTTATCTACAAAAGGCTGTCTTGCTTTAATCTTGTAGAGATATTGCCATGTTCTTAATTCCACTGAGAAATGTAGCCCTGTTTCTGAAGAAATAGTGCTTCTTTTCTGGTTTAAATCATCATTAAAGTCAATAATTGAAGTTCTTGTCTTAATGATTTGAAGATCAGTTCAAAAAAGATCAGGGACACTTTTACTTGTTTGCCAAAGCATGAAAAAAACAACCAATTTAGTCTTGACTATGCATTGTCAGAGTCTCATGCTTTCAGTCAAATGAAGGTGAACCTGATGTGTTTCATACGCTATCCAGGGGCACATGTCTGGGTTTCACAAGTGTGTGGTGAGCAGCTGCAGCATAGATGCAGACAGGAGACTGACAGGTGTCAGATTGTGTTAGCATTCCTTGAAAGTAAGTTTATAGAGGAGCACGCACACATTGCTGAAATTTGCACAATTCTCCTATCTGAGAGTATTAGAAAAAAATAAAAAAAATCTCACTTTTTGTTTCTACATCACTGTAAGCAAAATTCCAAAAAAACTTTTGCTGAGGAAGTTTTATGCAAATAGATTTTTATCTAAATAAATGTATTACGTTTTCTGAAAATGGGCTTATTTGACATTTATGTTATGTTTGTTGCAACCTTTCATGAGGGAATTCTCTAACTTAATTAAAAATTATGAGCGGATTGCTTTTGATTTACTTATGAGAATGTAAGACAATAAATCCCATAGAAGGGATTTAGCTCTCACTGAAAAACAAAAAATTTGATATCTAATTTGAATGTGGTCTGAAAAATTTACATTTCGCTCTGTTGTGATACTGATTATTTTGTATATATTCAAAAAGTAAGCATATACTATCTGTATACATTCAGTCATTGCCATATTTTATCATCCGTTCTCATTTTTCAATACTTTTCACTGTAAATCATTGAAATAGTCATTATATTTTTACTGTTATGAAACTTTTGGTACTTTAACATATAAGCACAAAAGCTTTCATGGTGGTGGTAAACACGTTAAACTTCTTGTAGCCTTCGTAAAAACCAGCTTGTCACAGCTGTTTTCCCGTAATTTGATTTAAATCATAGTGGTGGTTGTACTTAACTGCGTCATACATATACATCCCTGAAATCTCACTTCAGAGTGCGATTTGAAAATGAGCATATCTGTATCTACTACAAATTTGTTACACCTATTTGTAATAGGTGTCTCACCTTTGTCTCACCTTGAACGTTTTTTGATATTGATATTTATTAGAGTGAAGTCATGAACATACATCACAGACTCATATGGGGGGTCCATTGGGCATGTTAATTTCAAACACATTTATTTTTGTTGTCAATTTGTATATTGCATTAGTATCTCAATCTATTTTCAAAGCCGCGCATCTTATTCAGTCTTTAGGGTCATCAAAATGAAATCACGGTTCTTTCGTGACACCCTGTTACTCTGACACTGAATTAAGGAATCACCATTCAACTTAAGATGGTTTCTCTGGAGTATGTCTGACTCAGATATTGCCTATTGCTTATTATTGTATGTATTGCTTACAGGTTGAGATTTGATTTACAAGATTGCAGCACCCATGTGGAAATACAGAATCCCTTCTCTGTTTGTGTTGAACTTGAAATGTTTACATTTAGTCCGAAAAAAAGCACTTTAGAGACAGCTTGAATTTGATAAGTGTGCATCGGTTCCAGTAATACTGGAGCCATGGTCTTTCTGTCTTTATCAGAGCTCTTGTCAATTGGAATATTGTCCCCTGGTGCAGATTAAATGCCAGTTCTATATCTTTTGGCTTTGACATTTCCTGCTCATTATTGGCTGAAAGATTTTCAGTTAGCTCAAAGCCTAAGCACAAAAAAGGCATTGACTCTTTTGTGTGTGTTAAATTGTCTGACTTTTTCATAATTCCAAAGACAGACAAATTAGTCTGTAGGGTGAGTTGTAGACTGACATGAATCCTTAAGAATAAATACATTATTGTTAGTAAAAAATGGGTAATTTAGCCCTAAAAGAAAACCAGGGAATTGCCTGAGAGTCTTTCATATCTGTAACAGTTTGATGTATTTTGTCATCATTCTTGTGGCATCCATTCAGACCATCATCATATAGCAAGTCCACTGACCAGAGGAGATATTTGAAAGCTGAAAAGTAATCCCGCCAAGGAAAGTGAAAATCCTTTAAACCCAGAGGCTGTGCCCGTGGGAGTAGTAATTTTCCCCATAACGCTGCAAAAAATATAACCACTCTCATTAAATAAATTCAAATGCATGAGGGAACTTTAAAAAAAGGAATAAAAAAGCCAGTTCACATTAAACCAAGGCCTTACTATTCCTTATCTGCAACACTAGTGTGACACAAAAAAGGGTCTGTTATGGCATTGCCAGGGGCAGATATGTGTCTGAAAGCGTACCTATATATGGGAGAGAAATGTCTCAGAATGTATTCCTGTTTTCTGCTTATATTTTCTGCTTATATTAGAGTGGGGAAAACAGGTTTAAGCTCTTCATTTTTTTATATTTTGGTTCAATATGTTGTTTTATTTGTTGGAAAGGACAGCTTTAAAAAAGATGATGGAAAACATTGCAAGGACAAATGATTTTTCTGCCCTTTTATCTTTATTATATGAGAGTGTTCATAATGAGAACTTTCAAGTTTTAATAACCGCCTTGTTTTTCTTATAAATCAGCTCTGTGTGAATTGGCTTGTTGTGGTTCACTCGAAGACAAATGTAAATTTGACCAGCAAATAGGATCGAAGCCCTACATCAGATTTGCCAGTTTCAATTAGCCATTTAAATTTTTTTTACAGTTTTCTCTTAAATTCCAATGAACGATCTGCTTAATAATATTCACATTTTCACAAATACTTCTGCATAAAATTGTCATTAATTGTAATTTTGATATTCATAAAAAACACTTGTTCATCATATATTCCATGATGTTATATTAAATTTGATCTAATCTACAGAAAGCATATGGTAACTAATGCATTCTATCCCACAGAAGGTCACAGCCATTGCTGCATTTTGATTTAATCATTTGCTTTATAAATGTGAAACTAATTTTGCTTCATTTTGAGAAATAAGGCCTTTTATTAGAATGACCTAAAAAATATCAGGTTTGTTTTTAATTAAATTCCTTGGCTGAAGCATAGGCAGCAGCTGATGCGCAGCTGTGGTGTGCTCATCCTTAAGATGGCCATGGGATTAGAAGACCATAGACTGCGCGTATCTCTGTTTTCAGACGATCAGTGGAACATTTTTTTCTTTAAAATACTTCAAACTATTTCAACTTTTGTCTTCTTTTCATCCATTAATCTGATGATTCTAAAAAGCACACTTTAAACAACCTTTGATGCTAATATCAGACTTTCATTCTACATGAAGTCTTCTGATGTTTAAACATTAGGCACAAACAGTAATGATAAAGATTGTCCTTTGAAACTTTGTGTTGTAAACAAGACTTTCAAGTTTTCTTACTTATACAAACTGGTTGAGTCTTCAAGCCGCTCTGGTATGCTTGTTGTCTATTAGTTTTACTGTAATATTGCTGAATTTGTGTTTACGGGTTTTTATTGTTCCATGAGGACAAACATTTCGCCATACTGGAAGCCATCTGCATTGATTCTGTCTGCTCATATCTTCCAAATTGGGTGATTTGTTTCAATTGGTAACAAACGAACCACAAACCCTATATTTGAATTCAAGATAGCAATGATCTTCCTTTGTGGAAAAATCTCCAAACGTATCCCAGTATTATGTGAGTGATTATCTTACGGCCAAAAGTAAGATCACACATTTGATGCTGAAGGGTTTTGAATCGTATGTTTTGCCTAATAAGCATGAAATTCAAAATAGTGATATATTTACAGCCTGTCTACTTTACCGAAATGGACCAGAGCTCTTTTACATGTACAGAGACATGAGGCCTAAACAAACGTTAACCACTTTTCCAAACAAGTCAGTATATAACATCCAAGACATTTCACCTTCCTTTAGTTCAGAGTTGAATGGGACATACTCACCCATAGTTTGCAAGTGTTTTCTTATTTAAATATTGCATGTTCTGTTGAAGTTTGTCCAGTTTTATCTAACAAAGTCAGCAATAAACAGCGAGCATATAAGTGGGTGGGTGAAAGAAAGATGGAGAGAGCTGGCACTTCAACATTGAACCACTTTTGAAGGTAAAGATATAGATATCAAGGGCTCCAGCACTATTGTAAGATCTTTTAGTTGGAGGGAAAATGTTAATTCCACACTGTGAAACAACTGCAAATTGGAGTGTGGATAACATCAAAACACAGAAAAATTTATCCTGATAATTCCATCCATCCGTCCACTTTCTGTACACACTTGTCACATTCAAGGTCAGGTGATTATTTGCTGTCCTGTGTCCTCGCTAAAACTTGTTGCCAGGACACCATTGTGGGAAACCGGGAACTACTAAATCCAAAAGACTTTTGTCCTACCTTGGCCTTTGAAGTAAGCCATTGTGGAATTTTAAGGATGCTTGTGTGAAACCTGTATGAACTCAAAGCACTAACAAACCTTGAGCCCATGTGAAAGACACACCATATAGAAGATGCATCAAGTCCAGTGTTGTATACCTTTATATCCATGATGGTTTTGTTGTGTCATACTAAGGCAACATGTTTGGCTTTGAGAATCATCTCTTAGATCTGTACAAATTCTTGACTCGTTTAACCTGTATCTCAAGTTTGTTACATAGAAGACACGATTGTCCTTCACTCAAATAAGTTTCCATCAGGAATTTGTTCATGCAGGTCAAAATGAGCTGCATTTACACTAGAATTAAGATACAGTACGCGGCCTCTAAAAATCATGACCACTAAATGCAAACTATAAAAACTACATTTGTGAGGGTGATGGTCTCTGGGGATATAGGACGATATATATATTTTTATTGCTATCCAAGTATCTTTGATCCCTAATCCTTATCATGTTTTTTTAAGCACATGTCTTTTCATGTTATTGCCCAAACCTAATCAGGCAGTGACAAAAGTATTTTGGGTTTTTTAGCTTAGCTGAGAAAGAAAAAAGCCATTTTCATGTGTTGCTCCTGAAGTTGTGCAATTAACGCACAACTTCCACTTCCTTATGAGCATTTTCTGGCATCCTGAAGGATATATCTATTTATCTGTTTTTTGTTTTTGTAGCAAGTCCCTTCCCACATTCAGCTTTAACTTTGAATTTTGCTCAGTAAGTGATTCACTGCAAATGCAAACAGAACTTTTCATGACAGCATTCTGCCTTAGTGAGTTTTTAATCAACAGATTTCAGAGGCATACCGCGTCAGGATTGAAAACCAGACTCCTCATGTAAAGGAAAGACATTACCAGAACATATTCCTTTCTTTGTTTAACCCGAAATGGAATTTTTTTTGGCATCTTGTCACAGGCTGCACATCATACAAAGAAGAGAGTTGTAATCTGCGGTGTGAGAAGTGCACGTATCAATTCAAAATTTATTCTCGATTCTTGGCATTTAGGTCTATGAAATGCCAACCAAATGTAAAGGCTTGTGGCTGAATCTCAGTGCCTGAGTAATCAAGCTGACTTTCAATCCACTGCAACCTTGTTTCCACTTTCAAATGTGTTATCAGGAACATCAAATCCATACTGAGTTTTCATATTTCCTTGAGGTACTCAGTTGAATTGATAATAGTAAAGAGTGCATGCTAACGAGAATACATTTATAGACAGTCATAAAATCATTGACCACAAACTAAAAAATAGTATCTGAAAAAAAAGCAAATTTTTAGAAACCTAGATTTTAATGAAACTTATATTTTTGAAACTTTAGCCAAGTACTTACGGTAACTAGTTGTTTAAGCAAACCTCTCATTATCCATCCATCCATCCATCCATCCATCCATCCATCCATCCATCCATC
>JABUIW010000214.1:4451896-4538676 GCA_013363375.1 Menidia beryllina
ATCCATCCATCCATCCATCCATCCATCCATCCATCCATCCATCCATCTATCTTTTAATGCTACCCATTAAAAGTCCAATCATTACTTTGTGTCTGTTAGAAACTGATATGACAGATGAAGTAATCCCAACATTAAGAGATATGTTATTGCATTTTTTGTATTGGTAATAATGTGTGTTTTATAAATGGGGATGATATGCCCCCCTCTTAAGGAAAACCCACTTCTTTAAAACATTGAGTTGACAATATTTAATTGCATTTGACCCCCCTCAATCTGAAGCACTTTCTGACTGACAGTTTTTACAAACTGCATCATTTTTAGGTTTATCCATAGCGATGGCATTGATTTTGTTTTACAATTACACCCTTGCCTGACCACTCAACGACATACAGATTCAGTTGAGGTGCAGTCCACAGATTCTGATTCACTATGCAACTTCAACAGTGGAAGTCTTTTTTACTGTGTAGATTTCTGTTATCTGTTAATTATAAATCACAGAAAAATAGTACAAAGAGAATGAGGATGATCAAAGTCTCAGCTATTGTCTGAGATGTCTATCATGTTTCTTAGGTTGAAGCACTAATGTGAATTTTGCTAAACGCTAAGAGAACAAATATTCGTTGCGGATGCTTAAAATGGCACATTTAGTCTGTTCACCACTGTACCTTGATCTTTTACCATGAACATTTACCTGTCATCACAAAAAGAAAGGAGAAAATCTATTTTCCCTATGCAGTTGAATAAGATGAGGATTCAGGGGGTCATTAAAGTTGAATGAATATCCATTTATTTGTTCAAAGAAACCACAACGGAAAGGACTACATCGAGTCACACTGTCACTTTTATACTTTAAAAAGGTAGAAAAGATTTGTTTTATGTGTGAGGAAGTAACAGTTGATCTTATTTGAACCAAGATTCAGCTTCCCTCTTATTGCGAAGCCCCTGCTGAGCAAGCAGACTTCAGATACTCCTTTGCTAAAGAAACCACATTCTTCTGCTAAAAGGACCCCCTCGTAAAAGGGGATGATCCAGAGTCCACTTTTTTAGAAAAATAAAAAGCAATGCCTTTTTTGAAGGGTTAAAAGTTGCGTTTCGCTCTCCGGGTGGGCTTGTCTTCTGTTCTGCTTCTGCTTCTGGAGTGTGATATCCAGTGATTTTCAAAGACTTTCAAAGACTTATTATTGGGAGTCCCCCCACCCCTCCACACACCCCGATTTTTCAAATAATAAAGTCCATGGGGAAGTGGTTGTAAGACCCTAAGGCCAGCACAGCCATGTCAAAATTAAAGTTGCAACAAAATGTCAAAGTTAAAGGAATGCCATTAAGACTACTTGAAAGCAGGAAGATGCTAGATCGTTCATCCTTGCCAATGCTAAGCACTGATATAGCCAAGATATGCAGAAGCTAGTGCACAGGTTGATGGAAAATGAAAACTTAAGCATTCATCATTCCTTGGTGGCCACACCGAGCACACAGCAACCTTTTGTATGATGTATTGGCTCATCTTGACAGCAGTCCTTGTTGTTTATGTGCTTACAACGTGGGTGATATGAGCGTCTTATCTGTGCTTAACGCTCTTAGTCCGTGAACATATTACTGGGGGGGGGGGAGGGTTCGCCTGATCAAACAGATGGTTTGATTAGGAGAAAATTGTGACCAAGAAACATTGTTTTTTTTCTTCATCCTTTCTTTTTTGCCTCTTTGCTGTGTCATAGCACTATTAGTGGGTTGACTGAACCACAGATGAGCTATGCTTTCCAGAATCAAAATTACACTGGAGCCATTTTTCATCTTGTGGAACTCTTCAAAGGCAAAGAGATGGGCCTGTTCACTTTCCTTATTTGTCCTTGTCTGCTGGAGGTTGCCGCTGGCTGACATAGCCTGAATTTAAGTGGACATCAATCTCGATAAAGAGGCAGAGCCCAGAGTAAAATTACCTTGTCCATTTTTTTTTAGCAGTTTACCAAGACACAGCAAATAAGCAAGTTCCATTTAAGACACTGGACCATTAAGCCTTTATAGTGAAAAAAATATATGCATTGTAGTGTTGGTATACATCATGGTGACTTTAAGTTTACCACATCTTTCTCAAGCAAGTGCCGTTTGTTTAAAAAAAACACTTCAGAATAGGACAAGATGCATCTAATTAAATGGCTGTGTTGCACTGATAAGATTTTCTCTGGCTGGCCAGCAGCCTATCTCATCACTGCAAAAAAACACTATGTCGGGAAAATTTGTCTCAGTGTGGCAGCAGTGCCACAGCGGACTGGACTTCACGTACTTCTCATAAATGAGAGTCATTAATTCTCCATGTGGGTAGTTTTTCACATGCAATGCAGGAGTTTTTCTTCCTCAAGGACGGGGCCATACCAACCCAGTCAGCCCCAAATCTTCTGCTTAATTTTTCTTTGTCTTCTTTCCTGTCTCATATCTCTGTCTGCTTACCATCAGTATAAAGACAAAATTCCAGCTGTGTCCTTGTTGAGCCCATCTGATAAGTTACAGATGTGATAGCTGTTCAGAAAGATCACCACTGCTGTTGATGCTACGGGTTTTTTCTTTCTATCGCAGTGAAATGTCGTTTTGTTGACTCAAATTTTCAATTTTTAATATCGTGCTCCAATCCATGTATTCCTTTAAACAGAAATGCTTTTTGCGTTTATATAACTGAGGCAGCTGAATTAGTTTACATCGTTATCTCATGAAACAAAAATATATGGTAATGCACATTTCAGATTATTCCCACAAAGTAAAGTATTTACACAAAACTGAATCGAATGTTGACTGATCGGGATCACATCCATCAGGCATGATGTTAAAAGTCTTAGAAATTTCGCTTGATTGTGTCGATTCAGTTATTTCTTTCCATTGTCACAGACCATGCATCTGCACAGTGACGCCTTTGAGGAGTTACACTAAAAATAACATTTGGCACGGCAACAAACTGTATATCAGGATCTCAGGAAGCATCACAGACCATTTACAATTCACGCTTTAAACAAACAAGAGCTCTTCAAAGGCTCAGACCAGACTTCAACATAATTGTGAAGGAAATGGATTCTGAGTAGAGTGAACCTTTAAAAAAAAAGTATTTCTTCTGCCACCAAGGATTTCAGAAGAATAAACAGCTGATTCAAATTCAAATTTTCTTCTATTTTGTCAGTTTGATTAGATCTTTTGTATGTTGTATTGATCTCTTGTTTTTTATTAACTTTTTTCTTTTCTTTTAACAGTTATAATGCATTAGGATCTTATCTGTTCTTGTTTCAACTTTGGAATAAATGGGGGTGTGGTGGTTGCTGGTTCAAAAATAAATAAAAACAAAAATCAGCAATTTGCTCTCTGCATAAATAAACCTTTAAAAAACTACTGGGTTACCTTATCCTGCTTTCTGGAGTGTCCAGATGACATGATGGGCTTATTTAGCCACAGAGTAATTGTAGTCATGAGTCACAACTCATGACAGTCTGTCGGTGAGGTCCTGTCCTGGGAGGTCTGTGGACAGGGAAACCTGTCCTGACTGACTCACTGTCTCCAGATGAGTTAGTGGTTTGATGATGCCAAGTTCTTTGTGGCATGCCATTAAACTCAGACGTGCGATTAAAGAGAATTATTTATTCATTTAATACAATATTCAGTGAGGTTGAGAGCACTTTAGCAGTTTTACATCAATATCAATATACTCTCTTAACCTCTGGTGTAATTGAGCTACTGTGGATTCTGCACTATTGACATTTGTTTGAGTTAAATATTTTGACCGCAACTTCTTTTTTTAAACCTGCCAGAGGCCCTAATTGAAAATGATGAAAACAAATGGAGACAATAATGGCATGTGTCTCATGTTCAACAAGGCCCTCTGGCTTGTGTCCTCGTAATTTAATAAACCATTGACCTTCCTGCAGCTGATATGCTGGGCTTTCAATTCTTTTTTATTAAATCAGTGACTCATCAGCAGTATTTGCTGTTTGCTGGCTTGATTGAAATGATCTGCATAAAAATTCAATTTGCTGCAAGACATATTTATGCTTCCCAAGTTACTTTCAGTATTGTGATAAACAGACAGTGGTGAATGACAAAAATCTGACATTACTGTACATTGATGATATGATTGATTGGATATTATTCTGAATTTGCCCCCCAATGAGGGTTGAATAAGGCATGTATTTATTTCTATTTCTATTGAAAGGCAAATAAGTTTGATGCTTGTAAAAACAAGAGTTATACAATTACCTTTCAATGTTTTGTTGCTTAGTATATTAAATATTTAAAGATTTTCAATTATAGGGTGACATCTTAATATATCTTTTTGTTAATTACTTAATAAATAGGCATGCACATCCATGCAGTATTAAAAGAATTTTAAATACAAGTCAGGGATAAGAAGATTAGCACAGTATTCTCTGTGGAATCTTTATTTTTCCTTTTTTTCTGCCTGCATAAGCTTAAAGAGCCCCAGCCCAGTGAGGTTTTAGGGGGGAGCTATAACCAGCTTCATAACCTGTGTGCAGCTTGTAAATCCACATAAAGCACCAACGTGCAAGCAGCTATACTTAAAATTACCAGCCATATTTTGTGTAGAGAATCTGCACACATAATCAACAGACTGAACTACAACTATTTAGAAATAATGTTTTTGTGACCAGGGCTTCTAAATATCTGTCATGTGTCAATTTCTAAAATAGCTTTTTTTCAGTCTCCTATGTTGTTTATTCCATGGTACAACTGTGTGGACTGTAGCACATTTCTTAGCACGCGAACAGGTTCATACAAAGCTGTATCCTTTAACCCTACATGCAAGTCTGCTCTAATTTCATGAGTAGGTAAGCATCCTCGGGTAGACTTGGTTTAGCTGCTGTATTTAGGACTTTTGTGTATTACATAATTAATTAGAGAGAGAGGTCAAATGTTTTTTCAGCTAAATGTGTGTGTCTGTTTGCACCTCTTCAGTCATCCTACTAACAACATGTTTTTCCTTTCTCTTTTTCTTTCCTCTTTTTTTTTTACTTCTGGGACAGATGCCATGCTGCTGGTAGCACAGAAGCTAGAAGGGCCTTTCAACATTGAGTCTGTCATGGATCCCATTGATGTCAAGATTTCCGAGGCCATCATGAATATGCAAGATAACAGTGCCCAGGTCTCATACAGGGTAAGTCAATTAATTTCCCTGAAGAAGAAAAGTAACACTGTAGACAGGCTGTTCGAGTCCACCATTTTGACAAACAGAGGAAGGAGCCCGCTGGACATCACATTGGGCTTTGTCTAAGGTGTGTAACACAACACGTTCTAATTATGTCCAAGTTTAGGCCTTGTGTTTGAATTATATGTCTCATTTTGGTCAGATAATCTTAGTTCAACTAACAGTAGTTAATGTGTTTCCTGTCTTTTACTGCATTTTTCTTTGACCACAAAATTGTAGTCAAAAAGCAAAAAAAAAAATGGAGGTGGTTGTGAGGAATATTTTTCTGCCTACACTGATTTGGATGCCAGTTCCCATTCAGAGCTAAATGCTCTGTTGGCTTTCCCATGCAACAGATGCAGTTTTGTTTATGGGTTAACTATATGCTGTGTTTTCCCAAAAGCCTGTAAAAAAACAAAACTCTACAACCTTAAATAGCGTTGGTCACAGCTCCTAGCTGACTCACCTATCAGTGTGGTTACTTCAACTTGACATAGAGCACTGTCACACCGGTTGTGTGGGGAGAGTGCTTCACAGGACCTTAAAAACAGCATGTTTTACCCTATTTTCTGCATCCAAAGTAATTCAAACTGCTGACAGCTGGGTGCCCATGTTTTTGTAATTGCAGGTTTTTCAAGGTTGTGGTCAGCCCAAACCCGCAGGAATCACGAGGTCTACTCGCGGTGCTTCGGATGTATTCAACGCCCGTTTCAGGCCTTACAGCCCAGAGGAGCGGCCTACCACTGCAGCTGGCACCAGCTTAGACAGACTGGTAAGGACATGAAGCTAGTGCTGCTGTTTTCAGACCAGACACCGCTTTATCGTATGCATCATTTGTCTCTCTGTCTCGACACCGTTGATTAAAGCTGGTGATTTGCCACCGTAAGCCCTAGGAGCCGGAAATTAATTCTTTGTACTTGTCCTCCATTCAGACCCCTCTATCGATTTGTGTTTGTTAACGAATCAAGAGCTTTACGCCAAGAGGGCAGCGGAAGAAGGGCTGCGATCAGTGCCCTTCTCAAGTCTGTGTACTTGGCAAACAGTGGAGAAAATGGAGGAGAGGAGATGGATAGTTTGTGAGGCTGACTATAACCATTCCTGCCCAAAGCGCACTTTATTTTCTGTCAGATCATCTGTTTGTTTGTTCAAGAGGATTTTGAAACATGTATTTTTCTCTTGAACAACCTTCAAACTTAAAATGCTACATCAATTCAGCTTGGAGACAATTCTCATCATGGATTTCCTTTGTATTCACATTCATTGGCTCACCTTGGGTGATATTTATAGGTATTAGCTGCAACACGTTCAATCAATCTTAATGTTTTGTGTCCAAAACATTTAGGTGCATAATGAGGATAACAGCCTCCTTCTGCGATTTCTTTGGCTTCTGAATAATGCAAAAATGAAATTAGATTTGTTTGATGCAATACTATTTTTTTCACAATCTAATTAATTCCAACTTCACCTTTGATGTCGTTTCGCCATTTTTACCTTTATGTGTCCATCATTTTTTTCCCTCCACCTATTCAAAATTAATGAATGCCTGTTTCCCTGCTTTTATGCTGCAAACCAGCGGATTGTTTGGAGAACGATGCAGCACAGTGTAAGATTCAATAATTTATTCTTGTGTTTTTTGTTTTTCATATCTATTGTTGTTTGATGATTAATGCTTTAAGGCTGGAAAAAGACATACATTTCCATGCTGTCTGAATTGGAAGTTCTTTTTAACTAATGCATTCCCTGTGAACATGCAGTTAATCCCAGTGGTATTTAGCATATGGAGTTAGGTAATATGTTATTTTACATGAGATCTGATGCTACATAACAATGATTTTTGTGATTGTTTGGGTGTCCTCATGCAGGAGCCAATACTGTCAAATTCTGAACAAATCAGGCATCATTGGGCAGATGGTATCTCTTGGCAGGTCAAGACTCTTAGAGACCCCATGTTGAGCTCCTTTCATCTATCATATTTAGCTGATGCTCATCACATTCCAGAATTCTCATTGCTAACAGAATCTGATTAACCCATTTTAGCTTTTTAATACTGTAAAATTTGCATCCTGTATAGTTGATATAGGTGACAACAGCTCATTTAATTATGTACTGTATCAAAAGAAATTACATGACATCAACTCCCAGTACTAAGGGGATTTCTTTCTTTTTGTTGTGCCTCTACATACATAACAAAAGTTGGTTTATTTATTTTTTTATGCAGCTCCATTTGTCTTTAGGGTTAAAACTGAATGTTGGAATCTTTCATTGTTTTAGATGTTGGAGTTCTCCATGAGTGTTTGAATGCTTTTAGGATTTTAGTTCAGATAAAAAGCATCTTAAAAAAAAAACTTTTGCGGCCCCAAACCATATCTGACTAATAGTTAGCCACATTTTGCTAGTGTCACTTTAGGGACAAAGAAAATCTCTTTTTATGTTTCTTACAACTAGCCACAGTTGTCTTGGCAGCTCTGAGCCCAGAACACAAATACGGGTGCTACCTACAAAACACTGTTTCAGTTTAAAAAAAATAAATAAATAAACTTTCCTGAAGGTCGATTTAAAAAAATTACACACATCACAGTTTGATTCAACTGTACCCTGCTTCTTGCCCACAGATTACTGGGATAGGCTCCAGTACCCAATGTTTGGGAATACGACAATGGATGGATGGATGGATGGATGGAGTTGCAAGCAAAGAAAAATAATGCTTTTAACATTTTTTATATATGTAGTTACATTAAAAAAGCTAACAATCAGTAATCAGCACCTGGCACCTGTTTTATTATATATTCTTGTCAGTTTTAAGAATGCACACCCTTTTCTGCATTCTTAAAACTGGCTTTCTCTGTTGCAACAATAACTCTCAAAGAAAATACCTTAAATATCTGTTCCGGTATATCCTTAGGTATCTTTTCTCTTACCTTTTAGCACATTTTATCCTTAAAACTTCACTAAAAAGGATTCAAATGCCTTTCCATCCATCATTTCTTGAAACCAAAGCGAAAGAGACTTTCAGGCTTCACAGTTTCCTTCAACGTCTTCTATCTGCTCTTGCGGGATCTCAAGCTATTCCCAGATCAACATTGAGACATCTACCATTCAGTGGGTTGTGAGGAAACCCAGCAGCTTCCTCCTCACCTGCTGTGCCAGGCAAACAGACGAAGCATTTTTTCCAAACATTCAAACCACCCCAGCTTTTCCCTTTGTAAAGAAGCAAGACTGTTTTCGGAGTTCCTCAGATTTCAGAGCATCTAATCCTATCTGTTAGAGCAAGCCCAGCAATGGGGCATTGAAAACTCTTTTAATTCAGCTGCTTGTGCTTGCATTCTGTCTCTCTTGGTCATTACCCATGCTGAAGATGGCAGTGTAGACTGTCTGGTTAGAGCCTCACCTTTTGGCACAGCTCACACACTGCAGTGCATCAAGCATAATTGTCATCCTCCCCTGCCTTGTCTTTTATGGCTGTGAGTCATCATTTCATTTAGCATTTGAATATATAACCTTATATTTGTCATGCCGCTCAGACATATCAACTCTATACCAGCGGTTGAAAAAGTCATTTTGATGACGCTCTACAACGGTTATGATTAGTGAAGTTAATCCGGTGAATAGAAAGGGTGCTTTTTCCCCAAAAGAACAGCTGGAAAAAAGCCCAACAGTCTTCGGTCTACCTGAAATGCATTTCTCCTTCTATAACTATCAAAAAGCTAAATCTGGACAGTGGTTAGATGGTTAGCATGCCTCACATCTTTGCATTTTCTCTCTGTATATTAGTGGGTTCTCTCTGGGCTTCCTCCTGCAAATCCACAACCATGCGTGTTAGGTTAATTGGTCCAAGTTACCCAAGGAGCGAGTGTGACTGCGCATGGTTGTCAGTCACTGTGTGGCCCAGTGACAGTCCAGTTTTCCCTCTGTCTGTTTTGTTTCCGTTTACTGTTATTCATTGTTTTCATACCTCTACACGGTGTGGCAGCAGAGGATTTAAAGGTACCCTTCATTAACATTCTCTCGTGCCTTAATTGCTGACGGCATACACATGCTGCAGCAGGCCCTGCAGCAGTCAAACAGGAAGAGGTCTCCCCCAAGAGCCCATCTTTGTTGTCCCACGCGCTGTCCTCGTTTACATTCGAGCACAGGATAATTACCCGTGACAGTGACACTGCTCAGTCTTGCGGAAGTTGACAATAATTTAAAGTGTCCTTTGATAAAAACTTCTTGTTTGGATTTACTGTGAAGTTTGTGAGTCAAAGAATGAGCCAGGACTGGTAGGGAGTGCCTGTACTCATTTCTTCTGTTGCTTACAGAGGAGCCTGGAGGAATAGGCCCACCCCCAGCCAATGAGCCATGACTGTTTAATTGCCTGACATTCTGTCAGAGCACACACCCTCAAAGCTTCTAGAGAAATGGAGATTTTAAAGTCCAAAGAGGGGATAAAGCCAAACACACTGTCAGGCTCAGAGGCAAATTAAAGATAAGAAGTGGAGCTTTTAATTTGACATTTGTAAAAAGTTTTAGCAGTTCAGTTTAGAGACATTTTATTGGTCCCTTTTGTCTCCCTTGTGTAATACATGGCTTTGGTTTTATATGTATGGCTCTCTGGGGCAAGAATAAGAGCAAGTTACGAAGAGGGCTAAACAATGACAGAGGCTGTTGGGAACAATATTTGTCAGAAGTTAGGCCCTTGATGAATAACAAGAAGGTTTTAAGGTTCAGATCTCTGCTGGGGTCTCTCTTGAGTTGATTTAGTATGTTTTTCTTGTGCTAGCTTGGAGTCTTTCCTGGAGCTCTGGTTCTCACTCACAGTCCAAAAACAATCATGTAAGGTTAATTGCCAATCCTAAATTGAATGTGGGGGTGAGCGTGCAGCGGTTGCCGGCTTAGGCTCTGGCTGCCCTGCAAGGCAAAACTGAATCAATATGGCTACGGGAAATTGTTGTTTGGATGTTTTTGCATAGCTTTAAAATGATATTCTTTAGCTACCTGTGTAAATTATATGGGTATATTTTGGATATGCAGAACAAAACTCTATCTCAAATTCAGTTCTTGGTATGTCACAACAATGTAATGTCCAGTATCTCTCATCATTGGATAGTAAAACCCATTGTAATTAACTGAACTTATTTTGAAAAAAAGAACAATAGTGTTACTGAGTTTGATAAAATTGGTAATAACAGGCATTGATCCACCTCATGCAAACCTCCTTATTTTTTCAGAAAGTTCCATCTTACCAAAGATCCATTTTCTCTACCACTTCAATTTAGGTCCATGCAGGCTGGAGCTTGTACCATCCACCATCAAATGAGAGGCAGATGTACTTTGGACAGTTTGCAAGTCCATATCAGGGCTGCATGCACTTAACAAAAAAAACAAAAAAAACTACATGGACACAGAAACATAAACAGAAAAAAAGGTTTGTGTTTATAAGTAATAGTTAAGCTGTACAGTTGCTATTTCCATCTCAAGTAGTGTTAATGTTCAAAATCTGCAATTACCTTTTGTTTTTCTCTGCACCCAAACATGATTGAAGACTGATAATTACTGACTGACAGTACACATCAAATAGAGAAGCTATTATTGTAAACAAACTGGAGCTCTGCTTTCATCCACCCAGATACAGCTAACTCTTGACTTCCGTCTACATCATTGTCCATCTCACCCTTTTCACTGCCAGATAGAACAAATATTTTGAAATACAGCAATCAACAGTGGCTCTCTGGTATGCAGTCAGGCAAACACCTCCGAATTCTGAACTTGCTGCAGCAAGTGATGGTCAAAAGATTAACAAAAATAAACTTTATATGAAACATAGTGAAGAATTTTCCTCTTGCATGCCTTGTGTAAAAGTTTTTTATTTTAATACTTGAATGATAAAGTCATTGATTGGTAAGATAATAATAAGTGTTCTCATGAACCAATCAAAACAAAAAAAAACAAAAAATAAAATAAAATATTAATGAATGTAAGGATCGATTTCCCCAAACAAATTTGCATTGTACCATTTAAATCTGCACAACACCAAGAACAAGGCTTAGAATTTAGCATATTTACAGTATATCTTACTCCCATTTAATCAACTTGACCTGCAGGTAAAAGAAGAAAAGGCTCAAGTGAACAACTCAAGTGGAATTTCTTGGTTTTCACAAAAACTATCTGACATCCAAGTAAAATGTCAATAAGTAAATCACATAGTTGAGTGAAAGTTTTAGAAAAATGACCCAAAGCCATCCTTCTCACTTCAACATTATAGATTATTTCATATCTTTTCTATGTGCAATTCGGTTCCGTTCAGACCGTTAAGTCAGAAAAGAGGCAATCGGTGAGCCCTCTCACTAAGAAGAGGTGGCAGCATGGTGGATCAATGTTTAGAATGGATGCCCGGTAGCAAGAAGTTTTGCACTTGGGCTTTCAGTTTTCCCTAGGTTAGTGATTTTTTTCTCTCTGTAGGCAGTCCTGTTTCCTACCACGAGGTCAATAAATAGCTGAGACGGTCTGAATGTCGATGTCTGCTGGCTTTGTGATAGACCAGTGATTTGTCCAATGCCTTTCTTTGCACATTTATGTGCCTTAGCCCTCCATGACTCAGAATGGGCGTGTGAATAAGTAAGACCAATGTTAAAAAGGAAGGTTATCAGTTTGATTCTGAGGATTTGCTAAGGATCGTCATGAACAGATCGGCATGCATAGTTTAGCATTTCCTTTAATGCTGAAATGCAAAACTGTGATTTCACCTCTACCCTCTTTTTCCTTTTTATGTTGAGATCAATGATTCATTCCAACAGAGAATGAATAAAGTATAGGAATTACTGAATGTCCCCGGGTCCATTTTTCTCTCTGATTCTTTGCCATGTTTAAATGGAAAGAAAAAAAGGGGTGGTTTGTGAATTCAGTTGTCAGGACATAAAAAGAAACAAAAAAATAAGAAAAAAAGGCAAACCCACGACCACATCTTTCCAAAATCTTGACCGTGGCCTTAACTTTGTGCAGTCCAGGAACATGTCAAGCCACTGAAACATTCTTGTTTTGGATACAGTGTAATGGAAGCAAAGTGGGCCTATCCACAGCTCCGTCCTCTGTGTTGCATCTACAGGCTTTTGTCCCGCAAGCCATGCAATTATGAAGATTCCACAGATTCTCGCATAACTGATACTTTTTCTATGACCACATAAAAATAAATAGTCTTGCAGTGTATATGTGGCAGAATACGTCAGGAAACTGTTTTGTGAGCATAACAATTGCCTCTGTTTGAGCTGGCACACAGGTACTCTTGACTGTTAAAACAGAAGCCTCCCAAATTTCAAATATACACTTCAATGTTAAACGCAACTAATACTGGACGTGTAAATGGAATGATTATCTGTGTGAAACTCAAACCTTTTGTCAGTTTATTAGCAGAGGAATGTTAAAATCCGTCATAAAAGAAGCTCACTAGTGTCTGCTCCAGGTTTAATAAAAGGTCAGGAATTCCTTTGACCTGTTCTTTTTTTAATCTATTGGCCTGTGCATTACCAGCCCAGAAACATTAGAGATGTAATTGTACACATGAATTACGACATCTGTATTTATTTGCTTTTCCGCCTGCCAGAACAAATTTCAGTAACACATATTTCAACAAAATGTCTGTCCAAGTGTCTGACAGGTTTACCTCCGAAGGGAAAGTTTTCGATTTTGGATTTGAAGGCCGTCCATATTATCTGATTTATTGCAGTCTAAGATGTTTTGGTAATCTTAACCATGCAGGTTTTTAATCCTTAAGGAAAATCATATTCAAGAAATCGTATGGTAACCAGAACCAAGCAGTTTATAATGTATTAAATGACAATGAAAAACCAACTAAATCTCTGAATTAAATCCACATTAAAACATTAGTGGCTGGGATGTGAATAAAACAAATGTGTTCAGTTCAACAGCTCTTTGCATAGTTCAATTCCCTCACTCTGTATCTACATGTTGACTTGGAATATTCCTGAAAGTATTCTGAGAAATGCAATACACTGTGTTCTTCTAAGAAATCATTTTACCGTTATTTTTCTGTCTGTCGTCACAATGAAATCGCAAGAAATGTGTGTGTGGGAACAAATCAATAGCTTTTCTTGACTATTTCATGTGGTGTTGCGAAACTTGGCTGGTAGCACAAACTAATCATGTCCTCGTTCTTTTTAAAATTTGTGTGAAACACAGAGGGTCAAAGTATGAAAGAACTTGCCAGAGTAGACATGATGACAAGCCGACACATTTTTTTGTAGCCTAACAGCTGTGTTTACATCTGCTGAGCTAAAAGAAGATTTTTTTCTAAACATCATACCACAATGTGCTTTCCAGTATGAAAACTGTGGCATTCGGCATTTTCACATTTACCGTTTTTTTTATTTTTTAAAGAAACTCCAACAGGGGTGCAAGTGCACTGTTGAGTGATATGTTCTCGTATACAGGCATTAACATTTCTGCCTCTAAACGTCCCATATGCAGAAGCATTATTTACTTTCATGGTCTGACCACAGGTCTTTAAAATGACATTTTTAAGCTTGGTGTTAGGTCTAGTTGTTGTCAAACAGGAAACCGAGGATCTCGGGTGGAGCTGCTCTGGTAAAAGGTTGAATGCTGGGAGCTGAGAGCCACAGATTTCCCCGTGATTTCTGAACAAACCTTCGGTTTTTCTTTTTTTTTCTTTTTTTCATCCTCCCTAGAAAATACCTGCTGAAACCCAAGACCTTTAGCATGTGGGGCTGTTACCACAATTGTTTCTTTGTACTTTATATATTTAACACAAATAAACATTGCATAAAAACACACTTAAAACAAAGTGCCACTGAGACAAAAAAAGAACAACATTGGAGATGAAATCCCACCTTAATTTGCCATTTTAGGACAAAAAGTAAAGAAGTATGAAAAACATATGAGCTAAATGAATCGGCATGATAAGAGGGTGGTACATTAAAAAATGACATATACAAAGTAAAAAGATTGTTAATGTATGAAAAAGTTAATCATACATGTGTGTGCAAAGGTAGAACATGCTTTGAATTCAAACAAAGGAAAATGAAAATAAAGAAATAGAATCATATAAAAATAATTAATGAATGAAATGAAGTGGACTTAAATTTCAAACTTAATGTTACATAGTTGCAGACAAATAACTCATGATAGACTAATAACACAGCTTTTTCTGGAAGTGGGGAAGATCGTGCAGTCTTAGTTGTATTCAAGGTTTAAAATATTAAATTTGCAAGTTATCAGTGAACATATTGGTAAAGATTTGTGTTGACTGGAGCTCCAAATACAAAGGATGCTGGCTTTTTGTTGCTTTCAATTTAGTTTACAGTACAGCCACACAGTTATTCATTAAGAAAAAACACTTGGTGTATTCTGTGACATCAGTCTAATTCAGGTACCAACAGTATTGATCCACACTGGGAAGGTACAACAATAAGAGACAGTTGACATCCTGTTAATTCAGTCAAAACCAAAGTCTCTGTTTGTTGTTCTAGGATAGTAGAGAAGGGTGCCCCTTGAAAGGGGCGTTCCAATCATATTGAGTATCGAGGTCCAAGAACAGGCCAGTTTGTGTGGGTGTGTAACCATGGGGCTGACTCTAATCTTGCATGCCACTAAAGTGAATTGTTGTTCTGTCAAGATAGCTCACTTCATGTGACTACTAATCAAAAATCACCCTATCCACCAAGATCTACAGGCTCCGTCACTCAAATATGTTACCTGGGGATAGAAAGATGAAAAAAGCAGGCACAATTGTGGCTGGAAGTAAGGTTCTCTGATTGCATGTAAGAAACGTCAAGCAGTTTGAGAAGGAGAGAGGAGCTGCTTATGTAAATGAAAAGCAAGTAGAGCCCTTTTCATCACACAGTCACTTCAATTACAATTAAACAATGTCTGTGACTAACATACATAAGAAAGTATCCCGCGGTGAAGAAATTCAAATTGGCTGCCATGAGTTTTCAATCATAAAATGCTCCAAAGCTTTATGACTTAGGCGCTGTAGGTCGTGGTTAAAAAGTGACAGAAAGTGTAACTGCCTCTTAATACTTGTTAGTGATGTCACTGCGATGTCACTGGCAAGTCTAACTACTGAAGTGGAAATGTGTTGTTGGGTCATTTAAGTAGGAAAGACTGATCTCAAGAAAAGGAAAAAGAAGTAATCCAATATTACCTGACTTTTTTTTTCTCTGAGACATCCTCATAAGATGTTACTGTGTTTAACAAGTACAGAATAAAGGCCAACGTAACCCAAGCATTATCATTCTAAATCCATCGCCATGTAAAATGTATAAACTCAGGCGTTCAGAGTTTTTATCAATCAAATGGATCAAATTGCAACAGTTTATTGTTTTTGTATTTTAGTTTTTCTTTTTTTTCCTCAAATTATATATTAAATGAGTCAGGCACAGTGGTCTTGCACACATGAGGCATGGCAAGGGAGAAATGACAAAGGGGAATTTGTATATCTACAGCTGCCAAGATAGAACCATCTTGTTCTGAATGACACATAGAATGATCTTTTTTTTTATCATCCTGACAAGCCCACAGCAGTGAACATGAACATTACAGCTTACAAAAAAATGGATATCTAGTATCAAGTATTTCAGCAAGTATCTGTGCCTCAGTCTTTTGAATCGTCGTTTGAGAGTACAAAAGGCAAAAAGAGTGAGGAAAAAAACACAGCATTTCTTAAGCCTTAGGCACTTTTCACTTAACCTATTAAGTCCTGAAGCATAGAATGAATATATATCTGCCCTTGTGTATAGTCCATCCACATCCAAACTGCCCTCAAAAAAAGAATAAAAAATTAGGCTCCTGCTGAAACCTCGCCTGCAACACAAAAACACATAGAGATCCTTACACTGCAGGGTTCCAGAAATTACCTATTTTTCATCAATGTGATCCTTCAAACTCACAAACTCAAAGTTAGAAAGCTAGCAAAGTTTCTTATTTGAGAAACAACCTTTAAGCCAAAATCCAGAACAACAAACCTTCAGTCTGTGCTGTGTGTCTATATATATATGTGTGGATGTAATGTAAATCCCCACACCCTATAGTTTAACTTTGACATTTTTGTAGTTCCCTCTGCTTTCCATTTATATTTAAATTCATTCTGTACCTTGTATTGTGCTGTAATTGAAATTCAGCACTTAATGCTAAATATTTAATTGGAATGTGAAGAATATGTTTTGCAACTGCATTACAGTTCAATCCAGTTTCTTAGTCTACTGCAAAGCAACAGTTGGACCACACATACACAAATATTCATACCCATGATGCCAATGGGTCACGTTATGTTAACTTTTCCTGTAGTCGTACCTCAAAATTGTAATGATTCCATAGTTGATTCATCTTTGTTCGTTTACTACCTTGCCTAATGGTTTCTTTCTTGTCGCAGTACATTCACTCCTTTACTCAGTGAATGGAACAAATTAATATCTTTAAGGTGGAAATGAAACGCCAAATGAGCCAACATCTATAGAGGCAAGCGTATATCACCCAACCTCTCTCATGGATGAATGCTGGTACCATAAAGGCTCTGCTGCTTTTCATATGTGACAATACATTAATGAGCCACATTGCCCCCATTACACTCACGGCTGTTTGCCTCTCCAGACAACAAGGGCAGCAGGGGAAGGCAAGCTTGCTGATGATTGCTCTGTTCTCCACAGAGCATAGCTTTCCTTTAATCATCTTGCTTTTTCAAACTTCTCCTGTCGTAGCCTTGGGCGAATTACACGCACAAACACACCAGCGTTTCATCAATATTCTGTCATTTTCTTCTCACTATGGCATAATTGTGTGATAAATTTTGCTCTATATAATAAACCATATTGCTGAACTGTCCAGTTATCATGGGACGGGCATATGGTTTGGGGCTATAATAATCAAAATGGGCCACTGAATATGATGTACAGTACTGTTCACTGACAGTATAATTAATACAACATGAGCAACAACATAAAGCAGTTTGTCATAAATAAAGGAAATGTCTCCTCAAGATTATTTCATGTGAGGTTTTTTGAAGAATCTGATATGCAGAAGCATTACTTTTGATATCTCCAAAACCACAAGGGATGACAACACCATATTGTTTAAGGTGCATTTGTTTGCCTTTGTAAAAAATACTTTTTTCATTTGTAATTATGCATCTCACTGACAGGGCTATTATTGGACAATATTTACATGTTTTTTTGTTTTTCTTTCCACCGAGGTAAACAAAGTGTATTGTTAGTTTGGATTACTGGCATGAATAACAGTTTCCCCTACAGCAGTTATGAACACTGGTCAGAGACATGTTAAGCCTGTGGGGATTCGCAGATTTTAGCGCTTAGACTCGGTTCAGTTTTATTTAAGTGAAGGATGGCATCCTGTCCAAACTAAATTTGACAGCATCATCACACTAAATGGCAGCAAATTCAGAAATTCGGAATTCATTATTTCACTTGTTTAACTGTCAATACACTGGAAAAATCTTATCAGTAGGAGTTTTTAATACGTTTGCTTTGCTCCATCTGTGTCATTTGTATGATGGATTTCACTGTATTTCCATTTTTGTGTTGAACCCCAGCCTGTAATCAGGGAAAGATGGCAAATGATGGTTGGTTTCATACAACAATAGAGCTTTCTTTATGTGTTCAGAGAGTTTCATAATATCAGTGAGACGGTGCTGTCATCAGGAGAGAGATAGGAGATGTGGAGGGGGTTGATGCTTTGTTGGGATGTCCATGTAAAATCACATTGTGAAACAGTGCTGTGATAGATTTATTCTTGGACATAATCAGTGGTAATCAAGGAAAACAATGAGGGGCATGCATGAAGCCCGGTGGCCTGCAGAAAGATGGAAGGAAAAGAAGAATTTCACATGAGCACATGCTGCGCAGCCCAGCAGCAAGATGACCGAATTCTGCGCTACGCCATCACATCAAACTGCATTTTAACTCGTCTTGGGTTGGTCTCTTTTTTTAAACATGACTTTCTCCGCCGTACAGCTGCTTGATTCCTCGCTGGTCTCATCTATTGTAAGGTCACGAAGGGTAAAGGTAGTTCTTTTTCCACACTGTTGATGGATATTGATTTGATGAGAGCGGCCCACACATTTATTTGCTCAGGTACTTACCTGCTCTATGCAATACTGCCAGTCACTTATGAGGTGAATGTTTCCAGTCAATGACAAAATGGGGGACACGACAAAGTAAGGACAAGTGCTTCTCAAAAATACTATTGCAGAGGCAATTTACAGGGTATGCTTTTAGTGTGATAATGTTTTTTTTAACTGAAGTGATAAGTGTGTCAAAACCAGATGGAAGATCTTGTTTTTGGGTATATATGTAATAATTGGTTAATCTGAAGGATCACTGAGAAGGACTGGATATCATGTTGGATGCCAGGTTTAATAGTCATATCCAGATAGACATACCCTCTGTGTCTTTATCTTGTGACATATTGGCAGCTTGAGCCTATTAGTCTTAAACATAGGCTTTAAGGAGTGTGTTAGTAGTGCATTATCTTTTACGTTTGACTCAGTCAACAATGAAGCTCAATCGAGAATGTGATGAAGAGACAGAGTTGTTCTTACTCTGGCCTTCCTCCTGGTGAGAAACTATTCAGTCTCTCCCCAAAGTGGTCACTGGTCTTGGAGAGACTTGAGGCAAGGCCAAGGTCTTGGTATGAGCAGAACCGACTCCCTGACCTCTGTAATTGAGAAGCAGGAAGAATACTGCATTCGTATCAAATGAAAAACTATTTTAACACAGACAGGAGGAGCAGTTGCCAGGGAAAATAAGTTGATCGAGGAGTTGTCTGCCCCATGTGGTTTAAGCGGTAGGACCTGCTGTCCATGCTATGATTAGATTGAACTTGCTCTAAATTAGCTCAAACTTGCAGCAGAATGGTATGCTCTGTGTCAAGCAGTGCTGACAATTTGCAGATCTGTGCATGGAAAAGGAGTGATTGTTAATTCAACCAGATACAAAGGTGTTTTTTCCATTTTTGTTTTATGAGGGAGGAAAGAATATTTGCCAGCTGCTGGAGCAGCCACGGGAGAGAGCAAAGACTGAAGGGCAGCATTGGCAGCTCCGGGTGTACAACGTGTGTCTGTTTTAAGAGTAACAAAACAAAATTACATAATCACACTTTTTTGTTTCTATTGAAAGATGCATAGCACATCCAGGGCTCATCCCATAACCTGATAAGAGCTTAGGCCCCTGACATTGTGCTGTTGCCAAGAGTGCGACTGCTGCATCAAAGCGAGTCACACATCAGCTTTTCATCTCAGAATAAGCAAGGGCACCGGAATACCAGTGGTCAAAAGACAGCTCACTTATAGTTTTTGTTCTGAGCTGAGAGATGCTACACATCCATCACAATGCACAGGAAAAATATATATATAATCTGCCTGTCTGCATGCTCTGCTGCATACACAGACAAACAGGATTGATTATGAATATTATACATAAAAAAACATTGGTGATGCGGGTAAACACAAAGACTTTAAGCCTGCTCACACCATTATCTCATTGACTCAGTTGTTTTTAGAAATAATTATTCTCTGTAAACATTTCCTCATGTTTGTCCATTTGGGTTTTGCAAATTGCGTTTTTTCAGAGCATAAACATTACAGTCTATAGGTCCAGTTTATTTTGGGGATTTCATTTGTCGAAAAAAACAAAGGTAAAGGTTAGACTGGATTTGGATCATAGCACATTGATGCATAGACTCGAATACTTTTCCGTACTGAATTAATCGCATATAGGTTAGTGCTCTTAATGTAAAAATGCTTTTAAAACACTGTCAAACCCTTTTGCCTTTTCAAATAGTTTGTTCTTCTAAAACAAAAGGCATGAAGAAGGGTTTGGTGAGCATATCTGTGAGAACTGTACTGAGAAGATTCAGCACTCAATGCAGATCACAGAGAAGAGAAACCCATGGTTTTATTCACAAATCTCCTCTGAATTGGAGTTTTGCTTCAAGATCACGGGTCAGCTAGTCATGAAACCTTCACTTTCACTCAGCACTAAAGGAAAAGAGGAAAAAGTGCAAACATAGAAGAGCCCATGCAGAGTCCTAGCGAGGAGGCGGACAAAAGAGGAAAACAGAATGAAATAATTTATAGTTCATGACAGGGGGCAAGGAAATGTCTTGTAAGAGGAAAATAAATGTGGCTGCAGAGGGAAGGATCAAATGGACAATAGTATACCCCAAGATTGAATTTGAATCGTCCTCATAAATTGAGCTCTATGGATGTTGGCATTTAATGTTGTGTGTGTTATGAAAAAATATGCAAAATGACGAAAATCAACCCTGAATCAACCCGATCATCGCAACATGCATTATTTATGTGGGAAAAAATCTTCTTTGCCACAAACCTCTATTGTTTTCCTACAATTATGAAAACATCGTTAAGCTTTACTGTTGCGCTGAGCGTTTCCTGATGATAATAAACAAGAGCCAGGTTTGGTGCAAATACAAACATGCTGCTTCTCATAAATGCCCACTGCAGCACAAACGGTGGATTAATCAGGCAATTAAATTAGTAAACAGCCTTAAACCCTTGCGACTAAAGTGTTGGATGTTTCAGCAAATTCAAGACTTAAGTCAAACGAAACGACTGTGTGTACCTATAGGATATATCTTCAAGAGTTCTGCAAATTATTAAGTTTTATAGTTGCATTCCACATACTTACAGCTGCCATCATCTTTGCATAAATTCCTTAAATATACTAAACATCAATGTGTCCCTCACATGCCACTGCATTTATTTGAACTTATTAGGCAGGACATCACCAGCCCACTGACCATCACAATGATCTGGTTTGTTCTGTAAATACAGACTGGGTCCACATCCAGCTCACCTGTGCGCCCTCCTTCTTCCAAACAGTTACTTTTTTTAAGTGTGGATCAGTTTGGGGTGGGAACTGTACAAGTTTGCTATCCACCAATGATACAATTTGCCAAAAATATCTCATGAATAAACATAGTTTTATTTATTAATAATTTAGACATACTTATACGCATGGGTTAATTTCAGGGCCTCAACAAAAACATTGAAGGAGGAAATGTACAAGTGAGTCAAGATTTAATAGAAAGATTTGAGGCTTTTGTTTGTTCATGTTTTGTATGTTGTCAATTGCACCTTTAGCTTACCATTAACTATCAATTTTTGAAAGGGCAGTGCTAACATTATACTGTGAGGACACTGATGAAAAATATTTTCTTCCATTAGATTTAACTTGTTTTCATGTAAATTTATATAAATATTTCCTCCAGGAACTGTTTCAAATCTGTACAGCTGTGGTGTATGATAGTCTGGATAGGCGTTTTTAAATGCACAATATACACTTTAATGTTATTATGCATTTCAGTCCTGGTAAAAACTTTTACAAAGTTGCAGAAGCAGTGTGAGAAAATCTAAATAAATCCCATGACATCATTGTTTTCTGTGTGATGTCATCAATCTCTCTCCTTACATGACTTCAATTTATAGGTGTTTTTGGCCTTAATTGTGTGCACTTATCTTTTTTGCTCTTTATCTTTTTTAAAGTAATTCTGATATAAATTTGCTCTTATCCAGATCCTGCAGCTGCAAAAATAAACCCAAATAAACCCAAAGCACTTTGTGCTCATCTACCCAAAACACATTACTCCAGAATTTTTGCATTTTGTTTAAATGCAGCATTGCAAATGTAAGCGTTGGTCCCTTTTATTTTTTTAAAGACTGTAGCTTTTATCTAGCAACGCTTCCAAACGAATAATCCTTTTACAGTATTTGTCTTATAACACTATGATGAATTTTGACATTTGATTTGTTAACTTTGTTTTTAGAGACTGAGATTTTTTTCTGTATTCACAGGTATGGAATACATTTGCTCTTCTAAAGTCATTGCTGATGTGTTTCCTCCTTGGCATTGTGTTATCACAGGGCTGAATGTTCAAGACGAGCAAACTGAAACCTTTATTTTTTTACAGGTGATCATACTGGCTGATTTGCAGTTAATCAGATGTGTTAGTAGCACTTGCCTCCTGTTTTTTTTAAAGACTTTCAAAGGTGTTAAGTTTTTCTAACGCAGCTTCTTTTTACTGAATAAATAAACACATATACAAGTGTGATATATCATGTTTTATTGTTTGTCTCAGATGGTATTTACCTCATTTACTTTGAATAGTCTTAGACTTGCAAAGAGTACAAACTCTCTTTTTATCAACCAACCCCTATTAGCTGCAACGCCCAAAGCCTCTCGAAGACATGTAATTTAATCATACTTTTTACCCAGAAATGATAAAAACACGTATTCACATACATTTGCAAATTCTAAAAATAATAAGGCAGATAAAAATATGTATATATTTTTATCATTGCATGTTTTATCAATGTCTTTAGATGATATGTTCATCTGATAGGGTAATATTTTTTGTTGATATTTAATTTTTAAACTTATATTGTATTGATTAACCTTTTTCATTGTGACAGTAAAGCCATCAGTCAATAAAAATCAATGCAAACACCCTGCAAACCGGACCAGAGCCTCTCCCAGCTGCTGTTGGGGAACAGGCATGTTACACCACTGATTTGTCAGCAACAACCCTGGGTCCAAACGCTACAAGCTCCCTAGTATAGACTTAATGTTGAACTACAATGATGGACCACTCAGTGGATTTAAACATTACATGCCTGTCTCTGATAAGATTCACACGGAGATTTCATGTAATATTTAATTAATATCATCTGCCTTTTCAGCCCTCGTTGCAGGCTGGCTACATCACTTTAAAGCCATCTGTTTTGTCATCAAGGATTAGACGAGCTATCACATATCTCGATAACAGTCATTTGTTAGCATGTCAGAAAGAACAAATACAATTTTTTATCTTGGTGGGAGGGGGGGGGGGGGGGGGGGGGTTGGTGGGTGTTGTAGCTCAGATCATTGTGATTTTAATGAGTATGTCAAGCTGTCAGTGCATTAATAGGTTGCTTATTATCACACGAATCTCTTCACCGCTTTCCTACCGGGCTCATCCTGGAGTGATTTTCCAGTATACCCTTGAGATGTATTTATGCTTTCACTGCTACTTTTTTCCAAAAGTGTATAAGGCATCTATATTACACCACACAGAGCCAGTTGCTCTTTAAACATAATCAGCAAACATCATTTGTTTGTCAAGTATCTTCTCACTTTCCTCTATTTCCCCCTCTGTGCTTGCATTCGTCTCACTGTTTCTCAGCAACATAGTGCCATCTAGTGTGCCTTGCAGGGGGCTGCGTCCCACAGCTGATTTAGCGGTTTGATAAGTTATTCAATCTGCGAATGAATTAGAGGCAGACAAATATCTACCTTTGTTTACTTAATAATCAGACATCTATTCTTTTTCATTTGTCAAGTATATTGTTTTATTTTCAGAGGAGGTTTTGGAGATTTCTTCCTTCATCTATTGAATTGATATATTATAATTAGTTACAGAAAAAAATGTAGTGTATACATCTTTAATTCTAAGTTTAATGCACATGTTTGCGTCGCTACGGCACATGAAAGTGATCTCAGTAGTATGCGTAAAAAATTGGAGGAATTAAACTGTTTATCAGTTTCTCGTCTAAATGAAACCTGGTTCCTCTTTGCTTAATTTACGTGCTAATCAAATATTCCCATTCCTGATTAAATTACACATTTCACTCACCTTGCTCCGCCAGCAGATCATGAGAAAAAATGTGGAATTTCTTACTTGTTAAACTAAACTTAAAGTATGTGGTTTAGTCAAACATTGGCAGCCAGTCTCTTGTACCGAGTGCAGCCTTGACCCTCTGGGCAGTATCAGAGCTGAAGTGTTTTGGCATCAGTGTGACAGGATTAACACATCAAAAGCAGTGTCAGGGCCTACAGCAGCGTCACACAGTCAGTACAGCACCTTTCATGTTCTGCTCAGGTTCACTACAATTTCACGTAAGCCAACAGCAAGTCAGACAGAAAAAGATAATGGGGCCAACCTGCTGCTATCACACTTTTCCTTAGCTTCAGAGAAATATATCAAATTCTGTGTGTTTGATGAAAGATTGGAGTTCAACAGAATCAAGTCAGGTAACGATATCTGACTTTGTCACATGGCCAGGATGGAACGGAGTATTTAAGTCTGACATTCAAGCTAAAAATTATTGCTGCAAGCCTGAATGGTTTCACTTTTCATGATGCAAACCTAGAATAATTAAGAACACAAAGAAAAAGAAGCCCGAGGAGTCAAATTGTTTAGATGTCTCAATCTTAAAACCAGGGGTTATTCATCTTTTCGATGACTTGAAGGGGACGAACGAAGGAAAATATATTGATTCCACTATAAAGATGCATCCAAGTAGCTCAGTTATGCACCTCAGTTTTTTTTTTACTGATCAGAAATGTGAAGAACAGTTTCAGTTCCCAATTTCTCCTGGACAAGCCAATGTTCCAATTAGTAATTTTTTTATTTATGTTTTAATGTCTATAAAGAAAGAGGTTTCAGTTTTTAAAAGACGATGGTTCTCAGCCCCTCTGTGAACCGTCATATAACTATATGCTATGCTATGGGTTCTCATAAATATGATCTGATAAATAAGGTCATATTTTATTAAGATCCATGAAGTACAAATGTGTTACCAGAAAATACAGCTTTGTCCCTTGTGTTGTTATCAACTCAAAACAGAATTGTGCAAATATTTTCAGGCTCTACAGGTGGAGTGAAGAATGATATAAACCCACTGGTCAGATCATTCTTTCTCCTCAATAAATATATCTCTTTGGCTGTTCTGCAATCTGTGGGTGTCTGACTTCCTCTGCCTCTTCAGATAATCTTGCTTGGAATCCACTTTGTGGATATCGAGTCTTCATAGAGGACATATATTTTATAACTTGCAAGATAATTGTTTTATGTTTCTGACCACGTCTTTCAGGTTGTTTTCATGGCAGCATATCAGCATACTCATCAGATATGTACCTGATGCTAATAAATTTTAGAGGCAAAATATTCAGAATACCAAAAGCGTTCACTCGGCACTGTCTGTTAATGTTTTTTGTCCTTTTGTTTAATAACCCCTGTGTTTTGCTCAGGCGGTCGACATAAAGGAAAAGTTAAAGACGTCCAAGAAATTTTGGTCCAACTTGCCCGAGGCAATGTGCGTGGAGGATAGAGTGACTGCGGGAAATGCCAGCGATGAAGAGTGTTGGAACGGACACACCAAGGGCAGGTAAAGCCACCGGAGCCCCGGAGCCGACGGGGGCTTACACAAAAGGTTATTTAGAAGTCCAAAGTCTGCTCGGTGCAGCTCATGTTAAGCAGTCTGATCCTAGCCTTTAGAATCAAGTTGCTTACTCACTTGATCTCCATTGTGTAAAAGCTTACTTTAGCTGTTATTTATTCACTAAAGTATGTATTTTCGAAACAAATTGTTGTAGTTTAGTTCACTTACCCCTTTCAGCATCATGGTATGATTTCCTTTTTTCTTCACTTTTTAAGCAATTGTGTGTTGATTGTTCCTTAGAGTCTTCATCTGATTGAATTACCAAAGAATGAATATTTTCAAATATCAGCAGCACAGCAACTCTTTGATCACAGAAAATTAATTATACTCATTACTCTTACTTATCATGTCGCCTGTCTATCAAATTTTTGCTAATTCTCCTTGAACATTAATTATTCACACGAAAGTGGTTTTAAATGCAGTCGCTGCTGCATTATTTTCCTTTTTTGTGTGGATCCTTTGACAAATGGAATGATTCAAGGACAAACAATTGTAAATCTTTGAATTCAGGGTGATTTGAGTGAAATGTATTATCTTGAGTGACCTGGGCTTATGAGAAGTAAACGCGGTTGTGTCAGATGATTTGTGGAATGCCCTCACATGATAGCCGGCAGCTTATTTATCAAACGGGAATGCTTTCTCTTGAAAAATAACTCACCAGCATGGTAGTATATTACCAGTCATGATGAGGTCAAATGCCTATTTTGCAAACACCATTTTAGCAGTAAAGAGTCACTGCCCAATGCCCTATGAGAATTAGTCATAACTCAAAGCGAGAACATGTGCGTGGAATTAATTCATACTTAGCAGCTCTTGTGTATTGGGCATGAAACCTCAGATGAACATTCTTTGCATATCAGGGAAGCCATTCCATACCAAAACAGGCATTTTCTGGCCTGTTCAACACAATTTAGTGTGCCTCTTTCGCTGTTAAGGTACTTTCCTGAAGTCCAAAAGGATGGCCTTACTAACCAGGTGAACAACCCTGAAGTGGGTGTGGACATCACACGTCCGGACACCATCATCCGTCAGCAGATCATGGCTCTTCGGGTGATGACCAACAAGTTGAAAAATGCCTATAATGGCAACGATATCTACTTTCAAGACTCGAGTAAGCTATTTGGCAATTTTGCTACACACAGATTTTGCTTTGCACCATGCTGCTTTTCTTCCCTTTTCTCACTGAAGAAGGGATATGGACTTTTTCTCTCTCCCACAGCACCTGTCAAGTATGTGCCTTGATATTTAACCTTGTAACAGTGGTAATCACAATCAGTCAAACATTCACTGACATTAAAAATGCTTGAAAATATTTTCAAGCTCTTAACGTTAATACAAAAATACTAACAGTCTCTGTTCATACAGTTTTTTTTTAAACTGATGAAAACAGTCAGAGGGATATGAGATCATTGCACCAGGTGTGCTACACTTATTTGTGTGTTAATTTATTCTAAGCATACCTTCCTGCCTGACATCAATTTTCTTTATAGCAACATTTTCTTTATTGCAACATTTTAAGAACTTGTTAATTGGCTTGATGGTTGCGTAAGGGCACAGATTTTCCTTTACCCTTCTTCTTACCCTTTTAATAATTGATATATTAAATTCTCCTATCATTCAGATTTTTGGTCTCTTAAGAGCTTAACATTCCAGTCTTTTAAGCAGCCAATTGCTATTCAGATTTGGTCAGGTACTCTGGACTTAATATCACGAAACATGGTGAAGAGGGTTGAGAGGTTTTCTTTACAAGCAATACTTTTCAGAAAGATATTGTCATTTTGATCCACTTTGCATGGAAATAGTCCTTATTTTCTGAATTTGTCCAGAATTTGTTAAGTTTCTTGAATTTCTTGGGTGTTATTGGGAGCATTACACTGATATGCTCATTCTGCGTTGTGTTTTTTGTACCACTGCAGGTGATGAAGGCAGTGGCTCAGGCAGCGGCAGCGGGTGCACAGAGGTCTGCCCCACAGATATGGAGGCCGCTACCACTGAAATCCCAGTAGCCAGAGCTGACCGGAGCAGGCCTGAGGCAGACTCTGCACAACTTTGTGCTCCTTGTGTAGCCCTGCCCACCATGCTGGCCATATCAGCTTTAGCTCTTCAGCGACAATGGAGATAATGCTGGAATAATGAATATGGACAGCAGGGTTTCTTTTGCTCTCTTTTTCCACAGTTTTATATTCAGGCAGATTGGAGCTGTCAGGCAAAAGCATTTGGGCTGCCAGTCGTGATGCTAGAGGAGTCTGCTCTGAGAAAGAGAGTAGTCATGTATCATGATTTCCAACTTTTCCAAAGATCATGCAGTGCCATCTCTAGACATTAATATTTTATGGCACCATTTCACCATCTAGTAATGATGCTTACCCAACAAACTCTGCTTCAGAGAAAAAACAAACAAAACATATATATATATATCTTGCACATCTGGCAGATATCAGTGTAGATCTCTAAATGGAAAAATATAACATGCACTTTGATTGTTTTCATTTTTTTTTCAAATGCAAAAAAAATGTGTTTAAAAAATTGTTGAGATTGTGGTTATGCACCAGTTAAGGGTATATTGAGTTTGATAAATGTCCAATATTATATTTTCAAGCAAATAATTACACAAATGCCAGATAATTCGGGAACATGTGTTTTTTACCCAAGGCTCAAAGGAAGTGTTGCTCTATTGTCATTGACTTGAAGACTAATTGTTGATTGATCATGCTTAACAATCAAATCCTCATTATAAATGAATTTATTGTTTGTTTTAGGATCAAACGCAGCCTTTGGATTGTGTCTCTTCATCATATCCGTCACAATCATTTTGGTAACATTATATAAAGTTGTAGGTGCACCATATTACAGTTTGGTCATGGATCTTCACAGCCTTTTAGCTATTTGCTGTATCTGTTCAACAGTGGCCTTGTGCTAAGACTTGCTCAAGAATAACAGTAAGGTTAACATTTTATGTACTCCTCTGCCTTGCAAAAAGTAAAAATGATCTTTCAAATATTCTCATATCATGCTGGGTTTAAGCTTTAGCAGGTTAATAAATCTCATGAATAAGTTTTTCATATATATTGCAGAGAAAGTGCCACCAAAATACAGTTATGCAACTGTGTCAGAGTAACATTGGTTCTGTTGGGGTGTAAGTCGCCAATTATAAGTCACCACCAAAAATATCTACTGGTTGCAAAGCCTTTTCAGTAAGCTCCTCTTCTGCTTAGTACACTTTGTTATATGTAAATGGACATATAACAACATCATTCCCCACAGTCTTGTACTGCTGTATTATCTTTATCAACATACAGCCATTGGACCTTCAAAATGTTGTGCTGTATCCACAGGTTCATCTACAGGTAGATAGATTTGCAACAAACCTGTTGTAATCGCATAAATAAATTAAATGTCTGTTGTGCCAACAAAATTAACAAAGTCAAGTGGAATTAAAATGTCAAGGTGAAATCACAAAACTAAAGAAAATATGAAAAAATAATACGATAAATGTAATAGGTATTGAGAATTTTTAAAAGAGGCTGCCCCAAAAAGTGCAAAGTGGTAACTGGAAATGCAAAGAAAGGGTCTGAAAATTTATCTGGAAAGCTTGAATGGTTGTGTCTGCAGCACAGACAGGTTTGAAGCCGACCACAGTCACCTGTGAAATGAAAATCTGTGGAGACCGGACAGGCCTGAACGCTTCAGTGAAGCTTCTCAGTGGAGTGTACTTACGTAGAATGTGAGAGGCCTGGCACTGCAGTGGGAGGGCGGACAAGACCAGCATGTGTGTACATCCACTGCTCTCTGAAAGCCCATCAGGTCCCTAACTATCAGGCCAGCTTAGCTTACCTATCCACTGAATTAGCCAGTAATATGCCCTTTCACTGTGTATGAATGAAATTAGGAGCTTCCTTTTGTTTAATTGCCATCGTTTATGAATTTGCATCAGAATTTAAACAACAAAAAACTGAGATAAACATGTTTAATTGAAGATGATCCTTTATTATGACAATTTATCTCACAGGATGCCCTTTTTATGTTTTGTATCATTGAACTTTTACTATTTTTGCAATAAAAATGGAAAACAAATGTCTGGTCAGACAAATTATCAGAAAAAATGATGGGGAGGAGTGTTTTTTTTTAACAGTTAATCCATTGTTAGCACATCTGATCATAAATAGGTTAATTTTATTTGGAAATTTGGAACTGAAATGTAATTTCAAACAGAGGGATGAAGAACTAGTAGAGGAAATATGCCTTACTGTTTTTCAGTGCAATTAAGATTATTGCATTTGTGTTTTGTTACTGTTATTGAGAATAAATTGTTATTAAAACCATTCCAATAGATTTGTGCTCATGGTAACTTTGTGAAACAACAGTAAGGTTTCAAAACAAGTTCAGGTTTTTATAAAAATGATTCGGTAATGGTTAATGTTAAGATTAATTTTAAATGTATACAATATTGTTCAAACAATGGTCAGATGATTGCTCTGCCATGTGACGAGATTCATACCTAAAAGCACAATGTTAATTTAGTTAGAGGATTAATATTTTGCCATTGCTTCACAGTGGAACTTACATTGTAGACAGCCTGCTCCTGCCCTCTGAGGTATGTCTGTTTGAATACTGAAGTGTGTTTCTGAACAACAGGTGAAAGCTAGGCTTCCTCTGTGTACTTTCTATTTGTGAAATCGGCTTTTATCAGAGGTTCAAAGCCTCTGTTTCTCCGCTGGCGCAGGTAGAGCACAAAGATCAGGAGCAGCACCAGGAGACCAACGAAGACTCCCCCTAAAGTGGAGCCAAGCACAAAGACAGCCGGCCCTCTGTCTGCATCTGTGGAATTGAAGCACAGGTGGAGACATTTTTATAAACCTCTTCTTTTTTTTCAGCAAAGCATTTGTGAGGTAATACAATTTTCTCTTTCTCTTTGTATATAGAATCAATTATGCTCTGACTTAAATAAAAAACAGGACTAAACATTTAATAAGGCCATCAATAGAAATGAATGACTTACATTAGATTTATGGATCTAGCAGGAACTTTTATCCAGAGTAACTTATTTGTACACATTTTTGGCAACAATGTGTTCTTGCCCAAGAACACTTTGAAATGTATCTTCTAATCAAACCACTGACCTTTCCACCATTGGCAGATAACGGTTCTTTCAGCTGAGCTACACCCCCCCCCGCCGAAACTTAGCATATCTCTGCTGTGAATTACATCATTTGTGTGGATTGCCAACAAGGAAGTCCAAATCTTTGAATTTTTTTAAATAGGAATCCTATATCTTTGATACCACTCTCTCCTCCTTTATTCATGTTTTAAAAAGGCAAAGAGGGATTTCACTGCGCTTCCATTTTTATCAAAATGCTAAAATACGTTACTTTATTTCTATGATCCTTTCAATATTTGCTCACCGTCTAGGGAAATTGAGTAGGAATATCCCAACTGCTCAGTGGTGACATAGATCTCCTCATTAGTGATTGGAGGGAAGAATGGGACCATGTTATAGTCTCTGTTGTGACCAATGGGGGCCATCTCATCAGGGTAGGTGGCATTGGAAGGATCGATTCTTCGCATCCACTCATCAAAAATGGCATCAGTAAAAGCATGGAGCACCTTAAAGGTAAAATAAGAGGAACACCTTGGTGGTTAAAGAAAAAGAGGAAAGATATGCCTTTCATATGTGGTTTAAGGATGAAAACCGTAAGATTTGATTCTGACCAGAAAGATGGGGTCATTGGCAGCAGAGTGAGATAAAGAGCTGGTTCCATTGAGTAAAGTGTGGACAAGGTTATGGAGGTTATCAACTGTATCATCAAGCTCTCCATCTGGCTTTTCATATCCTTCAAGAGCATTTCTGTGAAGTGTAAAGCATAGTGATTGTTCAGTTGCAGTTTTAAAACATCTGAACTATCAGAATAAGTTACCATATTGGTCTATTCATTGATATATATATATAATAAAACTCCTAACTTTCCTTTCAAACTTTTTGTCAGTCCTATATGATGGATGTTTTTTTTTAATGTAGAACAGTTGTTTTCTGATTGCAACCATGTCAGCACTAGTTAAAAGACAATTGTTTTACCTAAAACTAAAGGACGAGTTGGTGAAAAAGGGAGGGCTATCAAAGTCCCTGATTCCGAGACAGCTTCTGACGTCATTCATAGTAGGCAGAGACTTGTTGGCTGTCTCCATGATCCCTCTGAGAATGAAACCCTCACTGGTGCCATTGCAAAGAGTCACAAGGCGATTGTATTCATCCAAACTAGAGGAAAAGCATAGAATGTTTTTCTTTCATCAGTAAAAATATTAGTGTTGTCACAATCCTACAATTTAAGCACTAAATGTTGAGAATTATTTTGACCTTCCCATCAATATTTTATGCTAACCTGTTACACACCACTCCCCATCTGGAGAATCTCGACTGGTTACTGATGAGGGAGGGGTTGTTCGGGTTTCGGCCTCCCAACAGAGAGTCAGTACACACATCACACTCATTCTTCCCTGTGGCAAAGTTCCAGTAAGGGATCGCAAAGTTCTCATTCCCTGTCAGCCTCTGCAGGAAAATGGCAAGTGTCGTTATTTTCATAGCTTACTTGTGACATGAAAATGTTATGTACATTTAGCTTCTGCAGTCTTCTGTTGCCAAGTATTGATAAGATATAATTATCTCAATTAATTTTTATTCTCCATATCTACATAACAAAAATCATTATTTCTCTGCTCTGGGGTAGGCAGAAGTCCTAACAAATAGTAGAGAAGGTAAACAATCTGACTCTCTCTTCTCCTGTCTTATGTCTTTACCATCATATGATCATATATACATGCACCAAATGCAGAAGACACACAAAATCATCATCGACAGCACATGCAATCCCAATGGGACACTGAATATCTCTTTGCAGGGATTTTGTTGCTGTTTAAGAAATGAAAAGAATTATATAATCAAGACATAAGAAAAAAATAATACTCGCTTATCAACCAATAAGAGTTGCAGGAGCAACTCATATCACATAACCAGGGGTGTCAAACCCCGGTCCTCCAGGGCCAATGTCCTGCAGACCTGATTCTGATCAATTGGATCTCCTCTGGACATTGTTGAGCTTTGTGCCGGCCTGTTAATGGCACTTCGATGTGAATCAGGTGTGTTGAAACAGGGACACCTCTAAAGCCAGCAGGACAGCGGCCCTCGAGGACTGGAGTTTGACACCTGAGACATAGGCAATGTGTTGATTCTGTTCTTGTTAGTGTTTGCCAGGTTATGTCAATTTCAACATTTAAGGCATAATTATTCTCTAAACCGTTAACCATCAACATTTATTTGGAATATTGTGTATTAAAACCACACGCTTTGGTGGTCATATTGTGTATTGGGGAAGTTGGGGGTATAATCATAACCTTCACTATCAGTGTGCTATTTTGGCAGGGAAAGGTCCGCAGAGTTACAAATCCAAAGTTACTGAAATATATGCCAAGGGAAAACATCAATTGAGGCTGAAAATGAAAGGATTAGCTTTATGTGCATTTGAAAATGCCTGAAAACTGCATGATCACAGTTCTTATGGTTCAAATTGAGTGCTCAGCATAGTTAGATTTTGCCATGTAACTAATGACAGCCAATAAATTCCATTCAATAGTTAAAAAAGAGACCCTTGACTATACCTGCAGCTCTCTTTCCAAGCTGAGAAGGTGATATCTGTGCCACGTGATGAACGCTGGACCTTTATGAGAGAAATCAATGGCTCTAAAGGGGCGGCCTGGACCTGCACAACAATTAAATATTTTGTCATTGTCTCTTTTTAAAATCACAACACAATAATGACCACGTCAATAGCCAGAAAGAAAAAAAACAGAAACAACATTTACCAAGAAGGGTGTCTCTAACTGAGTAGTAATGCTGCCAGACAAAGAAGTCATAGATGGAGATGTTGGAAAACTGTGGTTCGGTTCCATTTGGTCCCAGCAGTCCAAGCCAGTGCTGAGTGGCAATGACATAATCTGGATGGATCGTGGTCTTAGCCAGATCCAGAGTATCCAGGAACACTTGAATTTCTTCAGGGGTAAGGGAGTGGATGTTCTTCCGCACCACAGGAGTCTTCCTCTGGTCACAGTTTGGTCCGGCCCAGCCAAACTTACACTGGCCACAGTCAAAACCTGCAAAGTTGCCTGTGACACAGAGACTGACGTTATTGCCAGAGTTCACTATGAAAATGTCATGCTGATTATCTCCCTCAACTGGTTATTGAAACAGTATTGCAATAAATCTGTAAATCACTCACCAGTACATCTGCAAGTCTGATTGAAGAATTTGGTTGGCCACCTCTCTCTGTCGTCAACATTTCTGAGTCTGTAAGGTCCTCCCCAGGGTTTGGCATCAACGCGAACAGCGGTGCAACTTCCTCTTCCTGACAGGGAGCCACAGATGTTGGCAGGATCTGATCCCAGAGCAGGGCAGCACTGCTTGGACAGGATTCCCTCCACTGTGCAGCACACTCGAGGAAACTGGGCCTCTGCTAGCTCAGGGCCGAGAAGCAAAGATAGTAGGCCAAGACCAAGTGCAATCATATTCCACCTGTTTGTTTCTTCCATTCGATGCTGACGAATCAGTTTGTAGATCAACTATTTACTGAAATGCGGTCAATCAGGTCCCCTCCAAAAAAGTGTGTAATCTCACTCTTCTATGGTCCTCCACAGTGTATCTTCAAATTAGATTCAGCAATAGTGTTAACATCTGTGGAAACAACACTTTAAAGCCAAATCATGTTGTGTTCCAGTTGGTTACATGCACATTAAGAAAGTCCACAATGTCTGCTCTTGCTTTTGTAGGGCTGAGAGGGATTAAGATGTCGGTCTTGTGATGATCACCTGACAGAGGGGAACTGGAAGAATACCAAGAAAATGTTGAAAGGACTGTTATACTTTACTTGTCTCGTACCAAGAAAGAAAAAATGTGGTTTGTATTGTTTTTTTGTTTTTACATTGGGCCGTCTGTGTCTTTCTGTGAAAACTGTAAATACTATTCAAAGGAGTTTTTTATGAAGTGAAGTACTGTACTGATCTACGTAATCTGAGGGGAGGTCTGATTACTTTAATCCAAGTTTGGAGAGAAGTTTGTTTGTGCAAGTCAAATAATTATAGAAAGTGCAGACATAAATGATTAAACTAACTTTTATGTCTATTTGAATACAGAGGAACAGTGAATGAGGGGGTATAGTGCAGGCAAAACACACACCACCCCTCCCCACAAAATGTACTTTATGCTTCTGCTGACACTCAGGCATTATGCACATGACCACCTAAATGACAAATGGACACTTTCTTTAGAAGATTATTGTCCCTACAGGAGATGGAAACAAATGTATTCAAGTAAACTTTTTTTTTTTAACATGTCAAAGGTTAGTTTTATTACAACTCGTATTACTACTTTTAAAACGAAGAATCAACTTATGTTAAATCACAAATAATCACATCACGTGAGGTAATATTTTTCGATGAGATATGTTACTGCCCTTAAGACAGTATTGTGATTCATTCAGAAACCTCTGATCCTCTAGCTAGTCTGACCCATACTCCTCATGCATACCAGGAGGTGGTCTGTCATGTGATGCAGTGTAGGATTTACCCTTTAGCAAAAAGCAAAAGAACATTTTCTCATTTTTACTATGCATATTTTGTTTACGCTTTTAGACCACATGCTTTGTTGTGTTGTGTGAAATGGACCAACATGCAAACCTAATAAAAGAAAAACAGAAAAATGCAATATTAACTAAATGTCCATCAGATACACTATATTGCCAAAAGTATTTGCTCACCCATCCAAATTATCGGAATCAGGTGTTCCAATCACTTCCATGGCCACAGGTGTATAAATTCAAGCACCTAGGCATGCAGACTGTTTTTACAAACATTTGTGAAAGAATGGGTCGCTCTCAGGAGCTCAGTGAATTCCAGCGTGGAACTGTGATAGGATGCCACCTGTGCAACAAATCCAGTCGTGAAATTTCCTCGCTCCTAAATATTCCACAGTCAACTGTCAGCTGTATTATAAGAAAATGGAAGTGTTTGGGAACGACAGCAACTCAGCCACGAAGTGGTAGGCCACGTAAACTGACGGAGCGGGGTCAGCGGATGCTGACGCGCATAGTGCGAAGAGGTCGCCAACTTTCTGCAGAGTCAATCACTACAGACCTCCAAACTTCATGTGGCCTTCAGATTAGCTCAAGAACAGTGCGCAGAGAGCTTCATGGAATGGGTTTCCATGGTCGAGCAGCTGCATCCAAGCCATACATCACCAAGTGCAATGCAAAGCGTCGGATGCGGTGGTGTAAAGCACGCCGCCACTGGACTCTAGAGCAGTGGAGACGCGTTCTCTGGAGTGACGAATCGCGCTTCTCCATCTGGCAATCTGATGGACGGGTCTGGGTTTGGCGGTTGCCAGGAGAACGGTACTTGTCTGACTGCATTGTGCCAAGTGTAAAGTTTGGTGGAGGGGGGATTATGGTGTGGGGTTGTTTTTCAGGAGCTGGGCTTGGCCCCTTAGTTCCAGTGAAAGGAACTCTGAATGCTTCAGCATACCAAGACATTTTGGACAATTCCATGCTCCCAACTTTGTGGGAACAGTTTGGAGCTGGCCCCTTCCTCTTCCAACATGACTGTGCACCAGTGCACAAAGCAAGGTCCATAAAGACATGGATGACAGAGTCTGGTGTGGATGAACTTGACTGGCCTGCACAGAGTCCTGACCTCAACCCGATAGAACACCTTTGGGATGAATTAGAGCGGAGACTGAGAGCCAGGCCTTCTCGTCCAACATCAGTGTGCGACCTCACAAATGCGCTTCTGGAAGAATGGTCAAAAATTCCCATAAACACACTCCTAAACCTTGTGGACAGCCTTCCCAGAAGAGTTGAAGCTGTTCTAGCTGCAAAGGGTGGACCGACGTCATATTGAACCCTATGGATTAGGAACGGGATGTCACTTAAGCTCATATGTGAGTCAAGGCAGGTGAGCAAATACTTTTGGCAATATAGTGTATTTACTTTCAAAGAGATTAATCCATTCCAAAAAATAGGTTAGATTTTGTATCAGTATCTGACTGTAAAAAGATCAGATTATAAAAAGATGTGGCAAATCATACATTAATGATACTCTATGAGAAAACATCTGGATGACTAGATGGCCTTTTACACAACAGACCACGTCAGGTTCACTGGGCCCAACAGGATTAGTGAGTGAATTCATGTGAATCAAATGCATTTCTTCATTTAAGTGTTTTCACCCTAGCTTCAATGAGTAAGAGTAAACCTGTGTTGATGAAACCCAACTGTTTGTTCATAGGTATGGTTTTCCATGAAAAGGACCTGATATGTCAATCTCTCACAAACCAGCATATAAATATAAATCTAATTAGAGATGATATCAGATATATTTAGTAAGAAAAACAAATATAAGTCATGATTTTATTTTACTTGGTGACAAGAACAAAACTGTAGGAATATACAATGAGCTTATTGTGCTCAAACTCATGTTGAGGAATACTTGTCCCGTGGTGATGGTGAGGGCCAGTGGCTAGACCTCTAAAACACTTCAGGGGAAGCAGAAGTACTATCTGTGATCTAAAGTGGAGGGAAAAAGGGCAGAATCTTGAATGTCTGATAAATTGACCTTGATAATTAAAAACAACTTCTTTAAAAAGGAAATGTTTTGGGGGGTTTTTGGTTTTATTAATGACAAAATGTACATATTTATAAAAACAGACAAATCATCTGATATTGATACATTTACTTTGAATTAGTACACTGAAAAATTTAAATAGTCAGTCCAGAGTCTAGAATTTTATCAGGGATAAATATGAGTTATAGTAGTATAGTATAAGTATAATATTGAGTTCAATCAGAAAAATTGTGATTCTTCAGCTGTTTTCCACTGTAACGTTAACCAGTAAGCAGAATTTTTTCTTCTTTTCTCACTCACAGGTTCAGGATGCATTAACAAACAGGATTCATTATTCCAGCTGGAACACAGGATGGAGCCAGAGAGTCATGCTGAAATCAGCCAGCATACATAAAGGCATCCAAGAAGTGACAGCGAAAGTGAAACATCCATCCATTTTCCATACCGCTTATTCGCAATGGGGTCACGGGGGGGCTTGGAACCCTTGGAAAGACAACTGCCAATATTCACCCATAAAAAGAAGATTTTAGGTAACAGCGTGGACATTAATTTGCATATCTCTTAATAGTTTTAATCCTATTCACTCGGTCCTCATTTGTCTTTTTAAATGGAGTCTGAGCTTCTCACGACTTTCATGTCCAATACAAGGATGTGCATAATGGTGGAAATGCATCTTCATCTCATTGAACCATGCTGCAAAACGTCTCTCAGAGAAAATCAAAGATGAAGGTGAAATTAATCAATTGCTAATGTGTGGATGTAGAAATGCATCCATTTTCTTGACAACTGTGTGAATATTGCACCTAAGACCTAAACCACTCTACATATACTTTATAGCAACATGTGTTGGCCAAATAATAGGAGGCTTTCACATTTTTAATTGAGGCCACTTCAGTTACATTTATAGACAACAGAGCACAGCATCCTCGAAATTGGTGAAAAGCAACTCATTTAAATGTTTTTGCTGTATTCTATTAATGATATGTAACACAAGAGGGCATTTAGCAAGCCCTGCAGGGCATTTGGAGTTCCTTCTGCATATTCATTCATCCTCCTTTCAAATTAGCTCACACTGAATTTTATCCTGCACAACATACAAACTGAAAAAACAGGAGAAAGAAAACTGTGAACCTTGAAGCTTAATCAGTTTTTTTCTCTGAAATACACAAAAAATGAAGTTCTTTTAAACCAACAAATAAAGTGTGATTAGAATCAAGCTTAATAAATGTAATTTAGAAGTCTCTTCATAGATGATTATACATACAGCCCTTTTACTTGATCATATATTATTTAATACAATATTGCACAAAGAGATTAAACCACGGATACAAAATTCTACTTGTACGAGTCTTTTATGTTTAGATAATAAGAGTTTGTCCAAATCCAAAACTTACCCTGCTGCTGAGAATCATAATTTCTGAAAAATCAAATCTAGTACTTGGCTTGAATATTCTCATGATTTTGCTCATCTTGTCTCATTTAATGTTTTCTTACAGTTTTCCTGTAAGATTATTTTATTCTAGTTACATATGGCTGTTGGTGAAACCATAAATGATAAAAGAGAAGTGAGGTTATTTTTGTTTTAATGTAGAATTTCCTTTGTACTCACTATGGCAATGCTTTAAAATTCTGAGAGGAAGATAGGACAGATGCAGTGTCCGTGGACAATAGTAGGGGGGCAGTGTTGCTGTTTCTGTTTTCCTTTGGTTCGGTGCAATGACTGGCCCTCACAGTTTGTATTTCCTTCACCAAATATGCCATGAAATAGTCTAGGATTGGACATCTTTGTACTTTAACTGTCACCATTTCAAATCTCAAGCATGCCAAGGAGTGACTGACAGCATATACAGTGGGCTGGGTGGTATGCAGTCATGTGAAATGAGTAACCTCTATAGAGTTTTAATCCTCTTTAAGACTCCTATCCATCTACAAATTAATATATGTGGGCCACATATCCCACTGCACTAGTTTGTTTTCATGTAACCCTCTTCTCTAGCAACCCGATCAAATTATTCACTGGAACACGAGATTAATAGTTATGCTGCGAAACATGCTCCAGGTCAATTTTTTGGGAGATTCTGATGATATTCTCATTACGCTGTAAAGCCAATTCAAGGACAAGCAGCATGAAGAAGCGTCTTGTAGATTAATTGCCATTAAAGGTCAACATGCGTTCAAATTGACAATGATGATATTCATCTTTTTTTTTATCATTATGAAGCACGGAGTATATGGGAAACCTATAATGCTCATTACATGCATTAAAATGGGCCTGTCCTAATTACTAATCTGTCTCTTGTACCATTAGAGATGGAAATTAGAAATACAAAATGGACCCGTAGGCATCATTCCCTAAAAATGTATCAATTTCCATTATATTCTCATTGGCATTTTGAAAATTAAAACTCTTGAAACTTTCTTAAATATAATATGTCGAAGGCAAGGTCTCTTTTTTTTTATTTAAAAGAATATCTGTGGTTCCTCATGACATTAAACAACAACTGTTTGTGACTAAAACTGGGTGGTGTGATGTATATTTTTGTTCCAATGGCTTCTAAAATACAAAACTCTACTGTTTATTTCGCTATGCCCCAATCAGAATATTGGCTAGACCCTTCAGAGATTCTTTCTTCAATGATTTCCGCCCACCTCTCTGGCAGCTTACCGATTTACATTTGAGCATAATGCAAGCATTAGAGGAGGCACAAGGCAGCCCTGATAAGTTACAAAGTGCTCCAGGGTTAAACCTCGTAAGAGAGGGTTTGGAGTTATTTACAGCATTCAAATCCTTCAAAAATTCATGTCTGGGGGATGAGATTGGTTTTGCAGCTGATGCTTTGCACACAAAGCAAACACAATGCATGTGGAGGGCGTTTAGCCGTAAATGACCAAATGACATTAATTCTAATTGACTGATCTCATCCCATGCTCAGGACCAGTGTGTTTTATACTGCTCAGGACACAAGGGTCCTGTCAGCACACAATGTTACACACAAAGCAACAAAACAGCAACAGTAAGGCAGGCTTAAGCAGTGATGAACACAACGGACTAGAAATTATTTTAAATGCAATTTAATTTTCAATGAAGCACTACTTACTTGTTGTATGGCATTTTCTATTCAAAGATATGTTTTGATTGTTCAGTTCTTATAATAAGAGTGCTAGGAAATTGCAAAGCCATTACAAAGGAGGTTAAAGGCAATGGAATTCCTTCTTATCAGAAATGCTTTCTGTACAGTTGTTCCATTTGAAATGCATTTAATTGCAAATAGAAAAGAAGAGAGAGAAGGCCAACAATGCAAGAGGCTGAAGCATTTTTCCCGTCTTCTTTGAGTGCGTGTATTCAAATCTAAGCAGGCAGACAATGACGGAAAGGAATCGTGCTCTGAATAGCTCCCTCTCTCTCTCTTTCTCTCTCTATCTCTCTCTCGCTCTCTCTCTCTTTCTCTCTCTCCTTTTCATTCCCAGGCCAATCCACAGTTTTGTACTTCTTTGCTGTTAGGGGCGGGCTTTTCACTCTCCGCTGAAACTTCTTTGTCACTGTAGAACACATCCACTTGATGGCAAAGCAGTTGCATACACGTAGTTACTATGCATCCTGACAGATTGAGAGAGCTTCCTGAGAGTTTTAACTGAGTCTGATCATCCTAATGACCTATGAGAAGTCCATGTTGCTGCTGAACCCTGTCTGACAAGGATTTAGCTCATCACTCACATCCGGCTTTGGTGGGCCCTTCCTCAAACGCCACGGCAAACTCCTGACCCAGGATCTGTCTCCCCTTTTGCTCCTCTTAGGGGAGGAGTATCTGTGGATCACCGGGCACAAAGTGCTTGAAGCCTGCGCCTTTGTTGGGGCAAGCTGGTAGAGAGCACCTTTAGCAGATATGCTGACAATCCCATTGGGACAGGAGTAGAAGTTGAAGCAAGAAAGTGCACCCTTCAAACTTTCCAGTGCAGCGCTAGGAATTCTATTTTTTCTCAACAAAGATTTATACATATTTATACAAGCCCAAATACTGATAGGAGGGTAGTAGAAGAAAATCTTGGAATTGCAGAGGTAAACTATATGTAAATGCCATAAAGTAATAGACTTGTAGTGCAAATCACACCATTTTATCTTTAATTTTGCTTTCGTACCCTCCCCAGTCCCCCCCATCCTCTTTCCTCTGGCTTAAAGGTGCATCAGAGATATGCATTTAAGCATATTCAGAACACGGGGCGTGAAATTAAATGTGTGGCAGAGTGAGAAAAATATACAGACGCTGGAGATGCCTTAAAAATAGTCATTTATGCAGATGGAGAGGAGTGAAATCATTTGCAATGGGATGACCCTCTCTCCGAGCATTTCTCCCCTCACTGTTCTTCCCTAATCTTGCACTGTATCTTCATTTTTCATTGAACTCGCCAGTTTGCTGCTAAGCAGCCTTGTAGATAAGGCAAAGTGCTAAAAGGAGACGACAGAAGGAGCTCAGTGGGCCCGTTTCTATTGCACTTTCACCCAAGGCAATGGGCAGAATTTAACGGATTCCTTCCAACATATGTTTTTGCCAGATAAGTAAACAGTGTGTGTCGGAAATGAAAAAAAAGCATTTGCAATTTAATGACATTACAGCTCCCAGCTTAGCCCGCCGTGCTGCGAGGCGAGGAGCAGAGAAAGGGGAGAGCGGAAGAATGGAACCGGGTGTCATCAATGTTTTTTTTTCTTTCTCCTTGCAAGAAGCAGCACTGAATTCTTCTTATTCTTTTCAAACCCCTTCCCTTCTCTATCCCTTCCTGCTATTTTGTTTTCTTGCCCATAGTTTCCTTGCCATTGTGGAAATGAAATTATCTATTATTTTATTCATAAAACTTGCCATCCCCTCCCATTTCACCCTCTTCAGCATCTGATTCTCTCAGATTTTCTCTGAAAAAGCACATTTGCCCTGGCCAAGGGTGCTCTCTCCTCACCCACCCTCAAACCTCTTATCCTCTTTTGTCTGGCTTCATCAAAGTGCGATAGATGTTTCCCATAATAAAGAAGGGCAAACCTCCATGTTGTCATCATGTTCAGACTTAATGTGAGGGCCAGTGATGACTTGAATAAATACTCACCTCAGAGGCTGCATATCAGTGGCTGTAAACGCTCCATCCATCCTATGTAAAACTGAGTGATTTTCTTCTTTTCTCCCCACCAGCTCGCAGACAGCTGCCTTATTATAGAAGGCTAATTGTGCAGGAAAGCAGATTATGAGAGTGGTGGGATGTACTCCTTGACCATGTGCTAATGTGATGACAAGTTTGGGGGCCCTCTAAGCAAAAGGCGTCGCACGCCAGGGCACTTTTGGCACTCACTTTAATCTGCCTTTGGTATTAACTCAGCAAACCGGCTTGTTTGAGTATGGATCAATCGCTCGCTCATTATTTTTACAAGAAAGCTTTATATTCAAGGCGCTTTCTTGGTGTTGATCTCTCATTAACCATGCTATGTAAATGCACTGGCAATCCCTGTGTAAGGGATACGTCACCCCAGGGCCCAAGCTTGCAGAAGCATGTTAAGGCGAAGTAGGGGCAGGAAATTTGGGTCAGTTGCCTTCGCCAAAACTCGAATTTCAGGTTTTGCTTAAAGCCCCCTGCTCAGCTTTTCTCTTCTAATGTGTTTTTGTTTGGTGATGTTATGTTTTAAATGTCAGCCCCGGAGCTGTCCAGCAATTTAGAACACACAAAAAGCCTTGTTTCAGTATTGCTTCCAAGTCTTCGTGTTACCTCTGTAATCGCTCCTGGCTGCAACATTACACACACACTACAGTCACTCAGAGTCTTTTATCACCAAGGACTTTATTGACTGTACAGGGTTAGGGTTGGATAGGTCAGAAAAGAGGTGATAATAGTATAGGTAACACAGAAACACCTCATTGTGAGTGGAGTTATTATCAGCACGCTTCCAAAGCAACTCATCTTTGTTAGCAGAAAGGACCTGACACATGACACTGGATCTTTAACTGAATTAGCTGTCAGATTGCATTGTGCATCAAATTAAGAGGGGCAATATTTCAACTTGTTTACTCATTTCTTGCGCACAAACATCCAACAATCCTGGGTGCTTAGACATCTGTTTGCATGACGGAAGATCACGCAGCACGTGGTGTAAGAAATGGATGCTTCTGCCATATTTGGCTTCACTGTGCACCGGCATGGTGAATGACGCAACAGGAAAACCAACCTGACAGCACCAGGCATCAGCTCGACATTTATTTTGCGCCCTACATACATAAATTTCTTATTATTACTGTGTGTAAGCTCTGTATATTTTTACACCTGTCTGTGCGAACATCAAAGAGTGTAGGTCTGCTTTTAGACATTCAACTTCATTTGTGTCTCCTGTACGAGTTTATATGTGGAGGAGAAAAAAAATGGCGCAATGCTGAGGCTTCTTTCCGTTTTTAAAAGGACTGTCAAAGAGCACTGTTCCACTTGACCCATTTTATTTTGTTATAACTTCTGTGTGCGTGAATAAACGTACTGAAAGTTCCTCACTTTCTCTTAGGCATGTCAAATGTCACAGTAGACAGTTATTTATCTTTTCTATTCCATACTTTTAATTGCTCTTGGTGCCTTGGTTGAACAAAACTTTGTTTCCAACATGTTGAACAACAGTGAAAATATTCAGTGCGGAGGTCCTCTCCATGGCTCAGGAGAGAGAAGGAGAGGGACAGATGTGTCTGTCTGTCTGTAGGTACTTCAGCAGCTTCTAGTCTTGCATCATCTTTGTTAGCGGCGCAGAGAGAGTGAAGGCCAGACTTTTGATTGCTTTCCCTGTTTCACATCCTTTCATAAATCTCCTTTCTTCCCACATACACACAAACAAAGCAAGTATAAATAACATGTTCAGCCATCACCCTGACTGTCACCCTTTATGTGGGGACAAAAGATGTGGAAAATTTGCACAACACAGTTCAGCAAGACACGGTGTGGCGGTGTGGCTAAAGAGTATGGAGAGTCCAAATTGCCCCTGTGTGTGATGTCTGCTTGGACCATACATAATAGATTCGTTATGAGGACCTTTGCATTACTTTCTAATTAAGGTATGAAGTCATGCTTCCTCATCAGTATAACTAATGGCACGTTTCGTGAGCTAGCCGTGTTTTGAGATTAAAGAAATATTTTCTGTGGAGCGTGATAAGCTGCCCACACAAATGATTGCTTCACCGTCATCAAGGTGTATACACTTTAATTCTTTATGTTCTCATTAGCAAAACTATATGGTTGTTTCAGAGTGTCACAGCATGGCCGCAAAGCAGTGAGTGGGAAAAGAAAAAAAACAACCTGACAGCTCCAGATCAACGTCAACTGTTTTAAAAAAGCTCCATTCACGGCAACAGAAAATTAATTAAAATATACAGAGAAAATCACATTGGTTAGGAGTTTATTCCAAAAGTAAAAAAAAAAAGGCAGACTGATAAAAATTCACATTTCTGTCAATTACAGTAGATGCATTCTTCAGGATCCAAACATTTCAGTGTGCAAAGATTAGTTCTGGAGCAACATATCATTTGGCAATGATCTATTTTGCCTCTATTAATTACAAGAAGTCTGCAGAATTTGACTGCTTAGCCATGATATGACAATACAGGGTCTGAATACCAAATCAAGCTTTGCACCCCATAATCCTGTTAAAATGTAATAAATAATCCCTGCGCATTAATGTTGGCAATATTTCATTTTAATAAGTTCTTATAAAATTGAGAGAGAGGGAAAATTGATGGCATTACAGCTCACTTACTTCAAGTACGGCTATGAGTGTGCAAGAGGAAATGATTCCTTCTCATTAAAGGTGCAATCTTCGAGCCCCGCAGATCTTTGTTGTAATAACTAGGAAAAATAATCTCTTTTATTGATAGGCACATGTAGCTGAGAGTATGCCAGCTGACAGGTACTTATCTTTTTGCCTGTGTCCTGTGTTAAAGGAAGATATAATTCTTTGTGACTGCTCCTCAGGGCATCAGCTCTTCAACTTCATTATTTCTACTTACGATAGATATATTTTTCCTTGAAAACCTGAGAATTAATACGAGAGCCAGCAATCTCAGCCAGCGGTCATTTGGAAATGGAACAAAAAATGTCACGTCAGTTTGTACAGGGTTTGTTAAGGCTGCTCACTGACATTATTCAAATTCATTGATGGATACATGGTCTAATCCTTTTGCCTCATGGTTTGGATTACTAACTTAATGATTTCAGTATTTCTATTTGAAAAAAAAAGGTGTTTCTTTTCCAAAAATGTGATTGTGTAGCCTCAAACTCTGAAAAATTCTTTATTTCTCTTAAGTTTGTATGTTTGTGTTTGGAGAGCATTCTTGACCTGGACATTTCCAGAGCACCGTCTGAGATGTCTGCTTAGGACTTTTAGAATTACATTCATTCTCAGTACACCAAATATGGGTGTAAAGTCATTAGTGCAGTGAGTTGTTTTAGACAGCAGTGGGAGCTTTAGAGTCAGACAACCATGCTAAGAGAGCGCTGTTCATCACTTTGTTCGTTTCTGTGATTTAGACTTAAAAACAAATCCTGAAACAGACATATGTGTTTTTCTCTGTATATACTACACACTGCTGTAGTTTTGTCTTATATGTTTAGAGGTGCTGTAGACTAATTACAAATTAAATTGAAAGTGGGTCTCAAATATTACTTAGTATGCTATTGTGCATTAATTCTAGTTCACAATCCATGATCTATGAGAAATGTTAACTGACTGAATATGCATTATGTCTGGAGAAATTGAAATTCAAATAGAGTTGCTTTTTAGAAATAACTGTTGTTTTTTTCACTCTGACATTACTGAACACCAATAAGGATGCAGAGGAGCTGTGTGTCACAAACAAATCCTCTACATTGTATTAAATTAGATGAGACACAAAACAAGATGAGGTTGCATATGTTTTCATGTGCTTGGAAAGTTATGAAATACATTGATTCAAAGAGAAAATGTTTCTCATTCTCTAGTCAAATTAAGAATAATTTGACTTTACATGCACCAAACTTCTGTCACTTATATTTATGATAATTTTGTGTCTGAACAACACTAAAGTAAATTGAATGAAATGGTAAAAACTCCTAGCCCTTTTAATATGGACATCTGTTAGATGTCCATATTTTTGGTTAAGGGCCCGTTTGTGATATGAAAGAATCAATGTGAAGTAGGTTTCTGTAAAATTTTGTGTGTGAAGGTGATAAACCATGTCCTGTATGTTCATGAGTCTCTGGGACCACAAACAGAGGTGATCTGAGTTATTTACAGAGGAGTGTAATGCCATTGGTGCCACAAAGGGAAGCATCAAAACTGGATTTATTTGAGTTCTGCAAAGGTATAAAAATGATTGTTTATTTCTAAAATGAAACACAGCCATGGAATATATGGCAACATGCCAGCATATGTAAAAACTGTTGACATTGAGCTGTTATAATAAAACATTACTACCAGACTCTGTAGTAGACACCGTGCCAGTCGAGTTGTTTCACCTGCAGAACTCACCTCAACTACACCCACCCAGCAACCCCATCCATCCGCTTGCCCCCAATCTCATTCAGGCGTTCCAGCTGTGAACTCCAACAGGGGTCCATCGACTTATTGCATTATGTACTATTAAACAAACTTCTTTAAAGCAGAGTCAGACTTCAGAGGCTGTGTGGCATGTTTATAGGGATGGACTGTACAGTACACAGAGATTTCTCATTTCATTCGGTGACCTTGGGCACAGCGACATGTACGGTTTTGAGGCTTTGATTTGTAATGTTGAGGTGTTGCGGAAAAGGTGCAATGCAAGATAATTTTGGTATTTTTTCCCTCCTGGGTGCATAGAGAAGTAAGAAATACAGCAGGTCATACTCTGGAGATTACAGGTAATATGACACACAACTTCCATAAACATTCTTGACCCAGCCTGATGATGGAGATATTGCTTGAGGAGAGACTTTTCACACTTTGATTTGCCTAAAATGAGATGGAGAACTCAGTGATCAGACTCTTTGAGGTTCCTTGCAGAGAGGCCAGCACTGGCTGAATATATCTCCCAGCGCTGCACAAGGCGCACGAATACTATGACAACCAGGTGAGCAAGAAGCAGACTCCCGCAAACAAATTGAGAAAATATCCTCAAACAGATGATATTGATGTATTATTCATGCCCCCCAAAAAATACTAAAATGATCCATCTCAGGCCATTGAAGCCAGCTGATAATCCACATGCTTGTGGGACAGCCTTTGGCGAACTACAGCTGAGCGATCCATTGTGCATCCCTCCAAGGTCAACATGGTTGAACTGGTGATACATATGTATGTTAATTTGCCTAATCTCACTTCTACAAATGTCTTACAGGCACATAAAGGGCTTAACAGTCAGATATAATGATATCAGGCCATCAGGCAGTCGGCTTATGAAAACATGATGCAGCCGTGGCTTTAAATCGAATGTAGGAACCTTTATATTGTCTGTCAACATGTACAGCAAACACCAAGTCAAACCATTTTTCATTTCCTTTGAGAACATTAAAATTCCTAAAATAAAAAAAAGAAGAAGAAAAATTATTAATGGTGATTATATCAATGATGGAGTCGATTTTCAAGGCCATATAACTGATTTATTTATCAGGCTTTGAGAAATTCCTTAGAAAGGTTTACCATTAGGGGTCATGGCTTATAACAAAGCTTATATTGTATGCGTTGGACATAATATTTTATACTTCAGTGCTTACAACTATGTTGTGGAATTTAGTGAGGCCTTCTGAATCCATTCTGAGGGGCAATGTGTGTGTTTATCGCTCATTATGAAAATTACCTTAAAAGAAATGTACCATTTCTTTCTAATCTACACCTAAAACCTCTACATCATTTTTGATGAACCAAGGGTTCATTTCAGGGACTTGAATTTAAAACATTGTGTACTCTATTTTCTTCACCTCAATTTCCGCTATTTTGATTAATGAAATTCAAACTAAAACTTTTAGAACCTGGATTTCCCATTGTTCTGATTAACGAACATGATAAAGTTTGAACTCATTTTACAGGCTGCAGATTAAAAAATTATTCAACAACAGCCTTAAAGATAAATCAAGTACTTGTTTTATAGCTTTAATACCCCTCCTGGTGTCTACAAAAAGGACATATAACAAATATATTAATGCTGCTAGTAGACCACAAATAGAATGAGTATTGAATAAAAGGCTCTGTCTAATCTAAACAGTTTCCTTCTGTTTCCTTCAGTGTGCTCACACTTAGCTCACCCAAAGCCTAAATCTTATCACTTTACCACGACTCTCCATTCAGAAAGATGGAAGATTATATTATAATTAGGATTGTAAGCTATTTTAGATAGACATATGTAAAATAAAAAGAAGAGATAATATCAGGGCTCTGTTAGAAGAGACTTCAGAGGCTAAGAAAGCCAAACTGAACACAACTCTTCTGAAAGTGTTCATTTTGTTTGATCTAATCAAAAAAGTGATCAACTCATTAATCGCAGAACATTTTCAATAGAAGCCTTATCCTGGGAATTTTTTTAATAAGGTAAGACACAAGTTTTTCTTGTCAAACGTTTTTCCTCTCTCTCTTTTTTCTCCATAGTTGCATCTCCACCTTTCCCATTCAGTTCCCATCTTAGATTGAAAAAAACATAGGCTATCTATTCAAAAGGCATTTAGTCCATTTCTTTCTTGGCCGGTAAACCTATTCATCAATTGTTCTGGCTTGTAGATTGCATTCTAATGCTAATCTAGCGTGTTAAATATCTTTTTGTTCCCCTTTCACCGTTTTGTCATTCAGTTTATCCAGTTTTGGCCACCCATTTTATTTATTTATGCGCCTGCTTCCATTCATGCGCTCATGTATTTTTTATTATGTTGTTTCACTGTCATGCAGTGTCAACTCACTCTATTCAATGTGGGCTACTTGAAGGGCTCGGAGGGACAAAGCGTGTACACATTGCACCGCTATTCACTCCGGCCAGCTGGATCGACTGAAAAAAAAAACCTTGTGAAAAGAAATCCTCCACAATGGACACAGAAGAAGTGCACAATGCTAACAGTTTTCCAAATACCACTGATTGCTTTCATCACAATGAGGGAAAGCAGCCGCTTTTGCTGAGCTCCACTTCAACAAACAACACTCTCACAAAACCTCCCAACCCACGTTTTGTTCCCACACAAAACCTCCTCGACCGTCTAAACGCTCCCAGAGTTGAAAAAAGTTCTTTCAGCTTTCTTCCCCCCTTTTTTCCTCAAGAAAAAAATAAAATAAAAGGGTCGAATAAAGTGAAAGACGTGGTCACTGAACTCCTAATGCAAGTTCTTTTACGCACTGCGGACGTTGTGTGTGTATTGATCAGATGCCTTTCACTTTTAAAACTGCATGTTATCATCCATCACAAAATAAGAAGAAACAAAATAGAGCAAATCAATTCTGGCGACAAAAAGTCAAGCTCAGAATAAAAAAATGAAAAAAGAAATCCTGGTGCCAAAGAGACACACCTTTTTTTTATTCTCCCTGGGTGTTTTTTTCCGGACCAAACAGAAGATGAGTGTGGCGCGTTACTTTAGGGGACAAGGAGGAAGTTCCGTGGAGAGAAGTGATCGAGGTGTTACAATGGAGGGCATAGCGCTGAAAAGGTTTAATTAACCGTGACGGAGATAATTATCCCTGGACTGTCCAAATTAGTTTTGCATAATCGCTCTGATCCTTATGAATTAATCTCTCGGTGTAATCTAGGAGAAGCGCTTTGCTTCAGTTTGGTACTCATGTTAGACATCTGAAGGGAACTAAAAGATTTCTCACGGAAAAAACGCATACCTTTACGCATCCCCTCCCCACACACAAGTACACCATCACACAAGCACTCACGATTGTGTTGTTTTCTCTGTTTTCTTAAAGATCAAAATTTTAATTCAAGCGAAAAGCAAGCGGATTTTTTTTCTCCTCTCACGCTTGGGAGCGCACACACTCAGCTCAAGTTGTTTAAGAGCCTCAAAGACAAGCTTGTTCCGCAGCTTTAAAAGCAGCACTTTCCCTTTTCTTTTTTTTCTCTCTCTCTCTCTTTTCGGTCCGTGTCCCTGGGAAAAAGAAAGCTCATAGTAGCGCACTGTTTAATCTTGCTCCCTATTCACGATTAAAATTGTGATAAATAAGGTTTTGGCTCCTGATTACAATGGGCTGATTTAGATTTCCCCTCCAGTAATGCCATTCAAAGTGCGGACAAAAGCGGCCTTTAGAGGATACCTTACACTTCACCTGGACTGAGGAGCAGTAGCAGGAAAAGAGGAGATAGCAATCTTGTTCATCTCATCAAGAACTACAGCCGCGATTCCCTTTCCGTTTAATCCGAATAGGCTTTATTGTAGTCCTTTTGCTCAACAAGTGAACATAGCAATAGTGTGAAGTACATAACGGTGGTTAAAGAAAAACACAAAACATACAAATTCCATAAGAGTTAGTTAAAAATGTCTTTTTTTTCGGCTGCACATGATACGAGGAGTTTGGTTGTGGGGCTTTAAGGAAATTAGGAGCCCACTGATTAAACCTCCGTCTCCATTTGAATTCTAACTTTCTTACTGTTTAAAGGGGGAAACCGGTTTGGTGAATCAAACCTGAATTGAATAACACCTTAAAAATAAATTACATCCTCTACGTTTCATGTGCAAATATCTTGTCCTTTTTAAAATTGTCTTGGTCACCATAGATTCCACTAAACAATAAATATTACAGACATCTATAAAACGGTTTAAAACTCAAAATATACACCGGGTTTCTAGAGAAATACGTAGGTTCCTGGCCCTATCCCGAACACTAAGCCTGTGACGGCAAATAAACTAAAGTCATTTGTCTGTACACATTTACAGTGTTGTGATAATCCTCCTTGATCCGTGAATTATGGGCTAGTCGTGTGAGGGCAAAACGCTGTGGTCCTGTGGGTCACTGTGTCGGCCGTTGATTCCATCGTGTTGGACAAGCAGGTGCAAAAAGATAGAAATCGAGCAGGGTGCCTTTCAAAAAAGAGTTTCACACATGGGCAAACTGCTCTGATACCCAGAAATCTGTGCACGTGTCTGCCATCGTTCAGTCCGTTTCCCGGGGTAGAGAGTTCTCTAAATAAGCATTACCTTAGATAAAGGCATTAATCAATATACATACACATGTGATATCTGAGACGACGAGCACTTCATCACATGTACAAGTTTATGCATGCATAATAAAACTCTTGCATGAATAGTTTTTTTTGTGTGTGTGTACGTTTTCATTTCACATTTCATTTTCTTCCACAGTGTCCACAGTGGGCCTATCATAACGCCGCAGCGTATGCGGGGTACGGTTCAAGTTGGGGTTTCCCCATCCCGGGGAGCAGGATGTAAGCTAGGGGCGGCTGGAGTCCCGCCGTGGGCCAGCCCGTACAGTTACAGGGGATCATGTAGCCCGGGTTTCCCGGGGACGGGTGTGAGTGAGTGTGGGTGTGCGTCCCGCCACCCACACTGCCAGTCCCGGTGAAAGCCGTGGCGCCTCCCGGCGGGTAGCCCAAAGGAGACGCGTACGGAAAAGATGGTGGAGAAAGGTCGGTCATCTTGGATCCCAGGTCGAAAAACGAGTAGGGATTTGTGGACATGGAGGGGTTGAAGAATACTCTCGCGGCCGCGGCTGCAGCAGCGGCTGCTGCCTTATCGGGGTTCCCAAGAACAGACTCGGAAAGTGCTCCAGTGGAAAGTCCGCTAACTTTCAGCGCGTCGTGCTCCCCTAGATTGTACGGCACAGGGAAGGAAAACTTATCTTTTTTCATCAGAGTCTTGGGTTTCCGCCTCGGTCTGTATTTATAGTCTGGGTGTTCCTTCATGTGCATCGCTCTCAGCCGTTTGGCTTCATCTATGAATGGCCTTTTCTCAGACTCGGTGAGAAGTTTCCACTCCGCTCCCAGTCGCTTGCTGATCTCGGAGTTGTGCATTTTCGGGTTCTCCTGAGCCATTTTTCTGCGCTGGGCTCTGGACCAAACCATGAAAGCATTCATCGGACGTTTAACGTGATCCATTGGTTTTGACATGTTGGCACACACTCGCTCTGAAAGAAAATAGCAGTATATAAATACCAAGTCACCAATAACTAACGCGCAAAATCCTCAAACATTTCAAAGAAACCTTTACAATATAGCATATATAGCGAAGTAAAGACAAATCAATTCAGGAGACACAGCTACTACTGTGTGACTACTTACTTGACACTTTAGTTCTTCATCCCACCGTGGATTATCTTCTAAAACACACAGGTTGCAGCGTCTTTATGAGCGCTCAAATGTTTTCTGCGTCATTCTAACATCCATCCGTGATACGCTCTTAAAGAGGATGAAGGTCAGAGAGAAAGAAACTCTGTCTGGTTTTCCTCCTGTCGCTGGAGACTGTCAACCTGCACTCTGCAGCTGCATACGCGAGTGAACGACAACCCTCCGTCGCCCCATGTGAAATACCGGATTGTGTGGCAGGTAGTGAAAGTGGCGCAAGGGCGCATGCGCACTGTCGACCAGCGCACAGACTTCTGTTGAACAGCGTTTTCGAAATTCCACACTGTTTAAAAGGTAAAGTATATTGTTTTAAAAAATTACCATTTGTAAAATTTGCATTTAAAAAAAAGTTCTCTGTTTTTTTTTTGTTGGGGCGGGGGGAAAATGACTCAGTCACATTTATCCTAATGGACACGCGTCAAGTTATTAACGCATCTAAAACAGCCGGAATGGCTTCACAAATGAGACTATTAAATTATGCTACTTTTCAGATGTGGAGAATGCAACTGCAAAGAGACAGGTGGGTACCGAAAAAGTTGAATCTGAGTAATCAAACACGAAATCGACGCTCGCAAAGTCGCTTCATTGAGCTCATAATTGCCACCTAATCACATCTTATTCTCTGTTCCTTTTATTTGTTCGACAACCTTTCAGTGTCGCTTCACTTTCTCACCTTTTATCCTCATTACTGTCTGCCGGCCTGACCCCTCATTTCCCCACGGGTGGCAGTGCCCCCGAAAAGTAATACGCACGAGGCGACAACAAGAAAGGTAAAGAATACGCTCTTTAATTTTCTGATATTGTCCCATTATTGCCGGTAAATAAGCAAATGTTGTGGAGGTCTGAAGTGTTTCTAATCGTGCTCGGTGAAATTAATTACTTTCCCAAAATCCCCCTTTTCACTTTCACTTCAAAGGACCTTCCCAAGGGCAGCGAATCGACAACTGAAATTAGGTTGTCCAATATTCAACTAAGCAATTACAGTTATCTGCTGGACCTGTTGAGTAAATTGTAGGTTTAAGTGGCTTGTTCTGGCACTTTCTCCCGCTGTACATAATTATATATTTGGGGAAAATAGGAAATAGAAGCGGTATTGAGAAATATTATAAATGATGAATTTGGCTGCAGGTCAGGCTTTTAAATTAGGATATAAATGAAAGTTTAATTCAATTCACTTTACTGTTGTCCATGTTAATGCCTTAGCTTAATCTACAATTTAAATAATATATAGTATGGGTTTATTATTATTGTTATCATTTTATTGTTATTATTATTATTATTATTAGTGACAGAGGAAAAAGCTGATGGATTATTCAAATGTGGTGCACAGTGTACACAAATCAGCTCCCTGCTCGCATGTAGAATGACATTGTTGCAAAAAAATTGTGCCAACAAGGATCAGGGTGATTTTATTGTAGCGCAGAACAAGGCTCACTGAGGGATCGCTCCTTTGTCTCAAGACGGATACCTGACAAGGTGAGGAGGATCCGTGCCCAAAGGAGCCGGTGAAAGACAAACCCTCTGCCCAAAACTGACTCGCAGCATCTCTCAACGCCGCGCGCCCCCTTTGTCGGCTTGTCATTCACCCCGATAACATTCCTTCAGTGGAGCGCTCCGCTCCCTCCACGGGAGCACGCACCGCTCGCAACACAACGGTGCAAACAGAAATTGTATTTTTAGTGGTATGAATAGGTGAAAGTTGTTATCGGGAGTCGTGGAGGTGCGCAGCTAAGTGCATTCACGCATGCACGCTTTCACTGGGCCCCTGAATATTTTCCCCTCTCCTGATTTGAACGTTTTTTATTTTATTTCTCACTGTAGTTTTGTTATTGTTTGTTCTTTTATATTGTTTATTTGTTCATTTAAATTCCCCTAAAGACATTTCTTTTCCCCATTGTCTTAAACCCCCCACAAATGGCCTGTGCTTTAACATTGCATATCTGATTATATATGAGGGCCTGGATCAGCTTGTATTAACGGGAGCAGGTGCAGCCATCCATGCTTTTTTGCTCATCAGTATGTTCGGAATTGTTTTATCTATTCCACAAAACACCAAGCTGAGAAAACACGAATTTAGTCCATTTTATAATTTAATTAAGATAAGATAAAAAATGAGTAAAAGAAAAAAACACTAACATACACCACAGTTTGTGTTAGCTCCCCCCCCTCTTTCACTCATGTCTGGGTCCTAGAAATAACACTTAAATAATTCAACATGAGTTAGTGAGAGTGGGAGAATTACCTGCCGATAAAGCCTGGGTCCAACCTCTGAGTCGGAGCCAGCACTCCCACCTCACAGCACACTGATGATAAGACTGAATAGAAAAATATCATGCAAATAGAAGCTAGACAGCAGCAACAACAAGCCCATGGGGACATTTTACTACCCAGAGAGATCGCACACAGTTCACTCTAAAGTGCTAAAGCCATCACTCTGAAATGGGAGCCCCTGGAGGTGCAAGAATCTCCATGATAGCGCCAAACACTTTATTCTCCTCAACACTCCACTAAGTCTGAGAGAAAGCAGTAAATCATAGAGTTGATGAGGGTCGCTGGATAATCCCAGTTTGCATTTAAAAAAAGTCTTCGTCTATACAGAATATTGTAGGATGTGTACTTTACCCCTTCATGCTTTTCAAACTGGTATTCTCCCATCAGAGGGGGAGGAGAGAGGGGAGTCAAGTCTTGAGTTAAATTGATTTCAAGGGAACAGAAGTTGACCTCTTGCAATCAGATGGCTTTTCTTTGAGAGGGTAAAAGGAGAGGGTAAACAACAATATCTTGTGTTTGCCACTTCAAACCCCACAGAGCGGAGAGTCTTTACTGCCACATGAAAGTTTGCTCATTATCAGGGAGGTTTTGTAGAAAGGGAGAAGGAGGGGTCCTGATTGTGTACCTGATGTGGTTTCTTTCTGCTTGTCTGATCACAGCACTGCTGAGATCGTCCCCTTCCTCTCGAGCCGTGGCTGCTCCTCGTGCAGGCCGAGTCAGGAGGGAGACGGCAGACGCACCTCTGCAGTGGAAAAGATGCTCATCTCAGCTGCTCTTTAGTGATCCTCTTTGGGGCCTGCTCTTGTTTTTGCAGCTGATTTTTAGATTATGTGCTTTTTATTGAGTAAAAAAGCCCAAATCCTGAAACAAATAAAAAAAAAAACACTGACTCAAATCTATTTGATAGACTTGAATTTTAAAGAGCCAGAAATATTGTTCAATGTTTAACGAAAGCATACATTCAATTTATTCACATAATCACATTTAGTATTTTCATCAAACATTGGCTTAGATAAATTGTAAGTGCAGAAGATTGATACAATTTTTGAATGAGCTAAAAAAATCTAAAAATGGTCATTTTATTCCTCAGTAAAGCTTAAACGTCTGTACGATGCAGCGTGAGTTGAAAGCCAATCTGTCACCATCCCAAAGCATTAACTGTAGAATCTTATCTGAAGAGCGCTAATGACAACCAGTTAAGGGCTGTAAGTGATCCAATTGATTACTATTTAAAGATGATTGCATTCAGATTACAAGTCATTTTGTCTAATGAGGTGTCTTTACAGCTCCCACAATACGTAGAAAATTTGCTTAAGTGCAAGGCGACATAATGATTGGATTGGTAAGGAGACAATAGCGACTTCAGCATCACTTCAAATGAGTCACACCGAATGTCTGAATAAATGCATAATTAATGTGAATAAAGTTAATATATTTTTTGTGGTTTAGATATGTGACCTATTTTGAAGGTTGTGTTCTGAAAATATATTCAATAAGTGCCAAATTAGTTGTGCAGTTCTTTAATCATTCTAATTATACAGTCTTTATTGCTCCTTAGGGCAGAATTCTGTGTCTTTGTCTCAGTGGGAATTATTTTGGTGAAGAACCAAAATATTTACTCAACCACAACCTAAATATTACGCATATCAAGAGGAATTGAGAAATAATCCTCTCATAGAGCACAGTATTAAGTTAATCACATTAGTGAAAATACTATTGATAGTGGTCATGATCCCTGTTGAGGGGATATGAAATGCACAATAAAACTGTCATACAGGATAGTACAAACTGTGGTGTGTATCAAAAACTGATGGCTTGAATGGCCAAATGGCCCTCAGGACTGTATCAGTGTGTGTGCATGTGCGAGCATGTGTCTGAATGCTCTAAGGATGGTAAAAGAGGGAAGGAAAAGAAGTGATTGTCAGTTCAATCTTCGAGGACCTGAACTGACAGATACAACAAACTTTGAAAGCACATTATGGAAGGAGAATGGCTACACAGAAGCATGTGGAGTCCGCCAGGCTGATAAGACCTTCATCTTTAAACCGCCGCTTGTCAAAGTATTATACATAATCTCACACTCTGCAGAATATCTGCACACCCTGAGGGGCAAACAAAATAGCAGCGGCAATCAAATGGCTTCCCAGATCATTAAAAAAAACGGCCTATCCTACCCTTTGTGAAAAGTCAGATTTTTGAACTGTGATTGCTGCCATCCCCTGCAGGGCATATGTTTAGCTTAAACCTTCCACATGTTCTCTTTGGCAGAGCCCTGTGGTTCCTATCCAAAGATACTTGTTTACCTCCAGGCTCTGAGATGACTTTTCCCATGATAGACTGTTTTGAACCATTTAGCGGATACATTATCGCTGGCTTTTCTTCCTCATTATATTCCCCTTATCGCCACAGCATCACTGCAAAGCCCCCAAATAGAGAGTTGTAATTACCAAGACTGCCACCTGATAGCAGCTCTTCTATCAGCTTTATCACTCCCGGTCCTGCTAACTCATCACAGAGACAGAGGGAAGAAAAGGCCTGCTTGTGGCACAGCCCACCACAGATAGCTCATCTCTCAGATACATTTATAGTTCCAGTCGGGATCAGAGAAAACTGATGCACCAACGCTTTTTTTTTTATCCACCCCTTTCCTTCAATCCTACAAAGACTGCTCTCTCTCAGTCCTCTCCTAGTCTCTGGCTCTTTATGTGAAAGGTGAATTGAAGCTGCTCCACAAACAAAAAGTGATCAAATCTCCTTGAACTCGTGGCAACACAGCAACACGCCATTCGGTCTCTCACAGTGCGCCGTCGTCCTTCAACGAGGGGATGGGGAGGGGGACTCCAAAAGGTGACTTGTTCATCTTTAACATTGAACACATGAAAGGTACTTGCATAAAAGTTGAACGTACATGGCTTCCAGCTTGTTAACCACCTTTGACCCTTGCTACATGTTTTCTGAGTGTTATGAATAGGAAATGAGAAAACACTATTCTGCAATGTTGGATGAGGAAAACTTTAAAAACACTGATGAGTTTAGATAAAAGGTCAAGATTCATTCATTTGATTCTTTTCAGTGCATAATTCTGTGAAAGTGAAAAGAAAAGATCTTTTGAAATTTCAGATTTTTCCCTTTGTGTGAATCATTGTCCATTGTGCATTAGACCTCGAATCTTTGCTGGAAGAGATTTTTTTTTTAAAGAAAAAAAGAGACATAATCACACTGAAAAAAAGTGTAATCTTATCAAGCCTGAACCCAGACACCATCCTTGAATTGGTACTTTTTTTTTAATCAAGCATTACTTTGATGTCTTTGGGATATATGTTTTTTTTCTTTGAGTATAATCTGCTAATAACTGAATAAAACAACATTTAGACCTCAGTGGAAAGTCTTCCTTGGCATTTTTCAACTTTGTGATTCACCTGTTAGTTACCTGACAGAATCAGACTGGATTTTTACATTTTCTTTACAGATCCTAACATTTGTGATTATTACCCAAGTATACGATTACCTGCTGATTAAAAGTGCCGGCATGGATTTATACGATACCTCTACTGCCCTGCATCTCCTCATGTCCTGCACACAGAGCTGTGCTTTCCTCTATCACTTGTAACAATAAAAGAGCCTTTGTGCGTCTTCTCATCAGTATGTCAAAGAAACAGCCCGAGTGACTGTGACCTCCATCAAATGGGAAAAGGGTGAGGATGCATTGGAAGTCTATGGTTCCCATGGCCTGCTCGCCTTCTGACAGAGGCTCACTAACGCAGCTTGAAAGGAGAAATCAATCTTATTTGAGGAGATTAAGTGACCAGGATAATAACCATGTCATTGAGAGAGAAAAAAAGTCTACTTTTCACAATAGTGAAATAACCGAATTCCTGCAGATGGTTCATTGTTGCAGCTGAATGTCACATCTCTCTAGGTAAGCCCTTTGTATTAGTGTTGTCTTACGCACCTCAGGGACTAAACATGTGGTCATTCCTGCCTTTGAGCTTCACCATCCCAGACATCGTAAGACAACATATTTGCTCCACGTTTCCCTGTTTGTATGGAATATGTGGGTGTGAGCATGTGCATGTTTGTACTAAGTGCTGGCTTGAATGACATTATGATCAATGGGAGGGCAAGTGTCCTGTCAGCATGTTCTGTTTGAAGGAGGGGCTGCCGCTGGCTGTCTCAGGTGATCTCATTATTTGATGGACACAGCAGAGCCTGCACTCAAACTCGCCTCTCCTGTGTTGCTCGCCCACTCATGTCATTACTCATGCAGAGCAGCACAGGCGCTTATAGGATATTATTGATCATATTTTGACGGAGTATTCTCCCCTCTCCACAATCAGCAGTGCACTACTGACACCGTGCATCTGTGCATACAACACTAGTGACAACATCATTAGGTGCCACACTTATCAGCATTCCAAAACAGGCAGCCTGTGTTAGCGTGTTAAGATGTTTGTCTAATGATATTAACTAATCTGTTTATTTCCAATGTTTATCTGAACAGCCTGAGAGAGGAGGGGTACCAGAGTACAGAACATGGCTTTTTCAAAATCAAAGACTTCAAAGCAGTTAATCGCCTGCGTGAAGATTAATGAATTACTCTTACAAATGCTCTTCTTACTTTTCCCTCATGCAGTTCTCTTTTTCATGTCTGGCTAAAGTAAATACCCGTGTAGAGCTACGCTCTGAATAGATAGCAAAACCAAAGGCCAGGACCCTGCAAGAGTCAGATCGTCATCCCATGGGATGTCTGCTAAAGATGATGTGACACGCCTAAAGAGCAAAGCTCCACCAGGGGCCCCAAGGGCTGTTTGCATTTGGCAGCACAAGCCAAAAGTATCCTCTCTGTTCAGATTAAGCCTCGCCAAGGGTCAAGTGAAATCAATATGTTAATCCATAAATTTTCCTGTGTGATAATTACTGAGAGGAACAGTAATTACAAAAGACATTAATTTACTTCTTAGATTTTGTGCCAGGAGAGTTTCGTACTGCCTCGATTCATCTGGGGGCAAACAATTCACAGAGGAAGCGTCGCTTCTTTTTAAAAGCCCTGGTCAATTCTTACAGGGAATAGTAGGTGCACACAGTGCTCTCAGTGAGAGCACTTTTTGATATGCCAAAGGGCTGTTTGAAGGTTTTCAAACCCCCATGTAGGCAACACCAGGGTCCTAACACTGGTCAATGAAAACCAAGGTTTCACAAAATGCACACTTTTGTTCCACCTGACAATGTGTCTCAGGCATTAGCATAATAACAATATAAAAAAAACTATATGGACTGTTGGGGTATAAAACCTCTATGTCCTCAGCTAAAGACACATGGAGCGCCACACAAACGCCACACTCCTTTAATGGGCGACAACCTGTATACATTCTGATCTTTTTCTCTCCAACCACTTTGAGGCATGGCACAAACATTGTCCAGGCATTCTTTTCTAAACCCCAGGTTGCAGCTGGTCTGCCACTCACTGTGCACTGCCAAGTGCAAGAAATGGGTTTCTTTTATCAGGAGGGAGCAAATCTGGGCTAATGTGTCTAGCAGAGAGTGTCCCAGGGAGCCCCGCTTTCCCATTCTTCGGCTATTCTTTCCACTTTTCTCCTCTCCTGCAAGTGGGATAATTGCAGTTTAATTGGGTGACAAGAAATGAAAACTGTGTCCACATTATCTAGGATTATCTCTTTTTCCTCCAGCCGGCCATCAATTCAAAGAAGGCCATTTATCAGCACAGGGAAGCTGATGCTTGGTCAGCAGAGGAGAAGCATGAGCGCCAGTTAGTAAAATGAAGAGAGAAGGGGCCCTGGAGCACTGGGTTAGGACCTGACAGCCAAGAAAAATGCCCTTTGTATCTTATCTTATCTTATATTATCGTAACTGTAAATTAATCTACAAGATGCAGATCATTAAAGCAAACGCTTTAAAACCGAGTCAATGAAAAAATCCAAAAGCATTATCCTAAAAAATAATTTTATTCCTAAAAGGAAACATAGTGTGAGTTTCAATCCCCTGACTGAAATCAATCAGCTTTTTTAAATGCAGGAGTTTAATTATCTAGAAACATTTCACAAAACCTCACACCTTATGTCACTTTTAGTAACCCTGACAGAAAGCTCTAATGAATACCAATAAGTCTGAGCATTGTGAGAAGGATGTGCTTCATAGTCAGGTCCATCAGCATTCTTAAATTCTGCACAGCAAGGTTATAAACATTGAGTCATACTCAGGCCAGCTGTAGCTCACCTTCCTCTTTGTTAGAGCTGTACTCAACCTTAAAAGCCTCTTTCAGGATGCATGAATGCATTTCATTTTCTCTCTGAGAACTTTGCTCTGATAGCAGGAAAAAGGAAGGTTGTTTAGAGAAGGAAAGAGAGACAATAAAGGAAAAATGAAAGCTTTCAGATTCCATTATGAGCACTGCCATCTATTCTTTTCATGTTTATACAGTACATTTTCCTCACAATAATGCCCCCTTTGCCTCACTACACTAAAGAACAATTCTAAATGGGTTTTGCATTGGGGTTATGTTAATATAGTAAATACTATAAAGATGATGGGGAAGCATTCTGGGGGAGGATCCAAAAAAAAAATAGAGGAAGAAATAAAGCAAGACCACAAAGTTTTCCTTGTAGAAGATGAAATAAAATAAATCAGACGTTGCCAATGCACCAGATATTGTGTGTATCTATTCAGGTTCAGATGCATTGTGTAAACATTAAAAATGGGTCTGATCATTTGGTAGAAAGAGCAGGCTTTGTGTAGCACTAAAGCAGGAAAAACTGCTGTACAATGACCAAGGTGGAGTGCTTTCCACTATGAAAGAAACAGGGAACCTTCTCCCAATACAATATATCTGAAGGTTACTAGATATATTGTCTGCTCTTAGGAGTGTGTGGAAGTGTGTGCATGTGCATATGTATACACCACAAAGGAGAGAAAAAAATACAAGGAACCACTATTAAAAATGAAATATCGACACAAGGTTGAGTTGTATCATTCAAAAAGCAATTCAATCAAAGAGTTTTAGAACTATTTTCATATATTAAAGATCAATAATCAAACACTTGAACCCTACATAAAGTCATGTTTGAACTGATATAAACTGATATATTGCTGGGGATGAAAAATAATGAATGTAGGGTAGAGTTACTTGGATGCATCTGTATTGAACTTGTTTATATTTTCCTCAATGAAAGTTGTCCCTGATCATATTACCCTAAGCTAAGTTACATTGTGTCTCATGTCATAACAAGTCAAATGACACTGAGGTGAAATATTCTGGTGTAATTAAATACAAAACAGGACATTTTAAAATAAATTATTTCTAATCATAACAGTATTCAGAACTGCTGTGAAACCATCAGTTACATTTAGATAAATGTACTTATAAATTGCTGAAACAATTAGATGAACAGCATTACTAATACTGGGATCAGAATTGGGGCTGGGCACTGAAATGGCAGTGCTAAATGGCTGCCACATTCATCCAGGCAGTGTTAATCATTTTTACACGGCGCAGCAATATAAAATTGCTAAAGGAGAATTGCTCCAGCCCGTTCAGTGCAGTGAGCAGTTTGTCTAATCAGAGTGCAAATAAGGTTTGATCACTGTCCAGCCTAATCTGGCCCACAAGCAGCATTTACAGCACTAAATCAAGCGTTGGGGAAGCTGCAGGTGCTGCCTCACAGACAGACCTCCCCCTGGGGGCCCTGTGCTGGGGAATAAACAGCAAATAAATAGCAGTGCTGGGAGAGCGATGAGCTGATTAACTCACTGCGGGGCAGTTTCTCATTATCCCCTTAACCCAGACGGAGACCTTCCCAATCTTACACCCTGTCTCACTTACAGTAGGGCTCTGTCCTGCGCCAACCATGCTCACATTGTCTGGGTTACACTTTCAATGAGATAGAGTCTGTGCGGGTGACATATAAAAAAAAAAAAAGTGAGCATGTGTGTGAGTGTCTGTGTGTGTGGTTCATCTCTGGGGAGACTGCTAATGTGTCAGCTCCATGGCTCATTTCTTTCAATTACAGTGGCTGGACCAAGAGAGCCCACCAGCGGTCTGCTGACAGCTCCATATGGGTCCTATCACCGCTTATCACCAACCAGTTGGGGATAATTCATTTACCCTTCTCTGAATGTGATATATCACCATCAACAAAAGCAGTTACATATCACACACTTCACACGTTGTTAATTAAGAGCAGGTTATCGTGACAGCAATTTTAGATGCAAAATTATTCTACTGGAGTTGAAGTCATGTTATGATAAGAACCCTTCATAATTCATTACAAAAGATTTTTTTAAAATGTTCAGAATAGCATTTACAGACAACCGTGTTCTGTTACAAAGTTCCCTTCACGCATATTCAAAGTATACATATAAGAAAGCTGTGCATTCAACCAAAAGAGACACTTCTGACCGTTTGTGTCACTCATGAGAGAGATGTGATTTTCCTATTGTAAATCGTTGATTTAGCTCGTCACCTGAATATAAAGCATTGTCAGACATACTTTGAAATGAGCTGCGTTGTTTTCTATTTCGCCTGCCCCTGTGGTTTCAAAGCGAATTAATTAACATGATACAGAAATGGGTAGAATGCAAATGTTGGAGCCCTCACTTTATGCCTGGGTATCCTTTTGTTCCCTTTTATTGTACCAAATTATTTAATTGGGTCTCTCTGATTGTGCGCAGACACAGGAAGGAACACAGGCCATTGTTCGCTCCCATACAAGCCACAATACGGTATCAAATTCAATTCCCATCAAAACGGCGGGCTGCTGTAGAGCCCACAGTGGCCCTGGAGATTAATGAAGATCTGCATCAAGGCAAAGCGCGGGTCTGAGATGGGAGATTTCTCCCAAATAAAAGACCCCTTCACCAAGAACAAAAGGGGCCCTGAAAAGCAATGTGATGTGCTGAGTGGATGAAATAATTCAAAACAAAGACAAGAGTTTGGAATGGGGAGGGGTAAAACCATACAAATAAACCGCTTTCTTTTTTGCCTTTTGAATGACTTGATTTGCTCAACAAGTCGAAATTCTAAATAATTTATCCCTGGAAGGCAAAACAAGGGGGAATTTTAAAATGTCATTGTTTCTTGCTCAACATTTAATTAAGGTAGCTTTATATCTTATTTCAATCACACACTGAAATCACAAAAAAGATTTTGAATTTACTTTAGAGACATTCATCTCTGATTAATCGGATCTGACCTTCAAATTTACGCTATTTGCCTGTCACTGTGAGTAGGTTTGAAAGAAAAAATGTTATTCACCTCTTTTGATAATGAAAAAAATGTTCGACTTGATTGGTACCCTCTAAAGCTAAACACTGGAGTGAAAGCAAAGCCTGTCAGGGTTTGAAGTGAATCAATACAGTTTTTCGCTGTTTTGTTTTAACAGTCATTCAAGGAGGAACACACTTCAACTGTATTCAGAGTGTGTGAATGGATTTCCTCTCTTCACTTGCTTTGTATGAACTCCAACAACTGGATGACTTGTTCTCTGAATGTAGCGTTTCGACAGGTGGGCTCTTTCAGCTCAGCTTAGCACAGCACTTGTTTGGTTTTTGCCTGATAAATTCCAGGCTGTTGGACCCTCATCGTCACCAGAGTAGGAGACGTTTATATATTTATGAAGCAGATTCTCTGCTTTCATTTCTAATTTTTGCCTGAAGTGAATGATATAAAGTACTTGAGCATTTAAGTGTTTTTTTTCACAATTTTCTAAATATTGTTGTAGCAATGTCCAATTGATTTCGGTGTCAAATAAAAGAGGGACATGACAGCCACAAAGGAAAGAGTTTAAGTTTTTAGCCGTCACCTCCAAAACACCAAGCTCCACTCGTTCACATTCAGCACATGGCGTGTCCCAGACTGCCATATTTACTTCATTTCCCCCGATTCATAGATGCTGCTCACTGGACCAGAACATTCCAGCTGCCACCTCAACATCTCATTATTTTTTTGAAATATCAAGCTTGTATCTTCTTGATAAATAATTCGCAGTAGTATAATGTATCAGACTAAAACATATTTTCAGGGGGGCTTGGAGGTTAAAGTGCCAATCTCACCTTTTTAATTTTTTTTCGCCCTGAAGACAGAGATTTCCATATATAGAGTGACCATGGTTTGTGTTCAACATGAGCAATCGGGATGGAGCGCACAGCGACACATATTGCTGTCAGAGATTGGAAATGAGGCCTGCTAACCTGTAGGCAGCCTCCCCACACCAATCAGCTTTATACATTCCCAATGCATTTGCCGCTTCTAAAAAGAATTGTGACTGTGAAGTTTTTATCTGGGTAGTTGACAAACATTACTCTTTAATGCAGTTTTGTAGAAATGCATTCTTATCCCTCTTGGAAGGCATTTATCTACTTGAAACCTGCAAAATGGTTGCCACAGGGAAGGATTCCTTTTAATAGACTACAATAGGCTCAGTATGGGACACATTCTGATTTTTGTGATAGATAGGGAGCCCAGCCATATATTCATGGGAAATTGTTTATCTTCAAGCGAGCGAGTGAAAGGCCATTTTTTACAACAGCATTTCAACTTTCATCTAAAATGATTCCTTTCACTCGTATAAATTGTGCTGTAGAAATTCAGGCAGGTGCTTTTCAGAAAAAAGTATCCATCTGCAAAAGGAGATGTCACAAAGCATGAATGTAAAACCCCACGGATAGAAGAAAAAAAAGGTTGCATTCATATCTTTTCTCATATTCCTTATTCATTCCCTTATGCAAAATAATTTTTTTTGTGTTAATGAAAATACAAATATAAACATTATCATCTAATTGATATATCACCTAGAAAAGAAGGATACATTTGGTAAAACCAGGTGAAAAAAATCCATGTGGGTTTTCCCACACAATTAATTCAGCTTAGCTACACTAAGCTGAATTTAGGCCTTTTTGTGGCTCTGGCTTTTTTCTGGTGACATTCCTTGTAACGCATGAGCAGGGCCTTTTCCTGGCCTGTATGTACGTAACAGAAGCCAGCAGCCAGACAACAAATTGTGAGAGCAGGGCCGGGGGACAAATGGGTAGGGTTAAGGGGGTTATCTCGTATATCCTTAATGGCAGTCTGAGGAAGCATTGGCAATTAATCAATAGACTGTCCCTCTTCAGCAGGAGCCGAATGTAAACAAATTGAAAAGGCTGAGGAGAACAAGAGATTGTGAACTGAAACAGACATGATCAATATGGGGAGAGACGCAAATTAAATGAAGTTGTGTCGCCCCTCCCATCCCCGACTCGATGGCCCCTCCACAATGCGCGCAGCGTGAGGTGATCAGGAGCGGAACAAACCTCAGAAACTGAGAAGACAACAGGTGCAAAGAATCTCCTCACGTTGTTCACATTTAGCCTTTTCTAGCACCCGTACAGGTTTTGAGAACAAATCTCTGAAATGCAGTGAGCTGTATTCAGCTTTGCATGTCGTCTAATTTATCAGTGTGTTCATTCTGAAAGACCTGTGCCAATGAGCCACAGCACTATCTTACATTCTATAACCTACAACGCTCAAGGGTACAAGCACAGAACTCTGTACATGTCAGAGCCGCATGCCACAAGTTAAATTAATGAATCTTTAAAGGGTTTAGTTTTTTTTTTTTTTTTTTTTTAATGAGAGAATCTGTTGTAGCTTTTTATCAAGCCTCCTCATATTTCACTGAGGTGGAATGGTGCACCACATTTGTGAGGCAGAACTAATGCTATATAAATCTCAATATTAAGCAGGCCCTGGGGACATCAACTAAATGAAGATTTTACACCAATTTAAACCTGCCTGCAATTTGATTCCTGCCTTAAGTGCATTTGTTTAACAGGTGCCGGAGATACGTGCGCTTCCACTCCAAAGTGTCGCTATGTCTCCTTTATTAATTTCTGGATTGCGAAGTGGGTGGGGGAGTAAGAAGAGAAAGGGGAGTTGACAAACACTAATCAAAGGTTGAGAGTGGGCTGATTCCACCATAGATCCAGTGTACTTTTGCTTAATTTGCAAACTAATGATTTAAACCCCCACAATCTGTTTGAGGTCAGCTCCTGTGTATTTTGGATACGCTTGGCTATTAGCATCACTGAAAGCTTCAGATGTGTCAAGCCTGCTCCCCCTCCAGTGATAGTCACCTACTTTAATTTCCCTGCAGGCCTCAGAGGGGGATGAATTCAACTAAAAATCACAAGCTGTTTTGTTGGCAGTCCTTTGTGGCCTATAATGAATCTAATGAATATAAAGAGAGGAGAAGTGAGGGAGGGGGGGCAGAGAGATGGAAGCGAATACATTTCAACCACGCTGTGTTGCTTTTACTTGACGATTTGTGACCCTCAACAATGGGACAATAGCGAGTGTTTTTGTACCCTTAATTTGCCTTTGTGTTTCAGCTTCATCTCTTTCACCGCCAAGCATTGAAAGTCGCCAGTGGAAGAATAACTGCTGACTCCACAGTCTGTCAGACAAAGGGGAGGTTTTAAGATGGATCCCTAACTATCAGCCAACTAGAGAAGCAAAAAAAAAATGGTCTCAGAGGCAACAACAAGGAAGTCAAAAGTAGCGTTGGCCAGAGTTCCCAAACCGACCTGGAGCTGTTCCTCTCCTCAAAAACACCACAAACAGCCCTTATGCCTCCTAAGAGCTGCAGAACCCCTCAGCGAGGTGGTTCATCTGATAAAACAGAGGTTATTTAAGATCGAGGCCAAGTGGAGTGGTGTAGCTGGTTCCACAGACCTCTCAGGTGGGAGGCTCGTATTATTTGCTTTTTTGTTTTTTGTTCAGCAGCTGAGAAACAAAATGATCTCTGTTGAGGGAAATATATACATAAAAACGACACCAATCAAGCGTGGGGTAGAATGACCACGACTTAACTAACACCATACTGTACTAAACGTTTGTGCATGTGAACTTTTTAGTGCTGCGGCACACAGTGGATAGATGATAAAAAAAGTTCTGTGTCACTGGTCCATGCCGGTATGCTCCCCAGTCCCTGTAATGATTTCTATTCATAAACATGCAGTGTGCTATCCTCCACCTGGCAGCTGCCTCTGTGCATATGAGATTACTATTATGCATCTTCCAATCCCAAGGATAAACATCTCGCCACTTTTGAAGTTTGCAAGCATGAGGCATATTTTGGTGCCATGTGACTTAAGCATCCCTTCAGGTATCGCTTGCCATCTTTTCTCATTCTATATACATTGTTCAACTTTAATGGGTATCTAATTTGTGTTATCAGCTTACAGGGCAGTAAGTAATAATTTGCATGGCTGCTCTAAGCAAATATGCTTCCATAAGCATCCCGTAGTATAGACACTAGAATGGATTAACCGCCATATTGGTTATGCCCTGACGGTCAGTGTTTTCATAAATATATATGTACATTTTTTTCTCAGTTTACTTACAATGGTTATTGTGTGGATTAACCGAAGACCTTTCAGATGCTGTGTTGGATAAAAGCATTTAAGTCAGAAAATGACACATGGCATCTTGGGATCTCTATTTTGAACTTTGCCAAACTAAAGTTCAAGACCCCTAAAAAGACACAAAAATTAGGTTTGTGTTGTAATTTTGTGTCCTAATATTGTACTTGAAAATAATTACTACATAGTTACCTCTTGTCCTCTGAACTAGATAACAATGAGAATTGCTCTGTGTAAAATAAGATGAATTGCTATGGGCTAAAATTCTAGAAAGCTAGCGAACAAATTTTTGTAATTATTTTAATTTAATTTTTTTTAGTTGGCATTCATTTTTTACACCTCAAACACAGTGCTGTAAATGCAGAGATAATAACCCTGTGCAGTGTACCAGCCATACACAGTAAAAGTCTGTATAAGCTGCCATTTTCTGTGAATTTATTTAACAGTCTTCAAGCTGCAGAGAAAAAACCCAGAATAGGCTCAGGAAGCAGGGGCATATTTCAGATGCCAGCTGCATTCCAATATACAGTAAACTCCTGTATTGAGGCTGCTGTGAGTACAGCTACTTGGTCCAGAGCCGCAGGTTAAACATGTGGAGTGTGTGCTCACGGTGGCAGTCCAGGGTAAACAGGGAGACATCAAGCAGAGTGGATTGATATTTTACAAGCTTGCATCAGGCATGCATGTTACGCTTGTTAGCTTAGTAGACAGTTAATTGCCATGGTGGGTGGCTAGAGTGCTAGAAGCCTGATTTTAGGAATATGTCATATTTGTTAATTGGACATGCAGATGCAAATATTGTATGACAGACTGTGACCAACACCACCGGAACATAAATACAGTTGAGTTCAGAAATGTTCTTGGCTCCAAAAAATATTATCGCATAAAGGCTATAAAGACAACACACTGTTTATCTATTTCTTATTTTTGTTTAGCTATTTCAGTTCAGTGGCTACCGTGACAATAGAAATGTAGGAACAAAAAAATCCTACGGAAATAGTAACGTGCCAGATTATGCTTTTGTTTTTAGTCCAGTGTACTTCTAGTCGAAGAATTCACGTAAGGCATGTGCAATCTGAACTGTGATCACCGTGAATGTAAGGAGCTCTCACCGTGCAAAACCTAATTCATATTCCTAGAGGCATTTGTAATTTGCAAAACGCATCGGATATTTGACAGTAGGGCACAGCCTCTTTAAAACTATGCTATTCAAACTAGCATAGAGTTTGAAAAGCCTATCCATAGATTGATTAAAGTTGTAAAGATTTTACATCAAAAGGAGTTCTGATTAAAGTTGTTCGCCACAGAGAAGCTCCTCTTTTGTACCACTCCTGCATTGCGCCCCACTTGGTTGAAATTGTTGTTAATGCAGAAATAATATCAATGCAAACTATATTAATAACCATGATGGGAGAAGCCGGAGTAATGTCACTTAATCAATGAAAACAAATCATGTGCTCCTTTCTATGATTATCAGGAGGAGTGTGAATATTAATGTGCCAGCCTGAATCAATGTTAGGGGTTGCATATATTGCCACCAGTGTTTACTCATGGTTAAGACATTTCTTTCTTTTATGTTTCTTCTGCATCCCTGAGAGAAATCGATGGAACACTAAATAGAGATATGAAACCAGCCATTATAGTTATTCAACAACACTAACAAAACACTAGCGATTGTATTATGGCAAACTGTAAAGATGGGATGTTCAAATTTCAATTAACTTTGGTTTGTATTTGCTGATATTAATTAAGAGGGCTTGCAGAAGGACACAAAAGGGACAGGTTTATTGTCTCAGATTATTCTCATGAAAGCAGCATTAGTATGTGGCACAGAGCTACCTAATTAACTGGCATGGGAGGCAAGACATTACATTGGAATTCTTTTGATTTGTGGGCGGTAATAGCATTGGGCAAGAAACAGATTCTTTATTTCATTATTTGATAAGAAGGCCTTTAATGAAAATATCAGCCCGGGAGCAAAGCAAGTCAACATCACTACTTCAGTGTTAGAAAAAAAAAAAAAAGAAAAGCAAAGAAAAAACTAGCTTCAAGGAGTACCGTTTCAGGGGATGAATTACCTCATGACTACAGTTCATTAAATAAAATGTGAAACACACCTGGTGGGCTAATGGAGAGCAAACGTATAAGTAGGAGCGTGAGCATGAGGGGATGTGGCAATCAAACACAAAGCAGCACCTCTCCTCTCTTTGACAAGTTAATGAAATGCCTGCTCCTAAGTGTGCGTGTTGTGAAACTACACTCAGTCGCAGTGAAACCTCTCCCAGAGTCTGGGTTTGGTGATGTGACAGAGTTGTATCAGTGTCACAGGGAGCAATCATAACATTCCTTTCCTCCAAGTCCAAAGCTTGTTTTAAACTCCCTTGGCAGCAGAATGCTTTAGGGGGTCAAACACACCAAATCTCTGAACAATAATGGGCCAACTATCAGTTACATCTCTCACCTGTAATCACCGGATGGCATTAAAAGCATCTTTTTTTCTGTTCTGCATACTTTGACTGTGAATGCTTTTGAAATGACTATATTGTAATCTGTGCTGCAGAGATCTTCTGCTTTTGTGCATGTATCCAGGCAGTGAATGGTTGGCCCTATCAGTTACTCTCTGGAGGTGATGTATACACTTTCTGGAACAAAGCTACAAACAGATGAAGGATATAATATGCTACTCTCTCATTTTTCGGGGATATTTAGCTTTTGGAAAACCAATTTAGGTGCCACCAGTTTATTTTTCAAGAGGAGTGAGCTCAACTTAATGTCGACTTCAAAGTCGCTCAATGCAAGAGAAAGTAATAATTATCCAGCAAAATAATCTATAATGCTGACAAAATTAGATGTTCACTAGCAAATGTTAGTCACAAGGCAGAGGAACAGTTTTTTAATACTGTATGTACGGTGAGATATGAAACTACAGGGAAGGATATATCTAAACTACCATATAAAATATAGACCTCACTTTCTTACAAATAAGTGCAACTGTTACACAAAATGTAAATACAGAAAAATCATACAAATGAAAGTGATAACATTTCCATGGCTATCATTTTGACATTATCTTCAAGATATAAAAGTTTTCATTCTGCAACCATGATGTGTGTCAGATTATCCACCTGGCTGTCGGTCTGTATCAGCCCTTTACATTTACACTGACAGTTTCAAGAATAAAGACACAGCGTTTAAACACATCCCCCCCTGAACAGACATTCTTTGCCAGATGTGCAACAGATAACGTCAGTCTAGTGTTCCAAATCTACAGCACTGACATTAATAAGTATTTACTTAAGAAAACACATTGAAGAATTTAAATCAGCTCTGACGTGAAGTGTAACTCGCTTGGCCAAACTTTCTTTTAATCGGAGCCGGGAGAATTCTTACCAAGACTTTCAGGAAAACTGCTGAAAAGGACACATTTTTAAACTAAATATTAAGGAAATGAAGTTCAGATTGAGTTTTAGTAGAAAACATTCGAAAAGAATATGCAAATGCAGAATTAAATACAGATATGTACAAAGCAGAGGAGGAGGCCATTTGAGCAATCGTGAAGAGACATAAATTGGCTACTCAGAATACTCTGCCCCATTTTATCAGGAATCTCCAGTATTGTCCATAGGGAGTTAACTTTTAGACTGTTTACTGGCTCAAAGGCCAAGCATGCATCTAAGGGCCACATAGGCAAGATAATGTATCCCAGGCTACAGAAGCAAGCAAATCACTGTGCATTAAGACTGGACACACAATAGACAACAATGCCTTGCATAAACACTATTTAGAACTATTCACATGGCATTGAAGAGATGGGCGTCGACTCACTATTGCAGCAAAGCCGGCGTATTGTGCAGAGGTGAAAAGAAGTCTAATGAACAGGAAGCCTTATTTGAGAGAGCTGACAGTAACCATACAACAGCCGCATTGTGCGCTTGCCACCAACCCTGTGGGTCTCTACATTAGGAGAAATGATGAGAAAGTAACCCGAAAAGACACAGTAGGCCCTTGGACCCACGTAAATGCAACCAGACAATAATGGGGGACACAAGCTGTCCCCACCTTTACCCAAAGCTGCACGTTTACATGCACAGACATCAACTGCTCTCATGGCCAAGGATAAAAGCCCCCTAGCCAGATGAAACTTTGAAGTACATTTGGATAACTCTACCACCAAAGACTGCAATTTGACTGCAGCAGCAGTTAAAATATATGTCATACATTTTAAATGAAATCAAATTCTGCAGGGGGAAAGTTGGAAACTCTGGAGTTTGCTGCACAAGGACCCTGCAAACACACACAAATACACACACCCACACAGACACACACACAAACTTTCACATTATACCCCCTGCCTCAAGCTTCATCAATCTTCAACAAAGGAATGACATCACCAATAAGCATAGCCTTTTATAGCTTTAAGCAATAAGCCTTATTTACTGATGAGATAAGCCTTTGGCCATTGTCTACCCTCCACTTTGCTTCTTTCTCTCGCAGTTGAAGAATCAAACGGCACTTTTGAAAGGTGGCAGAGCATGTCCAGGATTTAAGGCTGAAGCTTGCAAAGAGATTTCCTATTTGGTGGTTTTTCAATGGGCCACATTAGCTAGTGTAAGTTCAAAGTAGAAAGCGCGGGTAAACTAAAATGAAATGCAACCTTCTAAAAAACACAATATTTCATAACAGCAACTATTTATATAAGTGAACTAGTGCTAGTTTCTGAGCAAATCTAACGGAAAAAAATTGGAAATGGGATTCAGAATCCCTGCATTTGAAAGAAACCACAACCCGGATAATTTGCAAAATATAGTCATCCATTACATGTGTGGCCTATAATTATTGTTTGTAACTGTGTTACTCAGCCGGTCCAGAAAGCTAAGCCAGGGTGGTCAGTAAACTGCTGAGGCACCATGATACAGTGCGCTTCATTATCTCTCATGTGTGTATGCTGACAGGAACTTACTGCAGCTTGTGTTTGTTTGTGATGCCATAGAGACATTTCTTGCTGTCAGTCATGTGTTAAGTTCAAAAGTGACAAGTGGTAGCTCTCTTTTTCTCCACTTCTACAAAGTCTGACAGGAAAACTTGGTCTAACTAGGTTGTTGTGGCGATATAGAAAATATAGTATCAACATATTCTGAATTGAGTGCCTATTTTTAACAAGATAAAAAGCCAATTTCTAACACACTGCATCCAGTATCACCGGATATAACCTAAAATGTTCCATTTGTTGTTTGTTTTTCTGAGCACTACACAGTCATGTCAGGCCTTGGGAACTTGTCAGATATTCAGTTTGTAGTCACTTTAGAAAGGCTGAGCACAGAGTCTCGAGGGAATCGCTCTAGTCTCCCCATCTCTAACCCCCCCCCACCCCCCCCCCCCCCCCCTCCCCCACCCCCATGTCACCATCCAGGAACAAAGCCGCCATAGTCAATTCTCCTAATTTCACTGCAGCCTGTCGAAATCCCGTTCTCCCTTTCTCCTGCTCTTCAACAAGCACTTTATGTTGGGATCAGTCAGGTCTGAGTCGCCCACAAAAACCTGAGGCTCTTGCTTCATCGTCTTTCAGCACCCGGTTTGACACTTCCCAGCTCCCTGCCATTCAGACACCTTCCCCGTGCAATTTGTTTCCATTTGTCAAACAGCAGTATCCATCACAAAAGAAAACGCTGGCACAACAGAAAGTTTGCAAAAAACATTGTCTACAAAACTCAAAATGCCCCTCAGACTACATACTTCTTGTCCCATGACAAAACAGCCTTAAACAATTTACAGCACTTCCAGTTGTTATGGACACTTTCTACATTATTTTTGACAAAACTGACAATGAAACATCTTTGAATGAATACAGCAGGTATCGCACCCTGGAATCAGCACCAACTGATCATTTCCTTCTTAAAGTGTGGATGCTACAGTATTAATTCATCATTTTATTCACTGCCTCCACATTGTGCTTACTCTTTTTTTGTGCTTTATATCTTTTGGATTAAATTTCATTGTGTGGACAACCAGGTTTCTCACACATTTGTTTATTAAAGCTATATCAGCACTATGTTGACAGGATTGCTATTTGCAAACCTATTCAAACATGCCTTAAAATGGTGCCATTAATGGGGAACGTACGAAGGTATCTGCTTAATAATACTTATTGTACAAACTTTGTTGTCACCATTCTTGTGCTGGCTGTTATCAAGGGGCGAGCAGAGAGGATATGTGCTGACTCTGATGTAGATAGGACCATGAGGATTTCTATTGTGGCAGCTGCTGTGTGGCGAAGTCCCCGATAGGGTTTGGAAAGCTGTCAATGCTGTGTCAGGTGCATTAGCACCTCAGAGACCTATGATGCTCCAGCTGCAGTGGGCCGATGTCTCCCCGGGCCCTGGCCACCAGCCTGACACCCGACACAAAGTAATCACAGATCACAGCATTTAATCACTGAAACAAGCACTCCAGAGGACCCCACTGTCAATATCCCACTCTCTCATTATCTGTTTGGATTGTACATCCACACTGTCAGATAAACAGAGTGGAAAATTAAGATTAAAAATATGGTAATTTCATTTCAGGCAGCAGGCTCCTCTCACTGGCCCATTATGCTATTGATTACCTCTGAATTCAATTTTTCTTTTCAATGTAAACTTTAATCTATTCGCAAGCCAACAATCCAGCTCCCAGGGGGCTATTTGAGAGTAAGTAACCATTTAATATGACTCCAGCTGAAGATTCATTGGCCTTAATGAATTGTGTAAATCACTCAGCGTTTAAAGGGGCTGATGTCCCGCAGTTCACGACCCAAATTTGGTCCTGGTTAAATACGACCTTTTAAAACAAGCTAAGTGTTTACTGACAAGAATCTGAATATGTAATCACCCGCTCTGCTCGTTTCTGTGTGGAGCCAGATTGAAACAGCTTTGTTATAATGGAGCCTGCTGTAAAAATGTTTAAATAATAGACTGGATGGCTTCACTGCTTTCCCACTGAGACACATTTAAGAAGAAAAAAAAACTTGACTCAACACAATAATCACTAGGTTGTTTTCTTTAACCACTTACCAATTTGTAGCATCATGTTCAAGACCAGTTGTAACCACGGACGGAAGGCAAACATACCATTCAGGCAAGTGATTCCAGCGTGAGCAAAACCTGGAGGATATGTTAAGTGAGCTAAGCGGATCACAGAGCAATATAAAAGTAAAGCAATACCATTTTACAGCATCTACTTTGAATTTAATCATCAGGACATTACAAGTGAACATTTCCATCAATCATTTATGACCTAACAAAGTGCAAACCTGTTCAGATACTTCCTTCAATAACAGGACATCTTCGTTCAAGCTGCTAATCATCACAGTGGTTAAAGGAAAAGTTATACAGTTTTAAAAGAAAGACAGTAAAAACACCAACATTTTAACGACAGAAATTAATGTTCCACTGGAGAAAGCTCTTTGGAGCATTGCGGGTTTGCCCCACGTCCTGCGGCGTTAATCTGAATCACTGCCAAACATGGCTGTTTTTCCTGTCCAGAGCTGAGGTAGACATTCTGTACAAGCACTACAATCAAAGTGCAGGAAAACTGTTCGGTTAAAACAGTGCAATTACTAAGTAACAATATTCTGATGAAGGCACAATAATTGCTGAAAACATCGGCGCCCTCTCAGGGTCTCTTCATCTTACCATATCACCAAAAGATCTATGCCTATGTAAATGTTTGTCTAACTAAATAAATACAGCCATTTGTGCCACCAAGAATTTATTGCACTGCAATGAACACATCTAATATGTTTCCGTCCTTTAAGCATCAGTGCAGAATTGAAGATACCCAAAAGGCCAGAAAGAGCCGCCATAAACATATCTGTGAGTAATCAATAAAGAGCCATGCAATAATACACAGTCAGTAAAAGGCACAGCTTGCTTCAGATATTTGATTATTTTCTCTTTCAGGCCAAATGAAATGCAGCTCTTATTAACCCTACGTCGCCTTCTGGGAGTGAGGGGACATTTTAGTGCACCTCGAGGAATCTTAGTGTATCTGAGAGAAGATTTGGTCTCTGGTGGCTAACAGGAAAGGACCGCGGAGCCTCTCCAAACCGTCAAAGCGACGTCTCAAAGATGACACAGACATCCTCGGCACAGCAGGCGTCAGTCACTCGCTTTTTGTTCATGTGAACCTGAAAGCGGATCAGGGAAGCAGTGTCACATCACAGAATCCAAACGCACTGTCCAATCTAAGCTACGATCTGTTAAGGTGTGATTTATGACGGATCCAGTCAGAGCGCGGCGAAGGGATTTACCATCCACCCGAGCATGCAAAAGTGGTTTACTGTATTTACCCTAATAAAGAACTGTGAAATTTGAGGGAGAACATTTTGGAGATAATCAGGGGATATATTTGTGCAGTTAATTTTCTCTAGCCGTGGCTTCTGGGCTGCAAAAACTGGATTTCAGCATTTCTTTAAAGTATTTACCATTTTCTATGACATCTTTGTACAAATAAACACTGGAAAACAATTTCTGTAAATAAAAGTTTGTGGAAAGGAGGCAAAAAGCTTGAGATGTACTGGCTGCTTCAGGATTCTCTTTCAATGTGGACAAAAGGGCTCGAGGTTGATATCAGATTATTGAATGTGTTTAAACCTTGACTGACAACTATAGAAACTTGACACACAACATGTGGACCATCTCAGTATTTAATAAGTGGCGCTAGACAGTTTTGGATGCTGAAGTAATCTGATCTAAGGAGAGCACATTACAATAAAGAAAAGAAAACGTAAGGGCTCGAACAATGTGACTACCAATCCTCCAGTGTGCAGGGTAAGATGATACCAAATAATACCACAGTGTGCTGAGTCTTTGAAATCAGTATTTTACTCATTTCACTTCTCAGGCTGGGAAGATACAGTTCCACTGATAAATTTGTGCGAGGGACAGAGAGAAAATGAAATGATGCCTACTTTTTCTTATTTCACAAAGACCTGTTTGAAGTTGCAATATGGTATCTGTGGTCCCAGACAGATGCACATAAAATGGAATTGAACAATGAATAGCCCACTCTTATCTGTTCAGTGTCTGAAGGGGAAATACATCACAAATGAATTTCACAGGGGGGAGAAAAAAATATGGACATTCTCCATTACAGTAATCCCCATAGAAAGTTTATCCCAAATCACGATGAAGTTAAACCCAATATTTCAAAAATAGATACAGTGCAATGAAAGCTGCTTTTCTAGAATCATCGTTAAAATGATCTCAAAATTACATTCTAAGAAAAAAAGATTATATGGGGAGTTTCTGTGATAATATCAGTGGATGTAAATCTACAAAGGGACAATTTCTCTCTTGAAATGAATGTTATGGGGCTGCAATGCTCCAAGTAGGCTTTAAATTAAAATGGTAATCAAGTGTCTTTGCATTGTCAGGGTTATGCATATCTTCTCTTGCTTTGCTGTATTATTTTGGAGGTGAGCAGTGAAGTCTGGAGTTAAACAGAGAGCCGGGGATTAGTGTGCCACGTATGGTCTCTTATTTAGGGACAGACCTGTCCCAGGACAAATGTGGATCAGGCTACCTGTTTGGCTGTGTGCAGCAGTGACGCAGCCTCTGCTCTGCCTGTCTGTTGGACCATCTGGTAGAAGAGCCCATCCTGGTTCTGGAGCAGCACATAAGGCTCATCATACTCCTGGATCTTTCCAGCATCCAGAACCTGCAATCACACATGCAGTGTAAACAGCGGGTGGGTGTGTGAGCCTCCGGCCGTATACTTTGCTTTGGGGAAAACTGACATTTCAGCTGTTTCATTGCTGAGTGAGCCATGCAGACAGTGCACGTTGAATGGGGGAAACAGTAGTTGGGTGCACATAGGAACTATCCATTTTACGTGACTCATGCATCAGCAAACACTGGTGTCCATTTCTGAGCACAGGGGCCAGTGACAATAAGAGTAACCTGTTAGCACTGTGAAAGTCGCTACGCTGACTCTGACAGACAAGAGATCAGTGATTTATCCGTGTATTTACCCAGGCATCGGGGAAGCCTAGGGGTGGTCCTCAGCCAAATCCAACAATCACACCTTTAAGACCTGCTCGTAAATTACCATCATTTTTGTGTCATCACATGCTTTGCAAACCGCACAAAGAATACTGCCAGTTCAAGCAGTTTGGAAAAGACTACAATTATATCATAGACAAATTTTCACAAGCCCAGTCCCCTCACAGTGATAATGAGCAGTTTGCTATCAGCAAAGCTTAGTTTCAAGGAGTGTTTAGAATGAAAGACAGACTTCTGCACCTGCTGGCACATAAAAGTTTGGGGGCAGGCTGGCAGGAAACAGAGTTTCTATCCTTGAAATGGACAGATCCCTATTTAGTTCTCCCTGAGTGAATGGGTCAGTGTAGGTGTGAAACGGTCCCCACTGTGTGATACTTGGCTTTTCCCAGCAACCCTCTCAGTGCGCAAGTAGCCACAAGGTCACGCCCCGTCTTCCATAGAGGATTAACAAATGCTGCCACAAATGGCACTAATTGGCACCTCTGCAGGCAGTAGCAAAGAAAGGCCAAAGATCAAGTGGCACAGGCATAGATTCACCCAAAGAGTATGCTGTGAAGGAGAAATCAGCCCAGCTGTTGCAAAATAAGTTAATTTGATCTGCAAATTGTGATGTGTGGCACTGATTATAATGGAGAGAGGTGTCTGTAAGCTGTGGATCTCAGGTGAGTTTCACAAACAATAACACAAATCAACATGAGGCGTATCCGTGGGCCTGCAACTTTAAATTCTACCCTAAGTCTGAAAACAATGACAAGCCCACTGAGTTCAGGCTGCAGAAAAGACAGTTCTACCTTCTTTTAACAACTGACTTCTCTGTCATGAACTTGTACAAGGACAGGGATCCTACTTCAAAATACTGAGTGGAGCACCAGACAATGGAAATTTACTGCATCCTGACATACCAGTATTCTGTCACAGTCAATGATGGTGTTGAGCCTGTGAGCGATCGTGAGGACTGTGCACTCTTGAAACTTGTCCCGGATAGTCTGCTGGATGAGGCTGTCAGTTCTAAAGGAGCAGGGAACACAACACCTGAGAAGATTTTTTTTTAAAAAGCTCTCCTCCTGCAGAGCCTTGGGCAGGGATTTTACGCTGGCCAGAACAATGGCTCATCAGCAGCAAAATATGTGCAGTGGGACACAGAAAATCTAAAGGCCACGAGACATCCAGACATGACTTTAGTGTATATCGCTACGCATTATCTATAATTTGTGCTTTCTTGTTTACATTTTAGGCTAATATTGCATAATTTAGCAACATTAAGAACAAATAGTAAGAAAATTAAGCAGACATGTCAACACCTACTATAACCTGACTCCTTTAACAATTGAAATGCAACATTTTAGAAAAGTCCCTCTTTAAACACAAGGAATTTTTTTTTTAAATAAACCTGTGGTATCTGAGGGGTTTTATGGGTTTTAATTAAACCATAATTCAAACTAAACCTTTGATTATATACTAACTATTTTATCTTTTATGTGTACCCTGACCTCAGGTCCACATTGGCAGTGGCTTCATCGATAATGAGAATGCGGTTTTTCCGGAGGATGGCCCTGGCCAGACACACCAGCTGCCTCTGGCCCATGCTGAAGTTAGAGCCTGACTCAGTCAGCACCGTTTCTAGTTTACTGGGTAGGTCCTCCACTGCGGCCTTCATCTGCACCTGCAGAGAGAGAGAACACAGCCCCAACCCTTCATTACTCCAGCATAAAGCCACCCTGTTGAGATGTCTTTAAAGAGCCATCCAAACACACCCATTAACTGGCTGGCACAATGGACAGCCAGGTCCACTGATGACCTTGGCCAGTGCTCTCTTGTGGCCAGCCTCTAGCTTTAATCCAGGCCACCAAACCCATTCAGAAGCAGGACCAGGAGCTGAAGCCCTTCGCTGTGGGGGGAGCCATCATCCCGGTTGCCCTGACTGCCCAAACACATCTTCCCCAGCACTTTCAATGGCTCCCCGTTACAAGCTGCACATTGAGCTGGGCCCCATGGCCCTAATGGGATTTCCCCCCATGACTTGTGGTGAGCAGGGAGGCTGAATGGCAGCATTGTACAGGGGGACAGAGGGATCCCCCCCTGGGCTGACGAGGGGGAATCATTCAGAGCCACGCTGGAGTACCTCTTGGAGTGCATTCCACAGGTCCTCATCTGTGTGCTGCCTGAAAGGGTCCAGATTCTTCCTCATGGTCCCCGTGAAGAGAACTGGGTCCTGTGGATAGATGGATATAGAAAGAGAAAGCCGTAGCCAGTTAAGATAATGACAAGGAAGACGATGCATAAAAGGGTTAAAGCAGGATTTATAGGAGACTGCTAGGCAATGCGTATGGAGAAGATGTTCACAAAGGCCTTGCTCCTCTCAGGAGCTCCATTGAAGGCTCTCACCAGCTATGCTTCAATACATTGATCTTTTTACTTAGAAAAGTTTGAACACTGGTGCTGTGGACAATAGTTGTGCAAAATGTTCTGTATATACATACTGTACGTATAGACACACCGACAAACACACACACACACACGCACACACACACACGCGTATGTATATAGGTACAAATATACAGACATTATGAGAAACTGGAAACAATATTTCACCCATTTGCTGTCATTAGCTGCAATTATGCAATTATTAACTGACTGCAGATACAAAAGGCCAACCACATATTTCAGACACAGCATGGGTATTCTCAAGACATCAGAATGTGCTCTCTGACAGTTCAATGAGATGTGATTAATTCTATTAAAGTAACAGAATGTGTTGAGCAGCAGCTATCCATACCCAGAACACATGCCTCCACAGTATTTTCCTCACATCTGAGGCAATGTGACGAGGCAGTTTTACTCATAATATAATATATTTGTGCTTGATCACTTGATACTGGATTTTGAAAGCAACGTTTTACATAAAAAAATGCTGGCAGGATATCACATGCCAAGTGTCATAGCATAGATAGCATCAGTTTGTTATTTTTCCCTCTAAAGAAATTGTGACTGTAAAGGCCCCTTTAAGATTTTTTTATTAATTAATATATTTCAGTGTATAACATCATCTTTCTGATTAATTTGAATAAAATAAATAAACTGGTGTGTTTCAATACATTTGTGGCTCACACAAGCCCAAAAAAGAATGGTGATGTTACAAATGCTGTGTAAAATTGTCAAGTCATTCAAGCACATTCAAATGTAACACTGATGAATGAACATATTTTAAAAAAATGTTTTATATTAATTATCAGGATATTATACAGATTAACAAATGTATTTTATCATTCATCATAGTCAAGAACCTGAGGCCACTTTGCTCTTGCTGTGGAAGAAAAGCAAACAAGAGATGCTCCACACAATCAACCTCAGAGTGATCAAACACTTTTTTTTGTTAATCTTAAACTTTTCTGGAGGGCTAGATGAGCACCTATGATGTCACCATAAAGTGGGGTGTTTCAGGGAGGTCCAATCTCTGATGTGTTGTATCAAACTTATATTTGTATTCTTTATCTGGAAAAGGGGAAACGTTTAACAATTCCTCAAAATTGTATCACAGTCGACCCATTGTCACCGGTTTTGCCTTCATCCAGAAAGGTAAGACATTACAATGATTTTGACAACCATGCCAGCTTCTGGTCCCCTACTTTGTTTGAGTAGTAATTTAAGTCTTTTTAGAAAAGAGCTGATGGGCTACTCAGTGATAAATGGACATAATTCAGCATTACCTTCAATCTATGTAATTACTGTTTTTGTCAAACTAAATGTGTCACACATTAAAATGGCTGATGTTCCAATCCAATATTGGTTATCTCTTAACAGCCTCATTACTTGGTTGTGATCACTGCTGGTCACTGGAGCTTGGATTGTGTGCACTTGTGTCTCATGTAACTGAGTCAGCTTTGTGTGTTTGGTTGTGCCAGATGAATCAATTTGCGGATGTGTGTGTGTGTGTGTGTGTTTGGTGGGACAACTAATATGTAGAATTAGGCATTTCACTGCTTTTCCTTCCCACTCTACCATGGTCAGCTTTGAGGGGACTGCTGGAAGACTGCATGCTGTTCTTTATAATTCCAGGTTTTGGTTCGGTCCAGTCACAGTTCGCCCCTGGTGGTTGTCGTTAGACTGAAAACTTTATAACACAAATCTGCATGCATAAGGAAATGTCTCTGGTTGTACCTTATCCACCCACAAAAACAAAATCCTCAGCTATAACTACAAAGTCATCTTAAATCTCCCCATTTCCATTCAATGCACCCAGAAAAAGGTAATTTAATGATTCCCATACTGTTTTTTTAACCAATGTGCTGTGCTGATTTTGCCATGCTACATGTTAAGTTGGTGGAGCTCTGTCGAGTGGATGAAAAGTTACAGCCCAGCTCCATTCTGACAGCTTGGATTCCGGTTTGTTTGAGCTCCTGCAGCATCTTCAGTTGGTTTCTCCTCCACATACAGTGCCTGAGCTGGTATTTGGGTCCCCTGTTTATCCACACAGTGTGAAAATGTCTGGCATTAAGTTGCAGATATACACTGTCCACCTCTACCTCTGCTTTTGTCAGGTCAGATTGAAAGTCTGTTCTTTAAAAGCAGCACAGAAAACACCTTCTCGACGAAGCTCACATTCATAGTGTTAGCAAACCACGTATTCAAGAATCACGTTTTAACAAATCCCCCTCCTGAGGATCCAAAGACTGAGGATGAACAGCTCAGTTTCCATCCAGAATAATAAAGCTTCAGAACCTTATCCGTGCTACCTGTGCCCCAGCTAAATGTTCCACCTCTTCACTTCCAATGAGCTTTTCCCTCTGTCACCAAAATACAACCTTGTCATTAATCCAACTGAGGTCCCATTTTAAACCAGTTCTGTGACACACTTTAATTGAGGATTCAGTGTTAGGTTGGAAAAACTGCTTTCAAGCACAGCTTTCCATAGACCGATTATGTGCTCCACCAATTCTAAGCCCTCTGTTTGTTATAGAATTCATTTTACACTATGTATTCCTAGAGAATTCAATACAGACTGAAATAGATCCTTTATAATGCCACAAGCTAATATGAGCTTATCATAATCAAATCTCTGGTTGGCAAATAATAAAACTTCTCACTGGCAATGTATACTGACACACCATTCTTAAAAATTCTATGTGAAATTTACAGCAAAGAATAATCAAGATTTCTCTTCAGGTGAAAGGATGACTGGATATCATTTCATCTCTGTCTTCCAGGAGAATAACGAAGCCTTCAGATTTATTTCTGTAAATCCAAGAGACTTCTCAGCATATCTATAAAGTTAAATAACTAAGAATACAGCACAGAAAAACTCCACTTCTCTGAGTTCTGCCTACATAATGAAAGTGCCACAAAGATGGATGTGGAGTTAAAGTTCTGAGTCGTAACGTGCCACTTTTATCAGGTCTTTCCCTCTAGGAGAGGCAGAAAGAGTAAACAAAATCACATCAAACACAGATCACATCCATCACTAACTAGTTTAGACGAGAAAGTAAAACTTTATCAAGAGAGGCAGCAATGCCAGAAACCTATCAAATCAGAGAAGCATTAATGAAACTGTTTATGGGCATCTTGGCTGCCGTCTAGAAATGTTTGAGACTTGGGCTCAGAGAAGGTGTACACGGGGAGTCTGACTGTGAGGATGGGGGAGACTTCTTCTAAGCAGCTTTCCCATGTTTGGGGGGTAGAGGGCTAATCCTCTGTCAGGGATGGGGAACTGCTCTCTTCACAGTACTGGCCGTGGGAGTCTTTTCCCCTCCCTCCTCTCTGCTGACACTCACCCGCAGGCTGGCATTTTCTTAATGCCATATCAGTTTCAACAAGCGGAAATAAAGTTAAACTGTCTCAAGGCATCCGTTTGTCTCACTTTCAGAAATCCCCAGAGTGATGACTGTAATTCTCCTCACTTGTTTTAGCATTTGTTTGTTTTTTTCAAGTTAAGCATATTAAAAGGGGGGGGAGATGTTACCATCATTCATCTTACCTTTTCCCTCATTTCTTAATCGTTAAGTATCTCAGAACCTTTAAGAATCCGACAAAACAAATCGGATTTTGAAAAGGACAAGTAGTTTATTGCGCTTGGTGGCCATAATGACATATAATGTCTCTAGTCTGAACAAAATCCAATAAAAATGTCAGGTCTATAAATGATCCTTTAAAGTGGGGTACCTGAGGGATGATCGACATGTTCTGACGCAGCGTGTGCAGACCAATCTCAGAAGACAGAAAGCCATCAATCAATATTCTTCCCTCAGGTTCTGCCAGCCGGAACAAGGCCGAGATCAGGGAGCTTTTACCGGCACCAGTTCGCCCAACAATGCCAACCTAGGGTGAAGAGAGCTTTTGTTATATTAGCAAAATTTCAACAACTCAACAAAAACTCAATAATTACAAAAATAACTTTAAAAAAAAAGAAAAAAAAGAAAAAGCACTTCATCTGAGGAAATTTTTAAATTACAACAAGCTACCTATGGGCTGTCAGTTAACAACCAAAGGCTGAGGTCAGGTGAAGGCCTCTGCTGGCTTGTTCCCCACCGTTTACCGTTTTCAAACACATCTTATCAGCCCATCTAGCTGCTTCCAAGGACCTAGAAGTAGATACATTGAGAAATACCCCCACGGACTGATGTTGCCATTACCACATGGTAAAAAAAATGTAGTTCTCTCTCCCGCTGTGAGCTGCAGTGTGGACTGTTGACTAAATTCTTTTCTTTTTTTCAATTCAAGCAAGCATGAGTGGACACCATAAAGGATGGAGAAGATTTTTAAGAACCACTGACTGAAGGAGGATGTGCCAGGGTTCAGTTGAGGGTAAGGTTAAAAATAGGCCAAGTTACCCATGTCATTTTATCATATTTGTATACAACCTTGAATTAGGAGCTAAATAGCCTGTTCTTCATTTGTCAACTCAGGAAAAGAATGTATGAGTCCAAAACATTATAAAAAGTGGAAAACTTTAAAGGCTTATAGGCTATTTGTAGTGAATAAAATACAAGAGTGAGGAATGCCTCTTCACCTGATTGTCCAATTCTTGGATAAAAGTAAAAAAGCCTTTAAAAAAACATTTCACTGCAGTAGTACTGCGATTAGTAAGTTACCTTTTAAAATAAAATTCAATATATTGCCAGTTAGTATTGCTGCTAGGTGAAGGTAAATTATGTCAAAGGAAAATCCCGGATGAACGCTGCTTTTTACCCCCCATGGCATGTGGCACAGATCCCTCCCATGGGCTGTCAGAGCCTGGGCCTCTAAACTTATCAGCCCATCCATTGTGAAATCAGCCGCTCTGGCCAACCATAACCATGCAAAATACACCCCCTGCATTAAACACAATTTAAATCATCCTCAACCATCTCCATCTGCCTCCGTCTCTCTATTCCTTACCCCCTTTCTCAGCCTCTTCTCTCTCAGTCATACTGAATAAATAGTTGTCACCATCAGGAGGCTGAAAATGCTAATTGGAAACAAATGGATCCACTTGAACAGTCTTAATTACATGATATGTATTCCATGAATCACAAATGGTATAGTCCTGAAGATTTAGCAGCACAATATGATGTCCTTTTAATAATTGATTTGGAAATAATGCCACATAAAGAATCCCACCACAGGTCCTACTCTGGCTGCATATCAAGTCCCAGGCTGCACACTCCACTAAACACACACACAGGTGGGAATAAAGACAAAAACCTTTTCTCTGGATGTGAAGACAACACTCAGGTTCTTTAGAACCAAAGGCTGGCCAGCACTGTAAGAGAAGTTGACTCTGTCAAAGGTGATGGAGCCTGTCTTGGGCCAGTCATCCGGAGGCTGCTTGTCCGTCTCCCAGGGTGCCTCACTCTCCAGCTCTGCATACTCAACCACTCTCTCAACTGATGTCATCTAAAAGAAATAAGATATATGCATTTTTCAGTTTATCATTTTAGTGGAGTAGTAGAAACAAACTGTGGCGGAGAGGGGGAACCTCAAGATATGTAGGCTTCAGAATATGTAAGGCTTCAATAAGAGTCTGCTACAATAACCACTGAAAACTAAAGTAAACAGAAAAATCTTCAAGCATCTTTGATTGCTTAATAGCATCTAAAAAAACTCAAATGAAAACAGCAGATAAACAGCAAAAGATCACCTTGATAACTTCATCACCCTGTTTCCTCAAACTGAAAAAGCTCAAAGTTAATATGAAAACTGTTTGACAGTGTTAGCCCGATTCTTTAGTTGGAAACCTGAGAATAAACCAGAGTCGATCAAGAGTAAAAATTGACATTTATTGGGTCACAGGTAAAGTATTTCAGCGCTGGGCTCTTCACAGAGGAAACCTCTCTCTCTGGGTCTCAGTCGGCAAAGAGCTCTGAGATCTGGGTGTGATGGGTCTTTGTCTCCTAAACTGGGCACACCCCTCAAAAGGAGGACTGGACACAACCAAGTCCTATTGGTTAGTTACCTCTCAGACTAACAAGCCGGATCGCAATTCATGTTGATGACATTGGAATGTGGTACCAAATGGTGTGTGTATGTGTTGACTGAAAGACGTGGATCTAATGCAACAGAGAAAGAAAAGAGAGAAAGAAAAGAGAGAGCAAAGAGAATCTGTGGTTACAGCCAGAGACTTCATATAGTCATAAAAGAAATAAAACCATCAGTAATCTACATAGATCATGTGATAGCATACTATGCTAAAGTGTGTATTTATAACCAAATCCTAACAA